>OY757945.1:40335226-40392726 GCA_963585895.1 Sepioteuthis lessoniana | reverse complement strand
TCCTGATTGTGAGTGTCTTATATGACAATAGGAAAGTGACAAAAATAAAGGACAATGAGTGAAGTGAGCAACATTCCACCAGCACATTTCCTATGTTCATTTCATAATGAGTTCATTTTGACTTTGGTTTCTGTATTTAATGGCATATAAACTGTTCATGGGTTATTCAATGACAAAGCCATCCATATAGAAGAACAGTAGTGGTACTATTGAACCCATAGCTAAGAGGATAAAAGACTTAATAGCTTTCTTAAAGCTATTAGTCTAAAAGTGAATGTAATGGCACAGCTGGACTTTGAACTTGCTTGCTATGATGTTGCAGTCCAGCACTTTAGCCATGATGCCACAGGGACTCTCTTCTTTTCATGACTTGGTTTGTTTCATGGCATATCAACCTTTGTGGGTTATTTAATGCCAAAGCCATCTTTGTAGAAGAACAGGAGTGGTACTATTTAACTCATAGCTAGAGGAATAAAGGACTTTATAGCTTCCCTAAAAGTCGAAGTCTGAAAATGAATGTAATAGTATGAATGAAGCTTGAAATCACAGTCACAGTCTAGCATATTAGCCACTGCATCACGGAGACTCTCTCCAATGCTAGTTATTTGGTTTGGTTGTTTTTTTTCCAAAGATATATCAACTTTTGAGGGTTATTTAATGCCAAAGTTATCCTTGTAAAAGGACAATAGTGGTACTATTTAGCAGGGCAAATAAGAGGGTTCATACCTTTTATAAGAGTATTCTTTTTTTTGTTTGGATTTTATGGCACATCAACTTTTGTAGGTTATTTAGCACCAAATCCACTTTTATGCAAATAGTTCTATTTCAAACAATTCAGTTTAGCATGAGTACACAGTTTAATTGTCAAAAACATTTCTATTTCAAGCTATTCAGTTTATTCAAACAGAGCTAATTCAGTTTAGTATAAGTACAGATTTTGTTTACACACAGTTAAATGTTAAAACAATGCTATAATAAACAATTCCATTTTAAACAATTCACTTCAGCATAAGCACACAGTTTAAACATAAGTACAGTTTTATTGTCAAAAACATTTCTATTTCAAGCTATTCAGTTAATTCAAACAATTCAGTTTAGCATAAGTATACAGTTAGTTCTATTAAACCCATAGATAGGGCCCTATCAGGTGCTACCATTCTGAGCCAGAGTGGACCTGGGAGCAATGGCAATGAAGGGGTACTCCACATTCCCCAAAGCTCCAGCATCACTGGAACATCACCATCAGATTGTTTAATGTTATACTCAGGATACTCGTTGAAGGGGTCTTACCCCTCTGCAGAGGTGCAGTCAGTGTATTCTACAGTCCCCCCCCCACACCCGCCAACTGGGCAATTCTAAGAGTATTCAGTTAGTCTGAAAAATGAATGTGATAGAGCAACTGAAGTTTGAACTCACTCACTATGATGTCACAGTCCAGTATGTGAACCACTACTCAACGGAGACTGCCCACCACCTAAGTTTTGGAACATCTATCAAATATTATATGGGTGCAAAACAAATATTTACTTTTGTGTACAGATACTATTTACCAACCCCTCCGCTCGGGCAGGATATGACACAAGGTCAATTTTTAAGCGGAGTTAAACAGGTTTGAATTCAGAGTTTTCCTTCTCCTAGACTAGTTGCCTAACCAAGGCTGAAGAACCTAGTCTGTCCTACTATTTACCCATAGCTGGAGGGAGAATAATTGGATTCATACCTTTCCCAAGGGTATTAGTGCTATGTGAAATGCAATCAGTATCGTCCAGGATTTGAACTCGTATCGCCGTGTTCATTTCCTACGGTGATAACGACTACACCATGGACACCTCCACTTTTGTGTACAGATAAGTCCCCAAACAAATATTTGAGTTGTATTGATCATTTAGTACATTAGTACATATATGCTACCAACATATTAAACACATATTTAATAAAACACTAAAATAGCAAAGATCAAGTTACATGTAAATATTTGTAACAAATACACAAATATTAATAACAGTAGAAGCACAAAATGAGAATATTATATAAAAGGAATGTATTCAGCAATATTAGTAAAAATATAACCAAATAAGTGTGTGTGTGTGTGTATATATATATATATATATATATATATATATATATATATAGGGGCATGTCAAGATGCCACCCCATATATATATATATATATATATATATATATACATATATACACACACATGTATATAAATGGCATATATATATATCTCAGTAACATCCAGTCAGCATCCGAAAACAGTGGGTGTGGATGCACTATATATATATATATATATATATATATATATATATATAGAGAGAGAGAGAGAGAGAGAGAGAGAGAGAGAGAGAGAGAAATATACACACACTAACATCCCACATATACGCACACACCCACATCCTATATATACACATACACTCATCCCACATATAAATATATAAGTAAGTTGGTTGACCATAGTCAAGGACAACCAGAAGTCTTCCTTTTTCATTAGCTACAACACTGAGGTGTAGGGGAGGGTACTACTCCTTTCCCTGGATTGCTCCACTTACCCTTGATCCACACCTTATAATGCAAAGGTATATCAAGTATCATTTTTTGAGTCTTTGGTATGAATCAACCTGGGATCGAACCCAGGTCTCCAGGACCATTGGCCAACACTCTGACCATTATATTATGCCAATGGGCCTATATATATATATATATATAGAGAGAGAGAGAGAGAGAGAGAGTGTGAATAGCTATGAACATGATGGTTTGTAAATATAGACATATCCGTAAACAACTGCATTGTGTACAAGCATCTTAGCTATGAATAATATATTAACATACATATTATACATAGCACAAGCATTTCTGTGTCCATAAAAAGAAACCACTGCATACATAAACAACTTTCCTGCTCTCTCTCTCTCTTTATATATATATATATATATATATACACAACAGGGAGAGAGAGAGATAAACAGCTGTAACTGTATACATCTCAGGGTAGAGATATAAATGCATGAAGATTATATATATATGTATGTGTGTGTGTAAGGGAGGAATGCAAGTGTGAAACAGGCACTGAGGATTAAAGATCATAGAGAGAAAAAGAATATATAAGCGTATATGTATATATGAGAAAGAAAGAGAAAAACAGAGGAATGATTATAGAAGTATATACATAGATGAAAATAAATTCATAAAGATAACCATAAAAACTGCACCAAGAAAGATTACATATATATATATATATATATATATATATATATATATATATATATATATGAGAGAGAGAATGTCAGTAATGTCAAATATCAAGTCATTTAATTTTTGTCAATATTTTTGTTTTTAAAAAAGAATAATATCAACAAAAATGAAATAATTAAACATTTAATATTATGGACAAATAAGACAACAAACTTGAATAAAATATATATAAGAGAAAATGATTAGTAAAATATTTACTTGTATATCTGGTTCTGGACAAACACATCCTGAACTGAGGCTTGACTTTTTTCTTCTTTCTTTTTTGTTTTTTTTCCACATTTTTGAGAAATTTATTTTTCTAATTTTTATATTCCTGACAAAATTGTTAATTCCATCAATAAACATGAAAAGTTCAATTTTTTTTATCTTGCCTTTGCAATCATTCAGTGTTTTTTTCTCTGGTGATCAAAAATTTTTTCCACACATTCCAAATCTAAATCCTCTTCGTTATATACATATTAAAACATCCTGGACTTCATTCATCAACATTTTATAATGCAGCTGGTATGAATGTTATTCATATTTTTGTCCAATTTTTTTTAGATGATAAAAAAAGCAAACAAGTCACAAATTGTATAATATATATACATACTTATATATGTACATACATACAATTAATCATTCATCTATATATATATATATATGTGTGTGTGTATATAGCACTTTCTAAACCATTCCTTTAACAGATGCATAGCATGCTCTTATGCAGCTGTAAATGTTATCAGGAAATTGTTTCTTCCTATATATATATATATATAGTAACTCTTTGATATAAAACTTGTTTCTTTTAAGTTGGGTTCATTGCTTCATGTTGTAGGTGGATGAGAAATTGTTTTCCCCAAGTAATCTGAACATCCTTGGCCAAAAAGGTTCACCAATATCTTTTTATCCCTTTTTATCAGTCTTCATTTAAAATTGAATCCTGTGTCCAAAATTTGTCAAGGCTCAGCTTTCCTTATGTATTGGCAGCTTAGATACTATCAGCAGGCTAACAGATTTTATATCCAATGTGGAATCAGTTTATCAATATTTTTTCTCCAACAAAAAAAAATTATTTATAAGCAGTAAACTTCTTTTTATCTTTTAAATTTGAGAAATTCCACAGTAAAATAAGATTCTTAAACTGTTGGTGAAATTTTGGAAATAAGTCTGTAGTGTGTTAAGATGAGTATTTCTTGCTGCCTTTGATTTTCTGATTGACAGAAGTTTGTTAAAATAGACTTTGAGAGCCATATTCCAATATGAGCGAGAGAGAAAAAAAAAAGAGAGAAGAGAGAGAGAGAGAGTGAGAGAAAAAGAGAGAGAGAGAGATTTTCTTTCTTTTTTTTTCTTTTTTTTCCCCTCTCAACAGAAGAGGGCTCTTTAAAAAAACATTTTGCACATCAATTTTAATGACCACTTAGTTTTCAAAAAGAGTTTTAAGAAAATTCTTAGGAGATTTAAAACTCTGCAAGTTGCCTTAAGTTTTTCACATTGTTTTCCAGATAAATGAAAATCATACAAAATTTGTTTAGTCTGTGTAGTACAAGAGAAAACCCGCAAAACTGAAATATCTTCATTTGGTCATACAAGATTTTCTGGGCCTGAATTGCAAGAAAAAATGTGTTTAATTGTTAGTGTGCTTGAATAAATATGTAAACATTAAAACCGTTCTTTTTACTTTTTTTTTCATAAATGTTCCTGGATGTAACTGAAAGTTTAAAATCATTACAAAATTTGAAGATATATATATATATATACACACATATAAAAAATGTAGAGATCTCTTCTTTGAATGAATAAATATTGATAAAAAAATGAAAGAAAAAAAAAAAAAAAGGATTTGGAGGGGAGAAGCGAATTGGTAATATTTCAAGTTCATATGTCCTTAAATGGCAGGTATGTGCTGAGCAGTAGAAAGTTGAAAACTGCTGCTGTTATATATATATATATATATATATATATATATATATATATATATATATTCCTTTCTTTTTTTAGTTAAGAAGTATCAGCTGAAGTTTAATGGAGGGACCATCTTTTAACAGTATTAACTTAACACAAATTATAGAAGCTGACAATGACAAAAATGATTATAGTACTGACTGATTTAGATGGAGGAGGAAAAAAAAAAAAAAAAAAGATTAAGCAAAAGAGAAATAAAAATCTCCAAGTCTTGGTTATATTGACAGATATTTTCTTGGCATCTATTTTATCCGTTAAGAAAGAAGAACCACAGCAGCTGTACTTTTTCTTTCTTTTTTTTTTTTTTTTGAAAAGAGGGTGGATGGGAAGAAAGTGTGTTTTCCCTTACCCTGGTCGCCCTTCTTTTTCCTTCCTTTCTACATTGCTGATTATTGGTTTTTGTTTAAAAAGCACACATGTTTCTACAAGTGCTAACTGTATGGTCTGTCTGCCTCTCTCTCTCTCTCTCTCTCTCTTTCTAAATATTGTTAGTAACACTGAAACAGTGATAATAGTATTTGCTTGGTTGGTGAAGTGCAAGAGAAAACTGTAAAACGAAGATGAATTGAGAAAAAAAATTTTCTCTTGACCATAGATTGATAACATACATTTATTTCTTCCCCTGGCTTTTATTTTTCTTTCCTTATTTCTGTAGTCTTTTATTCATTTACCGAATTCAATAGTTTTGAACTAAGAGTTTAGAACTTCCCCCAGGTGAGATTTAAACATACACTCAACAACGCTATTTATTCTGTATAAATAGAAATGTCAATAATTTTTTTTTCATACTTATCAGGAATTAATAAAAGAAAAATATGAAATATTTGCTTTTAAATAAAAGATTAAAAAAACAAAAAGAAAACAACATGAAAATTAATTATTTTCAAGAATCATTTTAAATACACCTTATAGTCACTTAAAAATATAAAAATATTTACAATATGAACTAATTATCCAATCTTCTAAATAGCCTTTTTTTTTTAATCCAAATTGTAATTTTCAGATTAAGAGAATTTCATTAAGAAAATAATTAATCTCATTATTTACAACTTTTATAAAACCAACATTAAAGAAATATATTTCTAAAGAATTTTATTTATGTTAATAGGAAATGAAATTAACCCTATTCTTAAACCTTCAATTTCCTTGTATAAATATTTGTACTCTTTGATTAGGTCTTTTAATCTATGGCTACAGTTTTATAAGTTTTCCGTATTATAAATACATGACCCATGTTAAGAAAACTTTTAAAATCTAATGCTATAATTCTTCAGGAGGGGGGAATCCCTACATTAATAACTATTTACTTAAAGGAAAAGATTTTTTTGCATACATATACACTTCTAATTTAGATTTTTAGTAGATATTTTTCTCTCATTTTTGTCCAAGAGTATAAATGTCTAAAAAGAATATATATATATATATATATATATATATATATATATATATATATATATAAGTATTTACCATGCAATTATTTGGGAAATATTTTTCCTTTTTTTTCCTTTCAGTTGCAAAAGAAATGTTTTCTACAATTCAATTAAGAGAGTAAAAAGTTTATTTTAGAAAATAAATATTTGGCTTGAGGTGATTGATAGAATTGAATTTTTATAAAAATGAAAATGATAGAATAGTAAAAAAGTGTATGAGTTGAAGTCTGAGTTGTGAATAGAATAGTAAAAAGAAGAGAGAAAGAGGAATCTGAGAAGAGAATAGAGAGGAGTGAAAGAGAAATTGATAAAGGAAAAAGCAAAGAAAATAAAGAGAGGAAGAGATAAAAAAAGATCAGAGAGGAGAGTGAAAGAAGACAAGTGTAGTGAGGGAGAAATGAAGAAGATGAGAGAGAGAGAGAGATGGAAAAGAAGAGGAGGAAGGAAAAGAGGATAACAGAGAGGAAGGAAGAGAGAGAAATGAGAATTAACGGAGAGGAAGAGACTTAAAAATGAAAAAGAAAAAAAAGGAAAAAATTTCATAAAAGAATAAATTCAAATTTCCTTTACGACAAAAATTCGGGGGAAAAAAACTAACAAAAAAAAACCTCAAAATGAAAAGAAATACTTTTTTGTACGTACTATCTTTTCAAACAAAAAATTCTCCTATAATTTAGAATAATTCTGGTCTGTGATAATAGACTTAACTTTTGAACCAGCTAGGAAGAAAAAGATGATCTTGGAAAAAGCAGAAGATGTTAATACTTGTTCAGTCTAACACACATGATTATCAGGTGTAAAAAGAAAAAAAATTAATGAATGAACAAGTGAATCAGCTGCAACTAAGTCCGATAACTCTATTCTTCACACTAAAAGTTCAGCTTCAACTGAAGGGAAAAATCAGGTTGAAAATTCAAGACTCCTTTTACGTTCGCAGGAAAAATTCTTTTGAAATCTAACAAGTAGAAAGAAAGAAAAAAAAACTTAAATGATTTTTGTTAAAAGGCCAATATTTTCCCAATGCTGTATTATTAGCAATTACAGAACGTTTAATTTTGAACTTCCAATTATTTAAATGTGTCGATAGAGAATCAAAAATAAATAAAAATTAGTAACCGAACACTTCAAAATAAAATAAATGTTAAACATAGAATTTCTTAAAAGGAAGATTGTCTTCCCTCAAAATTTACAAAACAAATCATAATTTTGAGTCATTTTGTTAAATAAATTTTTTTTTCTTTTCAGTAAGACTCAAATTTAACGAAGAAAATGTTATTTACTTATAATTCTATAGTTTTAAAGTTGCGGGTAATTTTTTAAAGATTTTTTTTTAAAGTTCAGAATATTTAAAAAAAAAAAAAAAAAATTCAAATCCATTTAAGAGTTTTACCAGAAAAATAAATACTTTTTTCTTAAAGTCTCGATAAAACTTCGCTGAAAGTAATTAGTTTCTTATTATTATCATTTTTAGATTAATTTTTTTTTTTTTTTTTTTTTTTTTGTAATGAGAAAACAACCCTCTTCACTAGTTATGTTTAAACAGTGTTTCATGACATAGTTAAAAAAAAAAAAAAAAAAAAAAAGCCCCCAAATTTACGACTGAGTAGCAAAAAACAAACTTTATTACTAGATGCGTCACCAAAACTAACCTTTCTTCTGAGCAACTTATGTAATTTAATATTTACACATAAATCCTTTAAAATGTACGTTTTTAACCACTAGGGATTTCATAAAATAGGTTAAAAGCATTTGTTTCAATTAAAATCGTTTTCCTAAGTATAAAAGAGAATCTAAGATTCTTTTTTCTTCATTTTGACTTAACCAACGTCTTTACAGGACGAACTACATACCTACACTTTAATTGTTAGTGATAGTAGTACAAATGACAATTTTATAGAGTGACGCGGGAAAGATTTTAATTAGACAATGAACAATATTATTGTCTGGGGTCTGGAAAGTGAGTACAACAAAGAAAACCAGATTTGTGGAAGGAAGACTACTGCTTAGTGTAAACGTTGTTTGTTTTGGTTTTTGTTTTTTCCCTTCAAAACTAAGACTAAAAATATAACATTGACAGTATTTTTTTTTTTAGAGAGGGAATGGGAAATAAGGAGTTTTCAATCTGTTGAACACAGTAAAAAGGTGTTAGTGTGGTTGATTGTTGCTTATAAAAGAAAACAGCTAAAGATGAGTTGTTCAGCTTCTATTTTTTTTTAAGTGTGAAGAAAGTGAGTTAGTTTTTATTTTCTTTGGTTGTTGTTTTTTTTCTTTCTTCTTCAGGCTGGGGAGAGAGAGAGAGAGAGAAATTATTAGAAGTAATTCGTGGTGATGATTATATGAAAATAATAGTGCTGCTGTTCTCGCACTTACTTAAAAACCAAATGTGCGTCTGAATTTCATTGTATAAGCTCGGTAAGTGATATCGACTTCTCTAAGAAAACAGAGAAGGAACAGTAGCTCAAATTTTGTTTGCAAATGATTATCCAAACAGATCAAGTATTTATGAACCAATGAATAACTGATTACCATAATCATTTATCATTACCTATTTACTCTTAAAAAGATTTTTTCAAAGCACTTTCTCATTGGTGTTTTGTCGACCAACCCGGCCTTAGACCCAGTGAATAGTTCTATTTAAAATTACTACGGGGGCTATAATTGTGGTTAAAAATAACTAATGTCAGTTGCTTTTTCAGAGAACTTGGTGTTAACGCCAAAATCTGCATTTTTTTTAAAACAATATTATTTAAAGAATTGAGATTGACGATAATTGAATAAAATGATTAATTCTATATTATTAATTTTGAACTTTACAGAGAGATGGTGGAAAAGTTTGTTTCCTAATCTTTCTCCTAGGAACTTTCAGGGATTTTTCCGCGTTCTTTTCACTGCAAACGAGAACCACATATCATTTGCCAGACACTATCTTATCTTAGAATTTTATCACTGCTTAATTATTCTTGAGAGAAAAAAAAAAAATATAAGGGAGGGGTTGTTGTCTTATTTTAACGATCATGATAAACGATATATAACGTAGACTATTGAAATTTCCTGATACTTGCAGCTGTAAAAGTATTTTGGCGCGGAAATACAAGTTTACTCAAGGATAAATATTAAAAAATTCAAAATTAAAGATTTTTAAAAAATCATTTAAGGCGGTAAATATTGTGAGCGGGAATAAGAAATTACTTTTTCGATTTTGGGAAAAGGAGGATTTTAATTTTATTCTTATTTAAGTCATCAAATAGCATTGACTAAAAGTGGGTTAATTTTCATAGGTAAGAAAAAAAATCTAATATTCCGTTGTATTCGAATAATTAAAATACATAACCTACTTTGTTAACACTTTACAGGCCATAAGATCAAATTTTTTCTTTAGCTTTGAATATTTCATAATTAGAATATATCCTAAGATAAATGTCACTTGAATGTTTTTAGTTAATTTGTTCAAATTTAAAGTTTAGTCATTAATTGATGCTTTGCTTTATACAAGACTAGAAATATGGAGCACTCATTGGGGACTGAACTTACTATCAATGGTCTGCTAGCCTGGCTCACAAACCACCACACTATTCAAAGCACTCTTTAAAAAAAACAAAAAAAAAACTAAGCACAGCTTAGATTTAGTACAAAGCCAGAAGTTTGGGGCACTTACTGAGAATCAAACTCAGAAGTAATTGACCAACAAGGTAAATTTGCTCACTATTATGCCACAGTGAAGAGTCCTTGTGGAGCTTGCAAAACCAGTTCTTGTGTGAAATCGGTGGAGGACAGGAAACCACTCAGATGTCTGGGCAGCTTTGACCACAATAAGGTCACTGATTGAAAGTATAAAGGGGGCCAGAAACGACCCAAGTTATTATTTCTACAATGATAAAAGATTTTTTTTTTCTGTAAGTCTAAAACAATCAAATTTTCATCAAGTCCTTAGAATATTAGATAAAAAATAGATTCATAACTGTTTTTTATCATATTCAAATAATCATCTATTATTAGAAATGACTTGTGTTTATGATAAATTTTTTTAGTTTGTCAAGTTTTTTTTCCTTTCATCTGTGTGTCTCCATTTTCAGTTTGAAAAAGAAAATATGAATAAATACTATCTTATGGCTTGATATTTTTTCCTGTTTTTATTAAAAAAAAAAAAAAAAGTACAGGTCATTTCTCTATTTTACTTCTGCTAAGCAAGTCGTATTTATATGAAGTTAGAAAGTAGCTTTTATAAGATTTAAATTAATAATGATAAAGACTAATTAAAGAAATTTAAATAAATTCCAATTATTACAGCATAAATAAACAAACAAATAAACCCCCTACAAAAAAAAATTCAGTATAAAGTTTAAAGGATTGGTGAGATTTTTAGTCTTGTTTTGCCCATTAAAAATTACTAATTTAATAATTATATGGATTTTAGAAATATCTCTTCAAACTTTAGAATAAAACAATTTAACAGATAATTATTGACAAGAACAGAGTACATCTTAGAAAAATATTAAATGATTCAAACATTTTCCAGGCAAGAGTTTAAATATTAAAAAATGATTGTTTTGAGCAAAGTCAAACTCATTTCATTATTTTCGTTTAATTGTTCAATACATAGAATGTTAGTTGTCTGTATCTGCATGTGTACATAATAAGATTGTTACTTCATAATGACTGCTGATTATATTAATGACTTGTCACTTTAGAGAATACTTATTTCAGTTTGGTATAAACCTGCTTGTTATACTTAAGACAACTTATTTAATTTTAAAAAGTCAAAGTGTGAAGACCATGTTTTGTTATTCCTATCCAATTTAGTGTTTTGTGATCTTTATAATTTGTTTACCCTGAAACTGGTAAAAGCCTCAGTTTTTTTTAGACCACAGCTGATGTCTATTAATGAGAAATAACCATTGGGAATGTTTTTTGATATATTTTAAAATTCTGATAAATCTAAAATTTCATTCCTTATGCTTATTGGCAATAAGGAAAAATCAGATTAGTTTCTGACCATTTTGCTGCAGTTAATTTTACTGAAAACTTTTGATAGTTATTGAATTAAAAAAAGTTCCTGAACATTTGCAAGATATTCAACTCTATATTTTATATGGAAAAACAGCCAGTTTCATAATTCTGTACATCAAGTCCAAAAACTTTTGAAAGTAAGTTTCAAAAAGAATGAAGGAAAAAATATCAAATAAGAGATACAAATCAACGGAGAAAAATTATTTAGATTATTCAATATAATGAATATTTTAATTCTTCAAATTAGTTAAAAAGTGATACAGGTTAATCAGTTTAATCATGCAAGCAGTTTATTGACCTAACTTAATGGAAGATATCAAAGAAAATTTTTCATTACCCTTAAAATATATTGGGGGAGAAAAATAGTGTAGTACTTAAAAAAAACATTTTTTTACAGAATAAAAAAGAGAAGATAGCTACTATAAGAGACTTAAAACAAAAAACTTTTAATGCATTTGTGTGTATGCATATATATGTAATCAGTATTTCTTTTATCTATGTTTTATACTCTATCCGTTATTTTTTTTATTTTGACTTCAAAATCTATCAATAAAAAAAATCAATGAAATAAAACAGTATTATCAATTCATTCATGTATAATCAAATGAATTTTGATTTAGAGTAAGAGATAAGCTAATGTTTATTATTTACTTTTTTTAATTCAAGAAATTTACTGTATACAGTACTAAAAGAAAAGATATATACATATATTAAAAAATGTTATTCTTGCATCAGGCAAACAATTTAAAAAAAAAAATCAAACAGACTTTTCAACATTTGACTTGTGCCTTCATCAGGAAAATTTTCTTTCATTTTTTATAGGATAATAATAATAAAAATAAAAAAAATGAATAAAATTAAGTAGCACAATTAATTCTAGTTTTATTTATTTTGGCATTATAAAGAGAAAAATTAATCTATGCTATTTACTTGTGAAAAAACAAAACAACAAAAAGTCTCAAAGAATTCAATATATATATTTAAATTTTACATTAACTCATAAAAATTCTAGATTTCTTGCATCAGGTAAGTGTATGTATGTGTGTGCGTGTTGTTTGTACATAGATATTGTTTTTTAAAGATCAAGCTGACCAATCAGAACTTGTCTACAGAATGCTTAACTTTTTCTTTTTCATAGAAAAATGCCTAAAAGGAAAAATATTAAAATGAAATATTAATTAATATGAAATTATTCTTCTTTTATAAAGAAGAAAAATTAATCTATACTATTTTCTTAAAAAGAAAAGAAAAAAAAGTTATTACTACATTTGCTAAAACTAAATACATTTAAAAACAAAATGTTACATTAGCTCATTAAAATGCTAAATTCTAGGCATCAGATAAACACTGAATTTTATTTTCATCCCTTTTCACAGAAGCAAACAATAACAAAAGAATTTTTTTTTTTAAATACCTTCAACTTTTATCAGCTTTTTTTTAACTATTAGAATTAAAAAAAAACTTAATTTACATTTACCTTTAATTCCCAAGCTGATGAACTAAAAAATTCATTCTTTTAAGTTGACTGTATTTTTAAAACCTACATTTTCATTCAATGATCAAATCAGTTTATTTAATTATAAAGCTTTTTCTTTTCTTTTTCTCCCCCACAAAAATGTTTACTTGAAATTCAGTTTTACTGAAAACACCTAAAAAAAAAAGACTGGAAAGTATAAGATCTAAATTACTGTGACTAAGATAAGGATAACAGTTTTAATAAATCCGTATACAATAAAACTAGAAGGTCTTTCAAACGGAATGAAAATTATTCCTAGTTTGAAATTTTGAAGAGATTACTGAATATTACAAGCACTTAAAAAAGGTCAGAAATTAGGCTGTAACAGTAACAACTAAAATGAAGACAATAGTTTGAATAAATTAATAATTTTTTAAAATTTAAAGTTGTTTTTTCAGTGGAGAGGGGGGTTGCTTTGTTTTTGTTTAGTTTTTTTTCTAAGATAAAAATATTTTTCATCCAAGCACAATTTTTCTTAGATAATGATTATAAATTTATAAATTCATATCTATTTTAAACCTGGGATCCTATCTGATAGCAGATAATAGTCATTTACTATGTTTTGCTTAGTTTGGCACAAGGCCAGAAGTATGGAGCACCCAATACGAATCACACTAACAATGGTCTGATGGCCTAGCCTGATAATATGTAGACCACTCAAGGTATTAAATGATAATTTGTAATTCCTTTTCTTTTTAATCTAAGATGGAGTAGATCTTTGGAAAAAACAAAACAAGGCTTTTACTAATCCATTTTTAAGAGTTGTAATAGAAATCAATGAAAATTATTTCTTAATTATGAAGAACTTCCACTAAAATAGACACATATCTGTATTTTCCTATTTTGAGGTCAAGCAGATATTTCAAGATATGACTGGTGCTTTCATCAGTAAAGTTTTCTTCTTTTCCTTTTAACAGAAAAACCAGGGTTTATTTGCTTATTCCTCCAGAAATAAGAAAATTAAATGTATCCATTTCTGTATACAACTGAACTGCACAAGATACACAAAATATTGTAATTTTTTTTTTTTCAACAAAGATGTGCAACTCTAAATTGTAAAATGAGCCCAGGTGGAAACAATAAAGACTTTGCACTCTCCAATGGTAAGTATATATGTATATATATATATATTATATAGAAGTATCATCCAAATTGTCAAGCTGAAAACTTTTTGAGAGAGAAATGAACTGGTTTCGAAATTTTCCTTTTGAAAATGAATTTTTTTTTTTTTTAAATAAAAAAGATAACTTTCTCTTTATACACTTAAAGAAGGCTGTAGAATGGATTGGCCAAAATATTTTAGTAACACCATCATAAATACAGTTGTTCGAATAAGGATTTGAATGTTAAGTTGCAAACTTGTTTTAATTTTTTTTTATTTTTTAATTACTGTAAGAGATTTTTCAAACATTTGGTCATATAGTTTTTGGGATTGAACGTTTATTGTTGAAAAGTCAAAATTCTTTTCCTTTTTTTTTTCCCCCCCTCTTTAACTTAGAAAAGAAAATGGAACAAGTTTCACTTAGATGGCTCGAAGTAAATAATCTATTGTCTCCAGCAACATGAAATAAGGTGTATATTTCGCAGGAAATAAGTAAGCTTTCAACAGGTGTTTGTTGTTTTTTTTTTTTGTTTTGTTTTGTTTTTTTTTGCAGGGGAGGGGGGTTCTTTAACTACCTTTTCTTTTTAAGTCATTTAAATTTTTTTTTTTTTTTTTACCCTTATTTTTATAAGGTTTTTCTTCACCGCAAAAAATATTTAACCGTGTATCTCTAAAAGCTATAGGAAGCTTTTTCAGAGTTTAGGCTGGCATTGTTCCCTTTCAGATCAAAACATTTTTCGATTATTTTCATCGCCCGATTGGCAGATGAACGACTTCGCTTCTAAATCAAAATCTATCGTTCGAAAAACAGCACAGAAATACGGAGATGATAACAACATTCTTGTATATCGTCATTTCCTTTATTCTTTTTTTGCGTGCATGCTTGATAATGGTTTCTTTTTTGTTTCTTTTTTTTTTTTTTTTTTTTTTTTCCTCAGTCCTTGTCGCCTTCCTGGGAGTTAGTTGTACTGGTTAACGACTTGGCAGGCACGAATCAGCTGCCGTCTTAGAAAAAAGGAAATACTCCATAGTCTAAGACCTTGGTCTACTCAACTGCTGCATACCGTTTGCAATCGACGAGTCAGTAGAGAAAGCGATTGAAACAAACTGAAGATTGTCAACAAGTCCATGTGGTTTGCTGCTCCACTAGCTTCCCGGCAGCCCCGATCTCATTCAATCGAGGAAGCTGAATTCAGAGTCACGGTCAGATGTGGGTCTACGTGAAGGCAGGGGGTACAAGGAGGAAGTGTATGTGTGTGCGCGTGTGCTCCTGTGTCTGTGTGCGCGCGTGCGTGGAAAGACGTGCATATTTGTAGGTATACAATGTGTAAATAGATTAAGAATTTAATAAGTGTGTGTGTGTGTGTATGTGTATGTGTGTGTGTGTGTGCATGGAAACAACAACAACAACAAAAAGCAGCTGATGAAGAGTCAGAAAAAGAAGTCAGGTGCAAAAATTTCTCAGATCAAAGTGTAGTATCTGTTTAGAGTTATATTAATCAGTGAAAACTATGAAGAGAAGTGGTTATATGTAAGAGCGGAAGAAGTAAGGGTTAGTGAATGTGTGTGTGGATAATAAAGACACTCACAAGAGCGTAGTGGTAAAAGTAGTGGTTAGCAATTAAGTCTTGCAGACCATTGAGTTTTATCCTCACTAGGTGCCTCATATATGGCGTTGAACTAGGCGTACCCCAGTCAAAACCTGAATATCGATTACCAAGATAGCATTGCAGACTATTTTTAGTTAGTTCGATCCTCTTTGTAGCCTTGTGCCAGACAAATATGTACTTCACTATATCGTCGTGATTAATAAGGTGATATCGGAAAATATTACTACAGTAGTGAGGTATTTTTTTGTGTCAGACTAAACTTACACACATTCAAAGGGATTATTATATTGTTGCTTGAAGCAATGGTATAAGATAATAGAGTTAGTCTATTTCAATGTAAATTATGTCTGTATGAAAGGGGGGTAGTGTTTTTTTTAAATGTATGGACAAGATGTCGTTTGTGTGTGTGTGTGTGTGTGAATCATAAAATGTTATTTTTACGTAATCATAACTATGTCATTCATAAATATAACTGCATTTGGTTTTTATTATCAACAATTGATATTGTTTTATCATGTGTGTCTACCACCATGCAAGGGAGCTTGCTCGCTCATAGTCTTTTAGTGTGTGTGTGTGTGTGTGTGTGTGTGTGTGTGTGCCTTGAGAAATAATGTATATTATTTTTCAACCTGCTCACGTGTGTATGCACACCCGTATTGTGTGTGCGTGACTACTCGATTGGAAGATAGATGTAATTATGATCGCATGTTATGTCAAGTAGAGGGTGAAAATAAGTGCAAACCTGAAGAGAGGTACTACTAGGATTTAAAGGGGGGGGGGAAAGTGAGATAGGGATGAGTTTTAACAAGCAGATACTTTCTCATGTCAAAGTGCATAGCGTCCGGGTGGGCAAGAGGATGACGCTAAGCAGAAGCTGTGTGACGATGGAGAAGAGAGAGAGCGCGGGAGGACGGGGAAAAAGCGTAAAGCAATGAGTCAGTGTGGTAAGGAGAGAGAGAGAGAGAAAAGAGGGAGGAAACATTAGGCAGAGCGTCTGTACGGAAAAGAGAAAAGCGTCAGGCAGTGTCGAAAGGGGGGGTTATGCAGTGCATCTCTGTGATCTAAGGGAGTCAGGAGGTTTTGGGTTTGGTTATTGTTTAATGGCGTATCAACCCTTGTGGGCTATTCAATGCCAAACCTTGTTTCCTTTGTATAAATGATTTGTAGCAAATATGAATGAACTGTTAAATACAAGACAAAAAGTTAGATAATTTTGGTTGGTTGGTTATTTAGTTTTATCAAAGCCATGTGTCTATTTTATGCCAAATTTTGTATAATATATATATATATATATATATATATATATATATATATGTACAAACCCACAAATGTACACACACAGACATACACACACACAAATATATATATATATATATATATATATATATATATACACACACACAATTTCATGTGTATTAATGATATAATAGAAATAGTAAGTAAAGTTGGTGACCGTAGTCGAAGGTGACCAGAAGGCTCCCTTTTTAATAGCTACTACACCAAGGTGTAGAGGATGGTGCGACTCCTTTCCCTGGATTGCTCCACTTTACCCTTGATACATACCTTATATTGCTGAGTGTTAAGCAAGGAGGCATCAAGTACCATTTTTAAAGTCTTTGGTATAATGCAACCTGGGATTGAACCCAGTTCTGCAGGACCATTGGTGAACACTCTACCCACTAGGTCAATGAACTGGTCCATTGGCATAATGGTTAGAGTGTTCACCAATAGTCCAGGAGACCAAGATTCAATCCCAGGTCGAGTCATACCAAAGACTCAAAAAATGGTACTTGATGCCACCTTGCTTAACACTCAGCATTATAAGGTATGCATCAAGGGTAAAGTGAAGCAATCCAGGGAAAGGAGTTGTGCCCTCCCCTACACCTCGGTGTCATAGCTATTGAAAGGGGAGCCTTCAGATCGCCCTCGACTATGGTCATAAACTATTGTAGAAAGAATTTTCCTTAATTTTATGTATATCAATAAATAGGTAGAAATGATTTTCATTAATTGTTTTTCTTGATGTTGTTGACCCACAGCTATTGCCTTTTAGCACCTTTAGGATAAAATAGGGTTGGATAAGAGCAATTTAAAGAACATGTTCAGAACAATTATATAGGTGCTAGAGCTTGACATGACCGGTCAGTTGACCAGATAAGGTATCTGACTGTCAGTCAAGCTCAAGTGAGGGATAACAAGGAGTCTTGCAGGACACATGACCACTTTGTAGCCAGATCATGGACCACTCAGCTACCAGGATACCATCCTCAGACATTATGGGTCACAACACATAGGTCAGAGTGTTCGCCTGTGGTCCAGGAGACCAAGGTTCAATCCCAGGTCGAGTCATACCAAAAATTCATAAAATGGTATTTGATGCCTCCTTGTTTAACTCTCAGTATTATAAGGTACAGATCAACGGTAAGAGGAGCAATCCAGGGAAAGTGTAGTAGCAATTGAAAAGGAAGCCTTTAAGTCACTCTCAACTATAGTCGGCAAACTTACACATAGGCAACAGGTGGCCCCAATTGAGAAGTAGGGGTCTTGGCTCTCTATAGAGGTGCAATTAGCATATTCTACAGTCCCAGCCTATGGGGGCCAAGTCAAGAGAGTAGTATAAAGGCAGAACATATAAATTTAGTTATGGGGAAGGGAGCAAGAGTGACTCTAAACATTGGGAGGTCTGTCTTGAAATAAACAGCTGTTTAAGATGGCATAAGGCCAAACAAGGTCACTATCAACAAATTTCTTTATTAACTTTTATAGATCAATTTTTTTCATCACACAAATTATATATATATATTTGTATAAAACACATGAAACTTAAAGTAACAGCTCTACAGTATCCATAATTCTACTATTTGTAACTGTTGTATTGTGGTAAGGGAGAGTTACACAGTCAAATAGAGTTAACTATTAGTTAAGTAAAGAGTTACGGTCCAACAAATATTATAAGTCTTGCGCTGCTGGTGTTACATCTGAAGTTGGTCTTACTACTGACCGAGATGTTTCAGTACCAACGTGCTTAAGAAACACAACGTCTTTTATACCTCCGAGATACTGGACGTCACTATACAACAGTAACATATATCAAAAAAAGGGCTAAAATAATTGAATAGAGGTCTGATTTACAAATTCATAAATTTTATTTCTTTAAATTGAGTAAAAAGTTTGCTGAAAAACAAAAGCACAAATTTTTTTTCTTGTCAGCGAAGATAATATTAATCAGAGTACAGATATTTATTTTTATAGACGATAGCTAAGATTTTGTTAATAAAGTAAAGCAATAATTGTTAACTTAAAATAAAGGTACTTATTTCGTGTGTGTAAAAATTCTTTATATGAGAATGAGATTATGTGGAACGAGAAGTGTATTTATGTCTTACCGAATATTCACCTGCTGCTTAAATTTATATCAGCAGGGGATGGAGGAATATTTTTAACACAATAAAAATATAAATAAACATTCATGCAATTTAAAAAAATTAAGTGATGTTGAAATTAAATGCCTTCTTGGAAGAAAAGAATGCAGATTTTTACTCAAAAGAAATAAAGCAAAAGGTATTTGAGTAAGTAATAATTCCATACTTACTGAAGAAATATTTATTTCTTCGTTTATTTATACAATTTAATAGCCTCAAAATGAGATGAAAAATTGATGATTGATCTATGAGTTTCATTGGTTAAAAAAAAAACATATTTTTAAACAATCTAAGAGAGAAAAAATTTCTTAAATTATTTTGGGTTTTGTCTCTTCAAATTTTTCATGGTAAGTCAAATGTTGTCATCTGTGGAGTATCTCGAAATTTTAAAACAAATGCAAATGCTCCAACTGGTTAATGAATACAAAAATTACAGCTTCTGGAGCCTATTTTTTACAATAAAATTAACAAATTTTTTTAGTATGGGAATTAATTGAGTATATATATGTATATATATGTGTGTGTGTGTATACATATATATATATATATATATATATATATATATATATATATATATATATATATATATATATGTGTGTGTGTGCGTGTGTGTGTATATATATATATATATATGTGTGTGTGTGTGTGTGTGTGTGTATATACATATATATATATATATATATATATATATATATATATATATATATATATATGTGCGTGTGTGTATATATGTATGTATGTATGTATATAAGATTGGAGGCATTGGTAGTGTATGGATATGATTTTAGGAAATGGACAGAGTCATATCAGTTCAAATCCTGGACGAGGATGATAGCATTTCACATAGCACTAATATCCTTGGGAAAAGTACGAATCCAATTATTCTACCTCCAGCTATGGGTAAATATATATATATATTAGTACTGGCCCGTTGGCATTTTAATCCCAGGTCAATTCATATCATACCAAAGACACAAAAAAAATAGTACTTGATGCCTCCTTGCTTAATACTCAGCATTATAAGGTATGGATCAAGGGTAGGTGGAGCAATCCAAGGAAAAGAGTAGCGCCCTTGTCTATACTTTGGTGTGGGAGCTTTTGGGTTGCCCTTGACTATGGTCAGCCAACTCATATATATATATATATATATATATATATATATATATATATATACACACACACACACACACACACACACAAGAGGTTTAACATAATCCACCTGATGTCTTATCTTTTAGTTTTTAATCTAAATGGCCCATTATAGATTTTACCCCTAAAACACAAGATTCTCTTGACCCATTCCAAAAATCTTATGAAATTATTGTTTTAATTCAGTTTTAAATCTGGTTAGAATCCTGGGAATAATTCTAAAGAACCTTGAAGGGAGAATAGGAATGCTGGGGATATGAAGAAGGACTAAGATTGTACAGACCATGGTACTGTCGATATTATCTGAAATACTCAGAAGAGTCCTGAAGAAGTGAAGAGACTTGCTGTAACTCAAACTTCAGTGAAGGCCACCAGCTTAAATTGGTGTGCAAACACTCAAAGAGGATTATTATTGTTTTGGTCTTCAGATAAGACCGGTGAAAGAACAACTCAAACAACGGGTATAGGTGAACGTTATTGTATTAGCAGAAAAAAAGGAAGTCATACAAAAGAAGTACTAGCCGTTCTCGGCTTGCAGTCTGTCTGTCAAATGTCTCGTAAGAAATGAGAAGTTGTCTTCTCCAAGCGAGCTAAGCTCGGCGAATATGTTTAGGTTGGACGAGTCCATCTTTGGGGTATGGTAGGATATGTACCCATAACAATTATTATTATCATTATTATAAAAATAACTATGACAGTAATACCAATAATGGTTGGAGCAATCTCAAAAAGACTGGAAAATTGGACATTCAAGAAAGAATTGAGATCCTCCAGAGAACAGTATTGAAATAGAACTGATTATTTGTATAATATATGGATTTGGCATTAAATAACCAGATCAGTTTAGCATAAGTATGCAGTTAGTTCTGTTTAGTGTCATAATCAGGACACTCATTGAGGGCAGTCTTATCCCCTCTGCAGAAGTGCACTCTGTGTATTCTACAGCTCCAGCTGACTGGGCAATACACAGAGTTAATGTCAAAACAGTTTTATTTCAGATAATTCAGTTTAGCATAAGTACACAGTTTAATTGTCAAAAACATTTCTATTTCAAGCTATTCAGTTTAGGCAAACAGTTTTAATTCAAGCAATTTAGTTCAGTATAAATATGCAGTTTAGTTCTATTTAACCCATAGAGAGGTCCCTATCAGATGCTACCACTCCAGGCCAGAGTGGACCTGGGAGCAATGGTAATGAAGGGGTGCTCCACATTCCCCAAAGTTCCAGCATCACTGGTACCTCACCATCAGATTGTTTAGTGTCAAATCCAGAACACTCATTGGTGGGATCTTACCTCTCTGCAGAGGTGCAGTCGTCTGGGGCTATAGAATACACCAACTGGACCTCTGCAATGGAGAGGTGAGGAGACTTGTTATCACTTGGACTTCAGTGAAGATTACCAATTAAAACTGGTGCGAAAAACTCAAAGAATAAAATGATAATAAACCAATCAAAAACTGAAAATAAAATAAATCTCCAGTATCAAACTCACCTTGATTCTCTGTTTTTATTCTAAAACATGTTTATGAACAAAAACCAGTACACTTAAATAAATACAGTAAATTGCAGAATACAAGTCAATATGGCATATAAGTCAACCTCAAGATTTTTTACTCAAAATTGTGTTTGATCTCTACCTGCTGTATAGGTCAACCCCTAAACATACAGTAGAGTACTGGTTGGCCAAAACTTACCCAGTCAGCCTTAATGACGACAGGCTATAACAAAAGCCTATAAATCTTTTGGAGTTTAACTTTATACATTTACATGTAAATACTTTTAAAATTACAGAATAGGATACAAGTACGAAGGTTTTAATCATCAATAAAACAATTTTCAAGTAACTTTTTAAAATGTTGTGCCCTATAAATACACTAATAATGCTGTTTATATTCAATAAACTACCATTAAGTCTCATTAAATTGTCATTACTCCAGTAATATATGGTGTAAGTAATTTTCCACTGAAATCAGAATTATATCAGCCATATATGAAAGGTGTAAATCTTACAGGTAAGAGTTTATATTCACATGAATTCACGATCTATTGCATTATTATGAAATAGCCCTGATAAACAACATACCATAGTTGTCTGACTGGCCACCTAGGTGCTGTGGGGGTGTCCTCGTGGTGTAATGGTTAAAGCGATGAACTGCGGAATCGTAGTACGCGAGTTCGTACTCCAGTCGCGCTATTATGTTCACTTTCGGGCAAATACCCTTGGGAAAGGTATGAACCCCCTTATTCTCCCTCCAGCTATGGGTAAATAGTAGGACGGACTAGATTCTTCAGCCTTGTTGAGGCAACTAGTCTAGGAGAAGGAAAACTCTGAATTAAAACCTGTTAAACTCCGCTTAAAAATTGACCTTGTGTCATATCCTGCCCGAGCGGAGGGGTTGGTAAATAGTACCTAGGTGCTGTGACATTCCAGTTAGTGTTTGCTCTCAGTACATTAACTGTTGAAAATGGTGTGTAGTATATCAATAATATAAAACTTAATTTGTATTACAGTTTTATTATTTTACCTAAATCTCAATGCTAATTTGTTAAAAATGTTCACAAAACATGAATCTAAGGTAAAAATGTTTGTGGCAGTCTGTTGTGGTTATGGTAAAGGGTGTATATCAATTGTAAGGAGTTCTGCTGGTTGATCTCTCTGTGGTAAAAGTTTGGATTTTAGCTTTGCCATTTAAGTCAAACTCTACTTTTGTAGAGATTTCTTCAAGCATAAAAAGTCAATTTGTACGCCACAATTTACAGTGGTTATTTTTGACAAAAGTTACATGATTTCTAGGCATCTTTTAGACTGTTTTAATTTTTGTCTGTTTGTATGACTATATAAAGTATCTTCTTCAAGATTCATTGTTTTCTTCATAGCAGCAAAATGGTTATTATATAAATTGGTAATACTTGCAAGATAACCCAGCATTGCCCAGGAATTCTAAAGTGGTATCCATCTTCTTTATTGTCAGAGATGACTAGAACAGTTCTGTAAAACTTATAAATGACCCTTTTTTTTATAGTGTTATACAAGAGTTTTAAAACGATGTCTTCTTGACTCTTTTTTTTTCCTTTTTATCTCCATGTTCCTGGTTAATTATAACCAAGTTAAATGTCACTGCAGTTGCCACATTGTCCAAAGTAAGAGTACTTTTAAGTTAACCATAAAATATCCATATAATGATTAGTGGTATTGACTATTTGCAGATACTCAATTCAAGTATGATGAATTCCAGCTAATAGGTGAACATCAAGATCAATGATATTGGTCTGATTAAGCAAACGAAGGAAACAGTTTTCTTAGTATTGATATTTATAGAAAATGCTTGTTAAAAGCGAAAGGGGATAACTTAGTCAATCAGAATATAACATCGTATATTTCAAGGGTTTGTTTATTTAACACTAAACTTTAGTGACAAGCTAAAACTACTTTATTGCTATTTTCTGTTTTGAAAACTAAAAAAATATTATTTTCTATCAAATTCATAAAAAAAAAAAAAAAAAAAAGAATCACTTCAGTAAATAGTGCGCTGGATACGAACAAAACAAAGTAGCAATAATAATTTGAATAGGTTCTGATGAAATCCAAGTAATTGTATAGATTTGGCTTGGTTTCCTTTCCTTAATGACATATCAACCGGCAATGGGTTATTTAATGCTAAAGCTATCCTTGTAGAAGAATAGTAGTGGTACTTTTTAACCCATAGCAAGAGGGATAAGGAGGTTCATACCTTTCCCAAGGGTATTAGTCTAAAAGTGAATGTAATAGCATGACTGGAGCTCGAACTCACAGACTATAAAATTGCAGTGCAGCACTTTAGCAACGGTTCATATTGAGCATTCTGCTTAATATGCCACACTGTTCATATTGAGCATTCTACTTAATATGCCACACTATTCATATTGAGCAGAATGAACAGTAGTATCAACAAAGTCAAAAAAAATAAAAGAAAAACATTTACTAATCAAATGTGTTTATCACTATGCAAATAAAACATTCTGCATATTACACCAGACCTGCTGTGCCACTTTAACACACAGTTACTATTAAGACTGATGCACTTATCCCATCAATGCAAGAGTGAATGAATAACTTTCTTGAGAATCAGGTGTCAAGTCTTCAAGATCCAACAGGATGACATTTTCTGACATTCCAACTTCCTATGAATGATTTCAGAGACACCTCCAACTTAAAAAAAAAATCAAGTTTTATAGCCTTATCACAAAGTTATCACCATCAACATTCTTGAATTGAAGCTTCACTGTAATATTACCAACAACAGAAGACAACATTTTGAAATTTTGATTCAAGACAAGGATATGACTGTAGAAGTTGAACTGTTTAAGATGGTAGTCCATAAAATCATCCAAAAGAAGTTAGGATACCATTTTTAAGGGTCTCAAAGTAACCGACTCGATGCCATGTTCTTCAAGGAGGGTATTTATGCATTTGTGTACCGATGAGACAAGTAGCATAAGACTCCTGGTAACACATTTCATAGGAGTTGTATGAAAAAAAAATCACATTCCTAAGGATTAAAGTGACGTTTTTGTAAATTTTCAGTCATTTCTTTCAGAATTTGTTTTAGAAGGTTATATGCTCTAAATCATCAACAAAAAAAAAATTGTTGCATTTCTTTTTTTTTTTTTTGCATTAGTTTAAGCTTAGTCATAATGCCACTTTAACAGCTGCAAATATCAACAGAGCAAGTGTGATACTATATACGGCTTAGCTCTATTTGAGAGTGTGTATTTTTGTATCTATGTGTGTGCAGGTGTATACCCGTGTATGATTGAGGGTTAATCATAGGTATGTATATGCATATGTTTGTTTCCATACATAAGCCGAAATATATTTGCATGGGAATCTCTGATTCAACCCTGCAAGTATAAAATGCAGATACCATATCAAAGGGGATAAATGACTCAAAAATTTTATCCTCACACATTTAAACATCTTCTGGAGTTTAGCACAAGTTCAATGTCAAAAATGGTTCTATTTCAAACAATTTAGTTTAGCAGAAGTATACAGTTTAGTTCTATTTGACCCATAGATAGGACACTATCAGGTGTCATCACTCCGCGGTAGAGTGGACCTGGGAGTGATGACAATGAAGGAGTACTCTGTATCCCCCAAAGCTCCAGCATTACTGGAACCTCACCATTGGATTGTTTAGTGTCATACCCAAGACGTTCATTGGAAGAGTCTTACCCTACTGCAGAGAAGCAGTTGATGTATTCTACAGCCCCAGTCAACTGGGCAAACTTGTGATCAGACAGTATGGCACTAATTTCAGAAGTTCTGTAGTACAGATACAAATCTTAAAGATTAAGAGAGTAGAGAACATCTATCGACAATTGACGACCGGCATTTGAAAATACTTGTTGAACAAAACCCATATCAAAGTATCAGAGAAATGTCTCAGACAGTGGGGATCAGTATCAACAATATCAGATCATCCCAAGAAAATTAGCAAGTTGAAGAAACTCGATAAATAGGTTCTACATGAACTCAGGGAAAACAGCTTGACATTTTGAATTGTCTTAGCTACTGTTTCTGTGGAACAAGAATGATCAATTTCTTGATCAAATAATGACATGTGACCAAAAATGGATCCTTCGTGACAATCATATTGGCTCAATGGATTGATCATGACAAAGCACTCAAACACCTTCGAAAACAGAAAATTATGGTAACTGTCAAATGGTCTGCCACTGGCATTGTCTATTACAGATTTCAGCATTTTAACCAGAACATCACTCTGGAAGTTCACAGCCAGCAACTGGATGAAATGCATGTTCAGTTAAGCAACCTGCAACTGGCACTGGTTAATAAACAAGATCCAATTTTGCTTCATGACAATACTCAGCCACATATTGTCACAATGACACAGCAGCAACTCACTGACTTGGGATATGAGACTTTGCCACACCCACAATATTCTTCAAATCTCTCACCTACCAACTGACAGTTATTGTTTTTTTGGGGTTTTTTTTCACAAAAAAAAAATTCCATTCCAAAAGAGAAGTAGAAACTATATTTAAAGATTTCTTGGCATCAAAACTATTAGAGTTTTATCGTATGGACATAGATAACCTTGTTAATCAGTAGCAGAAATGTATAGATGTTCAAGGATCATATTTTGACTGATTAAAACACTTTTTAAATTCATTCATTCAGGAAGAAAAATTTATTCTAAAATTGAACATAATTTTCCAAACAACCAAATTATATATATATATATATATATATATATATGTCTATTTTGGCAGCATTTCTTCATTAATACAAATTTCGTTGAACATAATAGACATTTTCTGTCTACATATTTTCTTGTTGATCCTATCATGACTATTATGTTCAATGAAATTTGTGTGTACATAAATATACCACCCTCTTTGCCCCGTCCTCGATCACAGCGCTGATTATACCTATTATGGTAACTCTTTGCCACAACCTTGTTCGCCTCCCTCCAATCTCTCTGCTACAGCGTGGGAAAAAAACAGATCAAAAGTTCCTTCCAGGGAAAGTGACCATGCACAGCCCTGCCCCACGTTGTGATTCTTTAAAAGTAAGGCCGATGGCCCTGTCTGAAAGGAAGAGGGGTTACTGGCAGCTGAAGACTGGACTCCAAAGGGGTACATATATTGCAGAACAAAGAAAAATAATAATAACTCCGATTTCTGCAGTAGATAAGAAAAGGGTTTATAAAACTCAAGTTACAGGTGGCGAAAAAAAAAAAAAAAATCTGCGGGTGTGACATATAATAGTCTAAGGCGACGGTCTGACGAGGGTTAGGTTTTCTTAACAGCAGTTTATCTCAGCGGCGGACTGGCGATATCTGAGTCGGCAGCGCAAAGCACAATTCCAATCTGTTGGTCCCTGTCTGGTCTTCGTCTACTTCGTCTGGTACCAACTGCTTCGCTCTCCTGCCACCAACTTACAAAGGTCTAAGCTTTCTTAACGACAGTGTATTCCAGCGGCGAACTGGTGATATATGAGCTGGTAGCGCAAAGCACAATTCCAATCTGTTGGTCCCTGCCTGGTCTTCGTCGGCTACTTCGTCTGGTACCAACTGCTTCGCTCTCCTGCCACCAACTTACAAAGGTCTAAGTTTTCTTAACGACAGTGTATTCAAGCGGCGGACTGGCGATATATGAGTTGGTAGCGCGAAGCACAATTCCAATCTGTGGGTCCCTGCCTGGTCTTCATCGGCTTTACTTCGTCTGGGACCAAACTGCCTCGCTCTCTCTCTGCCACCAACTTACAAAGGTCTAAGTTTTCTTAACGTCAGTGTATTCCAGCGGCGGACTGGTGATATATGAGCTGGTAGCGCAAAGCACAATTCCAATCTGTTGGTCCCTGCCTGGTCTTCGTCGGCTACGTCTACTTCGTCTGGTACCAACTGCTTCGCTCTCCTGCCACCAACTGCTGAGTTCGGAAATCAGCCTGTTTATATAATAATTGCCAATATTCTGGGGTAGGTTCTGACTGAGGCAGGGGTGATCTCCCTAACGTCATTTTCAACTCATTAGACATCCTTCATGCCTTTGTTTTAATTTTCGTCATCAGAAAGGGTCCAACCCTCTTTTCACTACTTCCACAGAGTTGTTCTTCTCACTATCCTCATAGTGAGGACTACAGGAGGATAGCTTTCCTCCTACCAACATAGTTTCTATCATTTTACGGCTCATGACGTCAGAAAGGGTCCAACCCCTTTTTGCCCAAATATGCTGGACTGTCACCTTTGATGGAACTGGTTTCAATTCCACGTAGGCGAAAAGACTGGCCTATCCTCAGGCTAATTAATAATTCTCTTTCAACACTGATAAGTAATTCTGGATAATTTTCTCAACCCTTAGCTGAGGTATTTCCCCAAATGCCAGGTGGCCTTCTTTATCTTGACAAAGACTTCTTTGTTTGCTCTGAGCCCCACCTTTTAACTGGAGTGCAAGTCACACTGTATCTGAATCTTTGTGCAGTCAAATCCTTTAAAAATTAACTTTTTCCAGGCTCGAAAATTATCTTAGTATCATTACTCTTTTCACCTTTTTAATCACAATATTTTTCTTTCTCGATTTCTGCCTGAGTTCTGTAAACAACTTAATCTTCTGTACCTGTCAACTTCTTTGTTTCAATTTTGGCTATTGTCAACAAAAATTCGGTCACAGCATTTTCGATTCTTTTTCCCAGAATTTCAACTCAACACTTCTTGGCAATTATATTTGGCTACTCAACTTTTTGGTTAACCCCTCACGTACCGCCACAGACGGATATTGTCACATATATATATATATATATATATATATATATATATATATATATATTATATGACTGGCTCATCTCGGTTATTGAGCTGTTATTACAGATACTTCAACACGTGTGTGCACATATATATATATATATATATATACACACACACAAATACACTCAGTGCAATTGGTAAATAGTCAACATTTTAAATTATTTATTTTGCACATGTGCTTTGCTTCAGGTTTTGCCTACCGTGAATCAAGCTAGAATTATTTGGGCATTGTCTGTGAGGAAAGCAGCCCCATGATGCAATTGACTCTTCTGTAAATTTAGAAAAGGCATGCAATACTGTTGCATTCTTGCAGGAAGCTTCAAATACAAAGATTACAGAGTGTCTGGATGTCAATCTGAGGACAGATTCATATTGAAGAAAACCAAACACCCAGTTAAATCATGATATTTGGGGTAATCACTAGCAATGGTGATATTACGCCTCCATTCATCTTCCCACATAGCCTCAGACTCAACATGGAGACCAACATCAAGTACCTGGAGGAGGTTATGCTGCCCTGAATAAAGAGGGAAACTGCTGGAAGACCCTATGTCTGGTAACAGAACTCTGTGTCATGCCACACAAGCAAGAAAACCCAGTATTGGCTGTGAGAAAATTTCTGTGGCCAAAAGACCCACCTGGCTGCCCCACTCCCAAATTACAATCCTCTTGATTATTATGTGCGAGATGAAATTAAGCAAAAGACCTACAAAACTCTGAACATCACCAAAGATGAAGTGAAGGCAAGGATAATGGCAGCATTTACTAATTTAATCAATAAGACAACAGGAAAGACTTGCAGGAGATTCCAAAGTTGTCTGAAGAAAGCCATGTTTAAATCCATTGGTGATTTCTTTGAATGAATTTAATATCTATTTCAAAGCATTTTCATATAATTTTATATTTCATAAAAAGAGGTACCAGTGTTATTTTCATTTTTGTGTAATTTAGATGTCAGTTTAACCAATGCACTATATATATATATATATATATATATATATATATATATATATATATATATATATATAAATATATATATGCGGGTGGTAGTGGTGTCATGGTTATTATCATAGGTAATGGACACAATAATATGAGTTTAATTCCTGGATGAGATTGATTGTATTTCACAAAGCACTAATAAGTAAGTAAAGTTGATGACTGTAGTTGAGGGTGACCCGAAGGCTCCCTTTTCAATAGGTACTACACAGAGGTATAGGGGAGGGTGCTACTTCTTTCCCCAGATTGCTCCACTTTACCCTTGATACATACTTTATATTGCTGAGTGTTAAGCAAGGAGACATCAAGTACTATTATAAAAGTCTTTGGTATGATGTGACCTTGGATTGAACCCAAGTTTCCCGGACTATTGGTGAACACTCTACCCACTAGGCCAATGGGCCTTGGGAAAGGTATAAATCCAATCATTCTTCCTCCAGCTCTGAGTAAATAGTAGGGCAGACTGGGTTCTTTAACTTTGGTAATGCAATCAATCTAGGAGAAGGAGAACTTTACTTAAAAATTGACCTTATGTCACATCCTGCCTATGGAGAGAGGTTGGTGTATATATATATATATATATTGTAGATTCTGCAACATTGTATGTGTGTATATATATTTATATATATTCCTGAGCTTAGTATTATTTGCCGATTTATTTGAATAAAGTAGACTAATACATCACTATGGAACATAAATTTCACATTTTTTGCTGTTGACTAACTTTTACCAGAAAGTGTCATATCCAGGTCACTCATTGGGGGGGGGGGGCTTATCCCTCTGCAGAGAAGCAGTTAGTGTAGTCTACAGCCCCAGCCAACTGGGTAAATGAATCTTTAGAACAAAAGAAGATGAATCTATAGATTTTTAATAAAAATTTTGACAAATTTTTCAGCATTTTTATTTCTTATTATAACACAATTTAATTATTCCGATGGGTGTCCTCATGGTGTAATGGTTTAAGTAGAATTGTAGTAAGACAAATACCCTTTCAGTCAAACACTCTTGAGAAAGATATGAGCCCCCTTATCCTCCCAGCTATAGGTTAAATAGAACAACTACTGTTCTTCTAGAAGGATAGCTTTGTTATTAAATAACCTACAAAGGTTGATATGCCATTAAATAAAGAAACCAAACCAATTAGCTATTCTGTTCTTTGAGAAACAAAACTCTTCTCTAATTTTGCTTAGCTGGTTGGTCTCACAGGCCAAATTTATATTTTCTTGTTTTTTTTAATGGCATATTGATATTCATGGGTGATTTAATGATAAAGTCATTCTTGTAGAAGAACAATAGTAGTACTATTTAACACAGAGCTCAAGAGGTAAGGGAGTTCATGCCTTTCCCGAGGGTATTAGTCCAAAAGTAAGTTTGAGTTTTGTTTAAGAACATATCAACCTCTGTGAGTTATTTAATGCCAGAAGGGTTAGATTGGTTTTGTCTTTAGTGTATGTTTTAGGACTTAGGGTATTGGTTTTTGTTATATGTTTTATTATATTTGGTTAGATTTTGATGAAGAGGTTGGTTTCTTTTAGAAAGCTCAAGATTTCCTTTGGTTTGGTGTTTTTGAAATGGTCCTTGAAGTTGGTTGTCAGGTAGTATTTGGGGCAGATTTGTCAAAACAAGTCACAGTTAAAGAGAATGTGTTGGACGATGAGGGGTACTTTGCAGGTTGGGCATACGGGGAAGGGATCTTCTCTTTTTAGGAGGTGGGCGAGGCCAATATGAAGTCTGGAGAGTATCACTTCTTTTTATAATTTTGTAGCTTGTCGGCCACTCACCTATAGTATCTTTTATATGGTGGAGCTTGTCATATTTACCCAACCCCTCCGCTCGGGCAGGATATGACACAAGGTCAATTTTTTAAGCGGAGTTTAACAGGTTTGAATTCAGAGTTTTCCTTCTCCTAGACTAGTTGCCTCACCAAGGCTGAAGAACCTCGTCTGGCCTACTATTTACCCATAGCTGGAGGGAGAATAATTGTATTCATACCTTTCCCAAGGGTATTAGTGCTATGTGAAATGCAATCAGCCTCGTCCAGGATTTGAACTCACGTCACCAGGTCCATTTCCTATGACGATAACCATTACACCACGGGCTTGTTCTGTGATGGATCATCCCAAGATTTTTGCCATTTCTTAAATATAAATTTGTTAATGATACCAAAAGTGAATTTGATAACACAACTGGAGTTTGAACTTGCTAATTATGATGCCATAGTCCAGCACGTAAGCCACAACACCATGGGAACTTCCCCAGGGCCAAACTGGTGAAGGCAACATCTATATCACACAGACTCCTAAGAATATTGGATGTGGATTCAAAACTGGTGAAGGCATCATCTATATCACACAGACTCCTAAGAATATTGGATGTGGATTCAAAACTGGTGAAGGCATTGTCTACATCAGACAGACTCCTAAGAATATTGGATGTGGATTCAAAACTGGTGAAGGCATCATCTATATCACACAGACTCCTAAGAATATTGGATGTGGATTCAAAACTGTTGAAGGCATTGTCTATATCAGACAGACTCCTAAGAATATTGGATGTGGATTCAAAACTGGTGAAGGCATCATCTATATCACACAGACTCCTAAGAATATTGGATGTGGATTGAAACATTATCGGAAGCTAATTCTTTCTTATCTATGCTGATTACTTATTGTTCATAAAATCTAAAACAATCTTATCAAAGCCATAAAAAAATTAATCAAGAAAAATAATTAACTATGTTAAGTATTTCCTGTTTTCAAATTAGGATAATAGACATTAGAAGAATTCATTGTTAGAAAGCATTGCAAATAGTTTTACAATGTTTATACATACAAAAACTGAACATCAGACAAATGTATATATTCAGTAATCAGTAATTTATATAAAAACTATTATATATTTGTCTAATGTAAATTCTTAGTAAATGATTTTAAAATAGAAATGTATTGAAAATTAAGTAGAAAAAGACTATTAGTAGTCTGGCAGTGAGTGGTTTAGTTTGGTTTTATGGCATATCAACCATTGTAGGTTATTTAATGTCAAAGCCAGTTGATACATCTATATAGAGAAAAATTGATAACAAGGTAATCCAAGTAGAAGGAAAGATTTATTGACAAGCAAAGTCGACACTATAGCGTTTTAGTTTTAATGAACCATCATCAGGACTGTGAGGGATGATATTAGTGATGTTAAATCAACGATGGATGTTTAAAAGCACAAAATACAAAAAACATCTATATTAAATATCTATGATATGTAAACACATTTTATTGATAACATTTTAAAATCAACATAAGCTCATTTTTTTGCACATGGTTTCAAGTATTGTTATCAAATACAAATAATTCTATTTACTGATAATCATTTGTTTGCACACAAATTGTTTCAAGTATTATTACATATCACTAAGAATTCAATTAAATAAGTCATTAGTTTACACAGAGTTAAATGATCAAACAGGTCTATTTCAAGCAATTCAATTTAGCATAAGTCATTTGTTTGCACTCAGTTCTATTTGACACATTGATAGGACCCTATCAGGTGCTACCATTCCAGGTCCAAGTGGATCTGGGAGCAATGGGAAAGAAGGGGTACACACATTTCCCAAAGCTGTAGCATTATTTTGCTTCACCATCGGATTGTTTCGGGGCGTGTCTTACCCCTCTGCAGAGATGCAGTCGGTTTATTCTACAGCTCCAGCCGACTGGGCTCCTGGAGCTGAGGTAAGCATTATTAATAGAACAGGGATATTGCATGAGTAATATCACCTATAGGCAAGTACATCCCTAATATCTTTTTAATAAAAATTAAATTTTCTCCTAAATCAAATATAGCAGGATTTTATTTGTTCTAGTGAAAAATCATACAATCCAAAAAAATAACATAAAGTAATATTTATTACAAAACTCTAAAACATTCATGTAGTGTGCTAGGAATTTATGATATTTATGTAATATTATGTACATGCTGCCGAAAGAAAAAAAAAAACACCAACACACACACACACACACTTACACACATCTGCACTGCAAACAAAGCTTCCATCAAATGATGATTCAGACATAGTTTCAGGGCCAAAGCATCATTACCGCTAACCCAAATTGCTACACAAGAGTTTGTTGATTTACTATCACCTTGTGAAAATGCCAAAGGAAAATCTAACAATATGCATGATTTCCCAGCTATATATATATACCTGCACACTCACACACACATATATATACCTGCACACACACGCACATATATATATATATGCCTGCACACGCACACACATATATATACCTGCACACGCACACACATATATACATATATATATCTGCACACACACACACACACATATATATACCTGCACACACACACACACACACACATATATACCTGCACACACACACACACACACATATATACCTGCACACACACACACACACACACATATATATATATATATATACCTGCACACACACACACACACACACACACACACACACACACACATATATATATATATATATACCTGCACAGACACACACATATATATATACCTGCACACACATACACACATATATATTTGTGTGTGTGTATATATATATTTATATTAGAAACAAAACACACACATTATATAAATATAAACAAAACAAAAAAACATTCGGATTTTATGATAAATACAAGGTATACCAAAAAACAACGACCTCAAAATTTTTAGGAAAATCCAACTGGCTTGATGTGTATGTGTGTGTGTGTGTGTGTATATATATATATATATATATATATATATATATATATATCAAGCTGGTTGGAATTTTATGATAAATTTTTATGATAAATACAGAGTATACCAAATAAACAGGCCTCTCAAAATTCGGAGGAAAATCTAACCAGCTTGATATATATATATATATATATATATATATATATATATATCAAGCTGGTTGGATGTTCCAAATAAACAGGCCTCTCAAAATTCTGAGGAAAATCTAACCAGCTTCATATATATATTATATATATATATATATCAAGCTGGTTGGATGTTCCTCAAAATTTTGAGAGGCCTGTTTATTTGGTATACTCTGTATTTATCATAAAAATCCAAATAATTTTTTTAAAAATTACTTTTAATTTTTTTTTTTTTACTCATCCTGAATAATATAATTTTTCCACTTTTCAAAATCATCTCATAGACTGGTTCTGATCTACAAGCTGTATATTCGATACCTCTGATCTAAACTAAAATGATGATCATTAGTAGCTCCTACTGGCTTATAAAAACAATATTGGACAGTATTAAAGATAAATAAATATAGCAACTTGACTGATTGAAATAAGTCTTAAATGATCAAGATGGCATAATATGGTAAGAGATTCACTATAATATTTGTGGAGATCCACTAATAATATTTGTATTAATGTTTGATCATAAACATTCTATTTTCTCTTGGTTTTCAATGCATTTCTACCACAAAATCATTTGTTGGGAGTATGATTTACATTATACATGATAGGCTTTTTTTCTTTCCTTGAATTAATTCCTAGTCACTGACAATCTCATTTTTCATGATTTTCAATACACCAAATACAGAAATGCTGAAAGTTGTTTCAGTTTCTACTAAGTGAAAAATCTAGTTACTTGATCACTGTGAATATGACACTTACACAGTACACAATATGGGCTTCTACCTTATATATATATATATATATATATATATATATATATATATATATATATATATATATATATATATATGGGCAAGAGGAGACATTATTCTTGGGGAAAACCAGCGAAAAAAAAAAAGTGGGTCAGTTCTGAGAATTCTAGATAAATGAAATATTGATTTTTTTTTTTGTTGGTTTTTTGTTGAGGCATTGAATGTTTACATCAGTAAAACCTCATTTCAAAAGCAAAGACAAAGAATATTTTTTTCCTCCTCTTTTTTGAAGTTGGTTAACGTATATGTTGGTAAATAATGTTGACTTGGAAAGCTAGAAAATCACTCAAAGTTGATCAATGTAGAAAGTATAAAGTTGTTGATGGATGGCAGATGTTTCTGGTATCTATGCAAATCTTAATAATATATGGAAATATATTTTTATCTGTTTAAATACTACATAATTATGCTACATAAACTGCAATAAATAGACACATTTCTAAAATAAATTAAGTATATAATTTTATCTTTTCTCAACAAATGGCAGATAGCAATTGTATTACTAGTTTTGGTTTGTTTTTGTTTATGCCATATCTTATACAGATACCTTTTTATGGCTCTTAATGGAAGTGAGTTTTATGATATTTAGTTAATACAATTACATTTTATTCTATAATAAAGTTTTGGTGTGTGTCCAGAATAGGACACTGACAAAATGTCTATGGAAATAAACAGAAAATATTTATGAGGATTGAATCATAAATAAAAGCGATAACAAGAAAATGATAAAATAAAATCAGATAAAAAAAACCCACAAAATAAAATAAATACAAAAGAAATAACAATCTACCAGGAAGGCCTCTAAAAGGAAGAATAATCTAGGCATACTTAGAAAAAAAAAAAGGGTTCCTGGTGCTAAAAAGAAACTCAGACCTTGGCTAGGAAGGCAGCCATTTCATTGCTCAGGAAAGTCTTCCCCCTTCAAAACTTAGTTGTGAACTTCCACAGTAATAAAGTTGAGTCTAAATAGCTTTACTTGTCTCTTTGTCTCTCCTTCCTTCTTTGATTTCAATTCAGGTAACACAGCCATCAAAAGAAAACAATACATATTGGGGTTTAAAAGAATAACCAACCACTAACCATTAACACCCATAAAACCGTAACCCTCTATGTTACATAGGATGATACCAGTTATGTTCACCATTCAGGTATGGCCTGGTCAGCTGGGGCTGTAGAATACACTGACTACATCTTAGCAGAGGGTTAAGACCCTGTAACTGTTATATAGCAATATTTGAAACCATTTAACTGTGTGCAAAAAAGAGCTCAGGCTCATTTAAGAAAGTTATCAACAAAATGTGTATATAATTCATATATATATAACATATATGCATAAACAGGATTTGGCATTATAACTTAAAGTGGTTGATATGCCATCAAACTAAACCAAACCATCCAGGTAAGAGTAAGTTTTAGCCATTTCCTTCATTTTTTTCTTAACAGTTAAGTTCCAAAATTTACACTTTCAATTTGCTACAACTCTTTAATCTGCCAGATTTAATCTTTCAATCGGAAAGAAGACTGCAACTTATAGCAGATTGCTGATATATAACTTTTTGATCTTAAATATATATATTCAGTAAATAAATGAAAAAAATGACTTGCCCAGTCAGCTGGGGCTGTAGAATACACTGACTGCACCTCTGCAGAGGGGTAAGACCCCCCCCCAACGAGTGTCCTGGATATGATGCTAAGCAATCTGATGGTGAGGTTCCAGCAATGTTGGAGCTTTGGGGAATGCAGAGTACCCCTTCATTGCCATCGCTCCCAGCTCCACTCTGGTCTGGGTGGTAGCACCTGATAGGGCCCTATCTATGGGTTAAATAGAACTAACAGCATACTTATGCTAAAATGAATTGTTTGAGTAAACTGAATAGCTTGAAATAGAAATGTTTTTGACAATTAAACCGTACTTACATTTATACTGCATACTTATGCTTAACTGAATTATTTCAAATAAAACTGTTTTTCAACATTAAAACTGTATTTACAATTAACTGAACTGTTACATATAACTGCTTGAATAGTTTGAAATGGAAATGTTTTTGACAAACTGTGTACTTGTGCTAAGCTGAATTGTTTTAAATAGAGCAGATAATTTACATAAAAATGGATTTGGTGTTAAATAACCTACAAAAGGTAGCTATTGAAAAGGGAGCCTTCAGGTCACCCTCGACTAAGGTTGCCTACTTTATTATTTTCATTGGATAGAACAAAATATTTTAACCCTCAGAACTCTAGAGTCTTAAATTTGAGCCGTGTTATTTCATATATAGGGAAGTAGGCAACTCATATCATTTAAAACATCAATTAATAAAACAAAATTCTAAAGACTGATTTATACAGAAAAACTCACAACATACATAAAATGTGGGAGTTAGAATTAAAGAAAATAATTAAAAGAAGTGCTCAATGCTTTATCAATTGAATATTATTAAAATTAAAAAAACAAACTACCAATATCGTACTCTCTTTGCTGTAATTTTACAATCAATGGACAGTTAAAAAAAACTATTTTTTTTACTATTTGATGACTGTAGCCACAAGAAACTCAAGTTACAATGAAGAGAGTGCAATATTGTTTATCTGTTTGTAGTATATATATATATATATATATATATATATATATTTATTATATAAAAACAAACTACAAACCTATATCTCCATATACATATATATATATCCATAGATTCATATACATACACATGTCCACATAAATATATATATAAGCTCCCCATGGAGGTTGAGCACTCTGGCAAAGGAATTTTTGGCAGCAGCTTGCATAATGCAAAGCTCTTCAAACGAATTGAGCACTCTGGTATCCTGTAAGGTATAAAATGGAGGTGCCCGTGGTGTAATTGTTATCGTCGTAGGAAATGAACACGGCGACACGAGTTCAAATCCTGGACAAGACTGATTGCATTTTCACATAGCACTAATACCATTGGGAAAGGTATGAATCCAATTATTCTCCCTCCAGCTATGGGTAAATAGTAGGACAGACTAGGTTCTTCAGCCTTGGTGAGGCAACTAGTCTAGGAGAAGGAAAACTCTGAATTCAAACCTGTTAAACTCCGCTTAAAAATTGACCTTGTGTCATATCCTGCCCGAGCGGAGGGGTTGGTAAATAGGGTAAGGTATAAAATGTAAACAAACGAACGCTGCTACTTACTACCTTATAATTCCCTAGCTGATGTGGTACATTTGTTGGCTGAGTGGTCTAATACTAAGCCTAATGTAAAGTTGGGTGGGTTTCGATCCCAGCTTCAAGCGTCCTACGTGTCTAGCCACACTGAAGAGTTGTGATACAACGAAACAGTCTGTCTGTGGATGACAATATATATATATATATATACACACACACACACACACACATTCCTACAAATATATATATATATATATATATATATATACATACACATCGCTATATATATATCTATCCAAAAATTATATACAAGAACTGCCGCAAGAAAAAGCAGTTTTGCTTCCAGTAAAATCTTCATCAAATGATGACCCTGGGTTCAGGCATGGTTTCAGGACTGAAGCATCATTACCACTAACCCAGGGCACCCCAGTAATATCTCACAATACTATCAGACTTTATTGGATGGTGTTTGATCTGTAAGAATGCCATATCCATTCAGATGCAGTTACAGTCTTGTTTTGGATCTTTTTTATATATGCCCTCTTCTTTGCTGGTGAAAGTCCAAAAAAAAAAAAAAAAAAAATGTATATACATATGTATATGTCCACACACACATACATCTCCATACATATTTCTCTCTCTCATATATATATATATATATATATATATATAAATCTTTATACATAAATCTACATATATCCATGTAAATCTTTACATATATATCTATGTGCATATATATATATATATATATATATATATATATATATATATATTTTGAGATGAAATTGTTTTGCATGTGGTCCATCACAAAAATGAGTTTGACACACCTGATGAAGATGGTGATTATGACCTTTGCCTTTTCTCTCTATTATGAAACTAGATTTATCTCTAGTCACAATCCATTTGCCTGGCTCACCTGGTATTAATGAGCCAGGTTGGGCATTATAAATTGATCACCTGGTCCAAACGGGCCTTCTCATCAGGCAATACTTGTTTAGCTGAGCTTAGGTTATTACTTGGAGCCTGAGGCAACTTAAAAGGGGTACGTCAAGGAGATCAAGCATTTTTGGGATGGCATCACATGCGTTTCAATTTGGGCATTAAAATGACTTCATGTCAAATCTGATTTTGTCCAAAGTCAGATAAATCTTTTAACTCTGGTCCTAATCCATTTTTGCCAGTCTTGATCATTTCTCCCTCTTTAAAAAAAAAGAAGCCTGACTTCTAAATCATGAAGAACTTTACCTATATTAGGCAATATAGAAATAAAGAAAATATACCAAAGAACCAAGTATCTGTCTTTCTGCATGATATTTAAAGTCATAATCTGAGACAAGACAAAAGCAGATATTGTAAAGCATTTAAAAGAAAAAGAGAGAGCATACCATTCTTTCCAAAATGATTTCAATAGACAAGGAACCAAATTAAAAAAAATGGTGTAAGTGAAGAAAGCAACTCAACATTATCAAAAGAGGCTATGGATGTAGAAATCAGCTTAATAGGAGAACCAGTGCAATTGAAAGCTATACAAGTTAAATAATAAACACTGAAGATTTTCATAAAAATTGATTGGTTGATTGCGTTTTAAGGCATATCAACTCTTTTAGGTTATTTAATGCAAAATCCTGTTTATACAGATATATTAAATATGATTTATAAATGTACAGTTTGGAGGTAACATTTTTAAAACTAGCTAGAGCTCATTTGTTTGCACACAGTTAAATGGTTTCAAGTATTGCTATCTAACACTAATACTTCTATTTGCACGCAGTTAAATGGTTTCAAGTATTGCTATCTAACAATAATACTTCTATTTGCACATAGTTAAATGGTTTCAAGTATTGCTATCTAACACTAATACGTCTATTTGCACATAGTTAAATGGTTTCAAGTACTGCTATCTAACACTAATTCTTCTATTTGCACATAGTTAAATGGTTTCAAGTATTGCTATCAAACACTAATACTTCTATTTGCACATAGTTAAATGGCTTCAAGTATTGCTATCTAACACTAATACTTCTATTTGCACATAGTTAAATGGTTTCAAGTATTGCTATCAAACACTAATACTTCTATTTGCACATAGTTAAATGGCTTCAAGTATTGCTATCTAACACTAATACTTCTATTTGCACATAGTTAAATGGTTTCAAGTATTGCTATCTAACACCCAATACTTCTATTTGCACACAGTTAAATGGTTTCAAGTATTGATGTCTAATGCTAGTAATTCAATTTAACAGTCATTTGTTTGCATATAGTTAAATGGTCTCAAGTATAAGAAATAATTAAATATTTCTATTTGACGTCTAGATGAGACCTTAACAGGTACTACCACCCTGAGTCAGAGTGGAACTGGAAGCAATGGTAATGAAGGGGTACTTCACATTCCCTAAAGCTCCAGGATTGGAACCTCAGCATCATATAGTTTAGAGTCATATCTAGGACATTTGTTGGAGTGTCTTAACCCTTTGCAGAGATGCAGCCAGGGTATTATATTGCCCCAGCTGACTAGGCAATAGAAAACAATAACACAGACAAAAAACTTGCATATACACTGCATTATAATTAAAAAAAAAAAAAAAAAGGGAAGACGAAATGGAAAATCAGATTGACATGTTTTGCTATTGGGACAGTGTGATATGAATTAATCAATGTGAACAAATACATCAGCTAAACTTCCAAAAGCTTTAAGAAAAGACAGAGTGAATATCACAAGGACTTGAAAATGAATTTAATCTTTAATGCTATGGTCTTCTCCCAGACTACATATGATGGCAAAACATTGACTTGAGTTTGGTTTGCTTTGATGGAGTTTTATGGTATATCAACTATTTTAAGTTATTTAATGCCAAATCCTCTTTATACATATCATCATCATCATGTCGCACTGGTAGCACGGATATCCCTGACCCTCTCTCGCCACTCCTCCCTATCGTTCATCGCCCTAGGCAGGTCTTCAGGACAACATCCCGTATCCCCACATAGCTGCTGAATGTATGTTCGTGCTTGTTGTCCTGCTTTTGCACGGCCATGTGTGGGGGTCAATAAGAGTACATCACTTATGAGTTCGTCCCTGCTTCTCCAGCAGTGTCCTGCATGTCTGGTTCGTCTAACTTGAATAGTTTTCGTGATAGGAGGCAGGTGGCCGTACAGTTGGTGTCTTGTGGGGTGTTACCACCAGGACTTGTTCAAGATTGCACGCAGTATTCTTATACTTAATATATATGATTTGGTTTGGTTGGGTTTTATGGCGTATCAACCATTGTAGGTTATTTAATGCCAAATCCTCTTTATACATATATATCAAATATATAAGATTTGGTTCGGTTAGGTTTTATAGCATATCAACCACTTTAAGTTATTTAATGCCAAACCCTCTTTATACATATATATTAAATATATATATGATTTGTAAACTCATTTTGTAGATAACATTCTTAAATGAGCCTGAACTCTTTTTTTGCACACAGTAAAATGGTTTAAAGTATTGCAATATAAGTCACAATTTAACACTAGTCATTTGTCTGCACACAGTTTGTTCTATTTGACTCATAGACAGACCCTATCAGGTGCTACCCCTTCAGGTCAGAGTGGATCTGGGAGCAATGGCAATGAAGGAGTACTCCACATTCCCCAAATCTCCAAGGTTGGATCCTTGCCGTCAGATAGTTTGCAGCCCAGTCAGCTGGGGCTGTAGAATACACTGACTGCATCGATGCTGAGGGCTAAGACCCTGACTAGAGAGAAACGTGTTTCTAATTCTTTTAAAAACAAATAAACAAACACACTATTTAGTATAGCAATACTTTGTACGTGCAGTCTAATTAAAAAATCCAATAACAAATTCATGGCCAAGTTTTAACATTCATTTTCTCACCAAAGATTTTGAGTTCCTACAAGACAAACAAACAAAAAGAAATTAGGATATATATATATATATATATATATATATATATACACACAGACAAGGTGATTGAAAAGTAAATCCTATATAACAGAGTTACTTTTTTATTTTGTATATATATATATATATATATATAGAGAGAGAGAGAGAGACACACACACACACACACGAGCCCATTGGCCTTTTGGGTAGAGTGTTCGCCAATGGCCAAGGACACCGGGGTTCAATCCCAGGTTGTGTCATACCAAAAACTTTAAAAATGGTACTTGATACCTCCTTGCTTAACACTCATCATTATAAGGTACGTATCAAGAGTAAAGTATAGCAATCCATGGAAAGGAGTAGCACCTGCTCTTACACCTCGGTGTAGTAGCTATTGAAAAGGGAGCCTTCTGGTTGCCCTTGACTACGGTCACCAACTTTACTTTTACTTACTTATGCATACACACAAATGCATACACATATATGTATACATGCACACAAAAACATATATATATATATATATATATATATATATATATATATATATGCATGCACACACATATACACACACACACACACACACACACACACACACATATATATATATATATATATATATATATGCGCACAGACACAAATACACACACATGTGCACACACACATACACAGAAATACATACACGTGCGCACACACACATATATAATAAATACATTCCCCTTTTCTCATGTAAATTTGACTTTTGATGTTATAATAAATTCATTCAAATGATGATGATATTCCTGTAGGGAAACATGACAATCCAAGTTTTCATAATGTCTTTTTTTCTCAGACCATTCCAAAATTTACCCACACTTCAATAGTACCACTACTGTTCTTCTACAAGGATGCCTTTGGCATTAAATAATCCATGAAGGTTTATATGCCATTAAACCAAAACAAAACAGTGGTCTTACTTGTCGCAAAATAGCTAACATACTGAACTGTGACATCATAGCAAGCAAGTTAGAATCTGTTATATTATTATATTCACTTTCAGACTAACACCTTGGAAATTCCCTTATCCCAGCTATGGCTTCAATAGAACCACAACTGTCCTTCTACAAGAATGCCTTTGGCATTAAATAACCCACGAAAATTGATTTGCCATTGAACAAAGAAACTGTACCACACTTGGTTATGTGTGTCTACCCAAGCCGCAAATTCTCTTTTAGTCATATTTCAATGAATATGACAAAAAAAGGATGCTTTGTTTTGCGTTTTTTTCTTCTGGTGAATAAAATTCTGCAAATTGGGTTCAAGAAAGAATAGAAACGGTTAAAAGCTTTTTGATGTCTATTTTGGAACATCACTGGGTATTATTAGGAATAAAAGCAACATGGTGTTATCAAGGAATTTTATTTTTTCATTTTGTCTAAATGACTAAAACATTAGAATCAGATTTATCATTTGGAATATAAACATTAGAGAACTTGATAAAGAGTGTATTATATTACACCTATAAGATGACCTTAACACCTCTACCTCCAAGGTTAAAGATATCTTATTTAAATGGTATTCTTTTTTTTTTTAACTTAGTCCATTACAGCAGTTTCATGTAATTGGAATCTTTAAATGATCAGTTCGGCTTCACTGCTCCATATCTAATATGTAATTTTTTTACTTTCTTTGTTGAATGACATATCAACCTTCATGAGCCATTCAATTGCAAAACCATTCTTGAAGAAGAATGGTAATGGCGCTTTTTAACGTATAACTAGAGAAATGTGGATTCATATGTTTACCAAGAGCATTAGTCCAAAGTCAGACCTGACTGATAAAATGAAATGCAGTTTTTTCCAAGCAGTGATCATGTACATACTGCTGTATGAATGCACTATATAAATGCTAACTAAACGTATGGAGAAAAAGATTGACGGCAACTACACAAGAATGCTGCGAGCAATATTGAACAAGTCCTGGAGGCAGTACCTCACAAAGCAGCAGCTGTACGGCCACTTACCACCCATCACGAAAAATATCCAAGATGAACTAGACATGCGAGACACTTCTGAAGAAGTAGGGAGGAACTCATAAGTGACATATTCCTGTAGACCCCTTCACATGGACTAGCAAAAGCAGGAAGACCAGCTAGAACCTACATATAACAGCTCTGTGCCAATACAAGATGTAGCCTTGAAGACCTACAGGAAGCAATGGATGATTAAGAAGGGTAGCAGGAGAGGGTCAGGGATATCCATGCTGATGGTGCAACATGATGATGATGATGATGATGATTAGTCCAAATGTGAACCTAATAGCTTGACTGGAGTTTGAACTTACTATCATGTCAGAGTTTAGTATGTTAACCACTACACCATGGAGACTCTCTCTATAATTTTCCTTTTATGTAACTGCACTTTTATGCTCTATTCATATCTTTTCTACTTTCACTGATTGTTTTTCTTTATTTTTATTTTTTTGTTTTATTACTCTGTTAGTTTCTGTCACACTCACTTCTAGCTGTTGTAAGTTTTCACTCCGTTACGTCTGTCGATATCGTACTTCTTCATTCCATCATCTCTCTTGCTATCGTACGTCTTCATTACATCATATCTCTCGCTATCGTACATCTTCATTCCATCAAGTCTCTCGCTATCGTATGTCTTCATTCCATCATCTCTCTCGCTATCGTACATCTTCATTCCATCAAGTCTCTCGCTATCGTATGTCTTCATTCCATCATCTCTCTTGCTATCGTACTTCTTCATTCCATCATCTCTCTTGCTATCGTACGTCTTCATTCCATCATCTCTCTTGCTATCGTACTTCTTCATTCCATCATCTCTCTTGCTATCGTACTTCTTCATTCCATCATCTCTCTTGCTATCGTACTTCTTCATTCTATCATATCTCTCGCTATCGTACATCTTCATTCCATCAAGTCTCTCGCTATCGTACGTCTTCATTCCATCATCTCTCTCGCTATCGTACTTCTTCATTCCATCATCTCTCTCGCTATCGTACATCTTCATTCCATCATCTCTCTCGCTATCGTACGTCTTCATTCCATCATCTCTCTTGCTATCGTATGTCTTCATTCCATCATCTCTCTTGCTATCGTACTTCTTCATTCCATCATCTCTCTTGCTATCGTACTTCTTCATTCCATCATCTCTCTCGCTATCGTACTTCTTCATTCCATCATCTCTCTTGCTATCGTACTTCTTCATTCCATCATGTCTCTCGCTATCGTATGTCTTCATTCCATCATCTCTCTTGCTATCGTACTTCTTCATTCCATCATCTCTCTTGCTATCGTACTTCTTCATTCCATCATCTCTCTTGCTATCGTACGTCTTCATTCCATCATCTCTCTTGCTATCGTACTTCTTCATTCCATCATCTCTCTTGCTATCGTACTTCTTCATTCCATCATCTCTCTTGCTATCGTACGTCTTCATTCCATCATGTCTCTTGCTATCGTACGTCTTCATTCCATCATCTCTCTTGCTATCGTACTTCTTCATTCCATCATGTCTCTTGCTATCGTACGTCTTCATTCCATCATCTCTCTTGCTATCGTATGTCTTCATTCCATCATCTCTCTCGCTATCGTACGTCTTCATTCCATCATCTCTCTTGCTATCGTACGTCTTCATTCCATCATCTCTCTTGCTATCGTACGTCTTCATTCCATCATCTCTCTTGCTATCGTATGTCTTCATTCCATCATCTCTCTTGCTATCGTACTTCTTCATTCCATCATCTCTCTTGCTATCGTACGTCTTCATTCCATCATCTCTCTCGCTATCGTACTTCTTCATTCCATCATCTCTCTTGCTATCGTACTTCTTCATTCCATCATGTCTCTCGCTATCGTATGTCTTCATTCCATCATCTCTCTTGCTATCGTACTTCTTCATTCCATCATATCTCTTGCTATCATACATCTTCGTTCCATCAAGTCTCTCGCTATCGTATGTCTTCATTCCATCATGTCTCTTGCTATTGTATATCTTCATTCCATCATGTCTCTTGCAATCGTACGTCTTTATTCCATCATGTTTCTCACTATCGTAGATTTTCATTGCATCATGTCTCTTGCCATCGAACCTCTTCATTCCATCACGTCTGTCACTATTGTACATCTTCATTCAATCATGTTTCTTGCTATTTTGCCAGAACCACCTCTTTATATACTGCCTTAGTAGGAGCACAATTCACATGCATGTGACGTCACTTCAGCTGAACTCTCTATAAATTTCTTATATCAACGGCAGCCATTTTTCCCTGTCAAAATGACCTGACAAGATAGACATGTTTTCGCACACTTTGCTCTGGGGGTGGAGGGTGTAAGTTATCTTTTTCACCCCAGTCTCCTTCTGCTTTTGATCAGTATTTTGACAATTTTTTTTATTTAAAACTTTTTCATCTCTTGCTTATTCAGCAAGGTGGAAGTTACTAATCTTCAAGGTTCTTCTGTATAATGTTTTATCCATTTCCCTTTAATTGATTGATTTTTACAATATATAAAATCATTTAAAAAAGTATATGCATGCAATGTGTTGTCAAAATCATATAGACTGTTTAGCTTGGTTTGGTGTCTTTGTTTAGTGAAATCAACCTTTGTCGGTTATTTAATGCCAAACCCATCGTTGTAGAAGAACATTAAGAGTATTATTTAACTTATAGCTGGAGGGAAAAGAGAATTCATATCTTTGCCGAAGGTATTTCCCCAAATATGAACATAATACTATAACTGGAGTTTGAACTCACGAACAACAATGTCACAGTCCAGCATGTTAGCCATTAAACTACATTGACTTCTAGATTGTATTTGGAAGAGAAATCATCAATAATAGGATTCCATAAACAAAATGAGAGGCTGAATAAAAGCTCTGAGTTGGTATCCTAATGCAGACACAAAAACCAAGTACCTCTTTCAAATTTACCAATGATGAATATTTTAAATAATCTAAAGTGGATAAAAAAATGAAAGTGTTTATTGCATAACTAGTTTTGACCATTTGACATTTCTAGTTTTGATCAAGCAACAAGATTTTTAAAATATACATGCAGCAGGACTGTTTATGTCAACTGACAAACATTAAAATATCTAAATGGAAAAATAATTACTTCCTTATTTATTCCATTTTCCTGCCTAGAAAATTCATGAAACATGAGCAGAAGGAAAACTTTGTGAGCTTTTATATTTAATGATTATATTGCTCAACTTATAAAGTATTGAGCCAATTTTTAGAATTTTTTTTGTCATTCTATTTATTGTTTTAAAACACACATTTGAGTGTGTATATATATATATATATGGGTGTGTGATAGAAGAGAGAAATAGAGATAGGCACTCCTGATTTGATCGTTATTGTCTTAGGAAATGGATATGGTAACTCAAGTTCAAATCCTAGACAAGGCTGTTAGCATTTCACTTAGTGCTAATCTCCTTGGGAAAAGTATGCATCTAACTATCGTCCCTCCAGTTATGGGTAAATAGTATGGCAGACTGGGCTCTTTAACCTTGATATTGTAATCAGTCTGAGAGGAAAAAACTTGGAATTCAAACCTATTAAACTGCTTGAAAAATGTCACCATGTCACATCCAGTAGATGGGTATATATATATATATATATATATATATATTGTTGTGAGACCGAAACCTACCTGCATCATGGACTCTTCCAGCACTATATTACAAGCATAGTAATATCCTAATATGAGTAGGATGCGGTAGCAGTAGTACAAGAGTACTAGAAGTATGACTACCAATATTGGACACTATCCTTTGTAACTTTTGTTAATATATCTTTCTTACCTTTAAACTGTGTTTTCCTCCTGTGTACCGACTTTGGGTCCACATCATATATATATATATGGTATGTATGTATTGGGCTAAGATTGCAAATATCAGCTACTGGAGAGAGAATTGGAGTCTAATCAACCCTGATTGGGTCACCAGAGAAAAGGAATATAACATTAAAAGACACAAAATTTCCAAAGATCCTAGGACCATTACATTACTTCTGACTCCTTCCCAAGTGCATCAAAAAGATGTATATTGAAAAATATACACATATTATGTGTGTGATACAAGGTATGATCAGAAAGTGAAACTGAAGTTTTAAATTGTTTAAAATTTAAAATATAAAATCTATAATTCAAATGGAGTTACATACATAGCTAAGCAACTTATGTAGATATTTTTTGTTCAGCATTTTTGGGAAAACGCTGGATTGTACAAGTGCAACACCCTTTATACTTACCAAGGCTTCTTTTTTTCTTTTTTTTTTTTTTTTGCTAAACTGAAAATTCATCTCAAGGGTAAGATTTTTTGTACATTAAAAGAAATACAGTGTAACGCGGATATCAGAGATACTTTCTCTGGTCCCAAATTAGAGCCTGTGTAAATGTAAATAAAATAGGCCAAACCCTGATATAAGAGAAACCCCCGGATATAAGAGACCTATAAGTCCTGGTATCTCTCTTATATCTGGGTTACACTGTACAATAATATAGACTCATACCAAACATTAAAAGTTCAGTTTCAAACAGGCTTTCACTAATGGAAAAAAGGAGTCTTTGTGGTGTAGTGGCTAACATGTTGGACTGTGGCATTGCAGTAAGCAAGTTCAAACCCCACTCATGCAATTATCTTCACTTTTGGATAAATACCCTTGGGAAAGGTATAAACCTCACTCTCTCTCCAGCTTACAACTTCTACAAGGTTTTGGCATTAGATAACATCTTGAAGGTTGATATGCCATTAAACAAAGAAAAATAAACAAACATTTGCATAAAAAAATAACACAAGAAAACTCTTTTACAAAAAACTACTCACTTTGAAATATCATTTTCAATCATAAAACTTCATATACATTCAGCTTCAGGAAGTCACCCCAGTCAGCTTGCACCTACCTTCTTATCTAAAAAAAGGTAGGGTCAGGTGAATAGCCTGATGCTTGAGGTACCTCCAAAAATGAATACTGGGAGAATCCTCATAGTGTAGTGGCTACAATGCTGGACTGCCCAGTTAGCTGGGGCTGTAGAATACACTGACTGCTTCTTCGCAGAGGGGGTAAGACCCCCCCTAAAGAGTGTCCTAGATATGACACTAAAAAATCTGATGGTGAGGTTCCAGCAATGTTGGGGCTTTAGGGAATGCAGAGTACCCCTTCATTGCCATTGCCCCAAGATCAACTCTGACCCAGAATGGTAGCACCTGATAGGGTCTAATCCATGGGTCAAATAGAACTAAATAGTATACTTATGCTAAACTGAATTGTTTGAAATAGAACTGTTTTTATGTATAAAAATGGATTTGGCATTATATAACCTACAATGGTTGACGTGCCACAAAACCAAACCAAACCATGCTGGACTGTAAAAATGTTTGAACCCCAGTTGTCTTATTATGATCAGTTTTGAACAAATATCCTTTGGAAAGGTATAAACCCACTAAACACCACAGTCATAAGTTAAATATTACCACAATCGTTCTTTGACTAGAATGATTTTGGCATTGAATAACCCACAAAGGTTGATATACCATTAAACAAAGAAACCAAACCAAAATCAATGGAAAACTGCTGGAATAAGTTCATTGAATGCCAAAGGGACTATTTTGAAATAAATTAATGTTTGAATCATCGGTCATTTCAGTCTTGATAAATACAGCTTCAGCCTTGATAGTGTGTCAACACATATGTACATATGTTTGTTTTCTTTTTGGTGTATGTGCATGCATGCATTTTTCTTGTTGCTATAGAGGTTTTTTTTTCTTTTCTTTCAATTCATTTAACAACAACAACAACAAAAACCCCAACATTTAACAATAACAAAAAAACAGTTTGAATATTTCTCCATCTTTACAGACTCATCTGGAGACCAGTTTAGCTAATATGAGCACAATTGAATTATTAATAGTAGTTCTGTCATGTTTTCACAGCAAGTAGAGAGCAAAGTTGCAAGGAAAACAAAAAAAAAAAAAAACACAAGAAAAGCATGTGTGTGTCTGTATATTCAAAAGGATACTAACTGCCTCAAGTTGAAATAAGAAAAATACTTCAATGTTTGGAAGGGGAGGGGCAGTAAATAGATAAAGTGAGAGAGAAAAACCTGCATTAAATCTGTCAAAAGTGAGCATCTATAAAAGGCAGATGTTTACAGTTGTAAATTGATAACAAAATTGTTATGCAAAAACAGATTGGAAAAGTTTCATGGCACATTGACACCAATAAGAGGATCATGTTGCTACAAACAATATTAAATACTGTAAATTCTGGTATATAAATGACCAAGATTTTTAGCTCAAAATTCTAGGCTTGACCTATACCTGCTGTATAGGTCAACACTCAAACATTCATTAGGCTCCTGTAATGTTTCAGAAAGTGTTTACAGTCAATTCATCAGTTGCTGGAAATAGCATGTGGTATAGTGTTGATATAATACTTATTTTGTATGACAGTTTTATTATATTATATTAATATCTGTGTTAATTTCAACAATTTCAACTGTGTTCAACAAGCAAGAGTTAAAATTTGAAATATTTGTGGTAGTCTGCTAGAATTATGGTAAATGGTTAGAACTACTGTTCCACTAGTTGACCACTCCCAAGGTTAGGATTTTAGCCTTGCCATATAAATCGACCCCTAGTTTTGTAGAGATTTTTTCAGTCTTAAAAGATCAACTAATATGATACAATTTATGGCAGATCAGAAAAGAGTCAATAAAAGTTTTCAAGCATTTCCTGATTTGTATTAGCTTTATTATTTTATATTTATCTCTGAAATAAAACCTTTTAAATTCTACAAAAAAAAATTAACCTTGTGCTTATGTTGTATAGTCATATGCAACAACTATACACATATATATGCAGAACACAACGACACAATGAATAAGACGAGTGAAAACTTCTTTACAAAAATATATCTCTCACTTTATTTGAAAGGGTTGTGTGCATGAGAGGGAGTTGGAGACCGAACAGAACTGCAACATATTGACCCCCACTCTTATGGCCATCAGCGTTGTGTCTTTCTTGTTCTCCTGATGCTCAACTGGAGGCCCAGGGGCTCAGCTTTCTGCTGGCTTTCTCTACCACATCTTGTCACCAACTCATCTGATCTCCAACTAATCTGACCTCCCGTCTTCACCGAGTTATATAATAGTTCAATTGCCCACTCAATATCTCTCTTCCGGTGCATCAGTCTATGAGTGTACTATGGGATTTTTACCGTGTCCCATTTTTTCAGCCAAGCCCGCCTACATGATTTCTTCTCATAACTGCCATCGGAATGTGTCACTTCCTTCCAGCGCATCACTTTGGAATGACATGTTTGGCCGGGTCGAAGGTCAATATACAACAATTAGGGGTTGGATATAAATAAATATAACATTTGATAACCACAAGTCATTATTCTAAAACCAACATTATGACAATAGCATAACACATTGTCCAAACATACATGGAATTTCAAAGATATGAATGAAGTTAAGAAGTTGGTTAGTTGTGTTTTATGGCATATCAACCCTTGTAGGTTATTTAATGCCAAATCCTCTTTCTACATTTTTTTTCATCATACAACGTGTGAAAGCATGTGCGATACCATGTCCTCATCAGCCGCCAACCAGGGGTGATAACACACCCTTGTAGATTATTTTATGCCAAATCCTCTTTCTACATATATAGGTTTGGTTTAGTTGGGTTTTATGGCATATCAACTCTTGTAGGTTATTTAATGCCAAATCCTTTTTATATATAGAATAAATATATGATTGGTAAAGACATTTTATAGATAACAATTTTAAATAAACCTGAGCCTATTTTTTTTTGCACACAGTTGAATAGTAGATGATATCTTTTAATGAACCAGAGATGATTTATTTGCATACAGTTAAATGGTTATCCATGATTTTATAAGTCAAAAGTTTTTAGGAAATCTTATTTTTAAATGAGTTGGAGCTAATTTTTTTACAAGCTAGTATTGCTACTGCTTGCACACAATTAAATGGTTCCAAGTATTCAAATATGAATAGAGATGCAGTCAGAATATTCAGTAGCCCCAGCCAACTGCACTTGAAGTTGAGTAGAAAATATTAAACAGTATATACACATATAACGATGGGTTAAAATATTGTAGATTGTGTTTAGAGGTAAAAATTAAGAATCAATGGTTTCCCTGAACCTAGCAAATAACTGCCAACATGGAAATAAGTATTTGCTATATCAGCTGAGCATGGAGATATAGCCTCTTTGATTAAAGCACATGTATTCTGTTTTGTCTGCACTGACATAGAAGCCTACGCCACCTGTTCCTTATTCCAGGCTATGTAGCAGAGATTCGGATTGGGCAGGTGAATTTGATAGAAGCGCTATGTCATCGGCATAGTCTGCGTCCATAATAGTTTGTGCGGGGAGGAAACATCTCCACACTAAAGTGTGGTCCTCTGAAACTAGTGGACAAGTTTACCTACCATGGAAGCAGTGTCTCATCAATCAAGAACAACATCAACATGTGAGTAGCAAAGCCATGGACAGCTATCGATAGGCTATTGGTCATATGGAAGTCAGACCTGACTAATAAAATGAAACACAGTTTTTCCCAAGCAGTGGTCATGTTGATGCTGCTCTATGGATGCTGCAAGCTATATTGAATAAGTCCTGGAGGCAACACCCAACAAAACAACAGCTGTACAGCCACCTACTACCTATCATGAAAACTATCCAAATTAGACGAACCAGACATGCAAGACACTGCTGGAGAAGTAAGGACGAACACATATACAATGTACTCCCGTGGACCCTTTCACATGGACGAGCATCGATAGGCTATCAGTCATATGGAAGTCAGACCTGACGGATAAAATAAAATGCATTTTTTTCCAAGCAGCAGTCATGTTGATACTGCTATATGGACGCTAACTAAATGTATGAAGAAAAAGCTTGACACCAATTACACAAGAATGCTGCGAGCAATATTGAACAAGTCCTGGAGGCAACACCTACAAATCAGCAGCTATACCACCATCATAAAAACTATGCAAATTAGATGAACCAGACACGTGGAACACTGCTGGAGAAGTAAGGACGAACTCATAAGCAACACACTCCTATGGATCCCTTCACATGGACGAGCAAAGGCAGGATGACCAGATAGAACCTATATACAACAGCTCTGTGCCAATATAGGATATAGCCTTAAAGACCTCTTGGAAGCAATGGACGATAGAGATGGGTGGCAAGAGAGGGTCAGAGAAATCTGAGCTAGCAGTACCACACGATGATGATGTCAGCTGACACCAGATTAACTTAGGTGACAACACTTGATCTTCTAAATGATGACAGTACAATATATCTGAGAAAAAATATCAGTACCATAACTTAGTTTACCTGATCATTATATGAAGATGAAACTGATATAATGAGTGTAATATTAATGTCATGAACAATCTTACCTCGAAGAAACAGAAGGTGTGCTCTCTCTGCTACCGGCACACGGAAATCAGAAGAAGAAAAGGACGCAGGAGGTGTGACTTATTTTATGGAGGAGAATGTGATAAGCCCACGTGAAGTGGCGAGATTTAATGAGCATATAAGAAACTAAGGTGCCCGTGGTGTAATTGTTATCGTCGTTGGAAATGAACACGGCGACACTAGTTCAAATCCTGGACGAGACTGATTGCATTTCACATAGCACTAATACCCTTGGGAAAGGTATGAATCTAATTATTCTCCTTCCAGCTATGGGTAAATAGTAGGACAGACTAGGTTCTTCAGCCTTGGTTAGGCAACTAGTCTAGGAGAAGGAAAACTCTGAATTCAAACCTGTTAAACTCCGCTTAAAAATTGACCTTGTGTCATATCCTGCCCGAGCGGAGGGGTTGGGTAAATAGGATATAAGAAACTAAGTTTGAGGTGGAAAAAGGAGAGCAGTATTTTGCTTATATCTGATTGGTGAACATCCATCAGTTTATTTTGCATGTTAAATAATTTGACTACCCCCATCAATAGGTTGATTCCACTTTGACTAGACTTCTAAAACCACGAACAGTGAGATAAGTTTATGACTTTTTAAATATCTTAATATTTTCTCAGTCTCTGAGGTATTAAGCCTTTTTTAGTTTCTATTGAGTCAGTTTTTACTACCATATAGCTTTGAAACTGCAATTATATCACTAAAGCTTCCCTGCAGTGTCCTGCATGCCTTGTTCATTTTATTTGTGCTGGAGAAGCAAAGACAAACTCATAAGGGACATTCTGTGAACTCCTTCACATGGATGTGTCAGCTTTGGCCGACCAAGAAGAACTTATCAACAACAGCTCAGTACAGACACAGGATGTAGTCTAGAAGACCTTCCAGGATGATAGGGATAAATGGCAAGAGAGAGGGAAATCTGTGCAGCTGCAAGCCGCCAGTATGGATATCCCTGACCCTCTCTCGCCACTTCTCCCTATCATTTATCGCCTCCGGCAGGTCTTCAAAATTACATCCTGTGTCCTCACATAGTTGCTGTATGTAAGTTCGAGCTGGTCATCCTGCTTTTGTACCTCTAATGGTGAGAACACTATCTCTCTTGATTGAATGAAGGGCTCTAATGTTTATAATACGAGGGATGTCTAAAAATGTTTATAATACGAGGGATGTCTAAAAATGTTTATAATACGAGGGATGTCTAAAAATGTTTATAATACAAGGGATGTCTAAAAATGTTTATAATACAAGGGATGTCTAAAAATGTTTATAATACGAGGGATGTCTAAAAATCAAGGTAAAACAAAACTGTAGAAAATTAGCATAGTAGTGCTGGTAACATACATAAAATGTTTTATTTGTATAGTAATAAATGTATATGGTGAGAGAATGTTTGTACCTTAACTTTTTAGATATCCTTTGTATTATTATATAGAGATCTTGTTTTACTTCAACCAAAGTTAGTTCTTTTCTTCACCTTGCCGTTCCATCTTTATTAACTGTACGATTCTCTTCACTAGGTTTAATAACAAATACAAAAGTCTTCTTTTCTTATGTGTACACATAATTTTATTCCTTTCATATATATCACCGACTCTGATTTCCACAGTGTTATATATATATATATATATATATATATATATATATATGCATATACACACACACATGCATACATACACACACGATTCTAAGCCTCACTCAAAAAGAGCTTGAGCTGAACATTTTCACTGTGACAACACACTACCACTTCTTAGAAACCTGAATTAATTTTTCTAGTTTCATATCTAAATTTCTGTGCCGGTGAAACCCATTCAAAAGTGTAAAGTTTATGATAAATCTAAAATCTGGATGAGGCTTAGAACTTTTTGAATGACTCTCATGTATGCGTACGTGTGGAGAGTGAGAAAGAAGGGGGGGGCTATTGAGAAATTTCATATATTTCCATTTATTATATATTGAGAGGAACTCATTTCATATATCATAAACTATACGTATTAATTGAAATTATATAATCATATATGATATATATTGATAAAATTTTATATTAGTTGTCTAAATTTCTGAGACGAAACTTGATGATTTTTATCAATAAGAGTTTTAGGATTATTGTCTTTGTCTTTATGGTTTTTTTCACAATGTTTCAGCTGCTGTATCCTCCAGCCTTCTTCAGGTGTCCCCTGTTTATCTGGGCATAGAAATGATTCAACCTGGGAAAACATTTTTAAAGTTTGACTTTAAACTTTAAAAATGATTTCCCAGGTTGAATCATTTCTATGCCCAGATAAACAGGGGACGCCTGAGGAAAGCTGGAGGATACAGTGGCCGAAACGTGAAAAAAACAATAAAGATGAAGACAATAGTCCAGAAACACTTACTGATAAAAATTTTACATATTCATATCTATCACATATTTCTAGAAACATTATTTTGTATATTATGAATTATATCAGTAGATAGAGACTATATTATGTATATACATACTGAGGGATTTAAATTGTGTGTGTGTGTGTATATATATATATATATATATATATATATACACACACACACACATACATACAAATTAATTTTATGCATTGTATGATGCAATAATAAAGAAAACAAAGTGACAATTTTCCTCTGAGAAAAGACAATCCATTGAGTACATACTGAATAAAATCTAAGAAAGTCTCTTTCACTTTTACTTTTGACTTGTCCTTGTTTCCTTCACTTAAAGAACAAAAATTTAAACCTAATTGTTGGAGATAATGTCACCATTTCACTGAAAAGCCCAAGTTACTAGAAATAGATTATCTTTCTCTGGCTTCAGGCAAGGTATTTTTCTTTTTTCTTTATTTTCCAATTCCTTTCTAAGAATGAAATTAGATGAAACTAAACAAAATAGATGAAGAACAAGAACACAACACATGAGCCTTGCCATCTAGTTTTCTTTTCTTTTCTTTTTTTTTTATTATCATTTACTTTCTTCTCAACTACAAGTAAAGTGTGTCTGCCATCTTAAATTTTCATAGGAAGAAATCGTATTTACCAACGCAACTTTAGTGCTTAAATTTTCATAAGAAATTTTCTTTACCAACTCAACTTCAGTGCTAATAGTGAAAACTAGTTCAACAATGACGATATTAGTTTTCATGACATCAGTTAAGACTATAATAAATAAGTAGATGATCTATAAACAGCAGTTTATGATGTTCCAAGAGTGCATAAACTATCTTTCTTAATGTAACAAATATTATGGGATAGAAATAGCACTAATACTTTCAGTCTCATAACAAAGTACATTTAATGTATGAAATATATATACAAATGTAATAACTATCATGGTACAAAAGTAGTAGTAGTTGTAGTAGTAGTAAAGAAAGAATAGATAAGATGCTATAAAACAGAAAATGTAGGTTATGTGGTGATAGGGATGAAACGATCCATCAAATAAGCAAATGCAGCAAATTAGCACAGAAAGAATATAAGACGAGACATGACTGGGTGGACAAGGTGATTTACTGGGAACTGTGCATGAAATTTAAATTTGACCATACAAACAAATAGTATATGCACAACTCAGAATCT
>OY757945.1:40307726-40332726 GCA_963585895.1 Sepioteuthis lessoniana | reverse complement strand
GTTATCTGGTTAGGCAAAACCTAAGTTGATTGCTTCTGACTCTGTAGGTGTTTGTTTGTTTGGGTTTTATGGCATATAAACCTTTGTAGCTTATTCAATGCCAAATACATATAGACAGTTCTCTTTCAAACAATTCAGTTTAAACTAAACACAGTTTAAATGTCAAAAACTGTTCTATTTCAAGCTATTCAGTTTAGTCAAACAGTTCTATTTCAAACAATTCAGTTTAGTATATTTTTTTGTTTACACACATTTGAATGTCAAAACTATTCTATTTCAAACAATTCAGTTTAGCATACAAAAACAGTTCCATTTCAAACAATTCAGTTGAGCAAAAAAATACAGTTTATTTCTATTTGATAGGACACTATCAGGTGCTATTTCTCCGGGCCAGGGTGGACCTGGAAGCTATGGAAATGAAGGAGTACTCTGCATTCTCCAAAGTTCCAGCATTACTGGAACCTCAATATCAGATTGTTTAGTGTCATATCCAGGACACTTGTTGGGGGAGACTTATCCCTCTGCAGAGATGCAGTCAGTGTATTCTACAGCCCCAGGTGACTGTGTGCTTGTGTGTATATACATACATAAGTAGCAATAATGATAAGAAAGAAAGAATGATGATGATGATAATGATCATAAATGAAAATAAATCTATTCCTTAGAGTGAGACATTAAATTATTCTGTCTGGATAAGGTTGTTCCTAATCAAAAGTCATCAAGTTTGTTTCTCAATACAAAATGGCAGACAGTTGTGCATTTCTTTGTCAATATGTCTCAACTGCAACTCAGGCAAAAAAAAAAAGCAGTAAAATAGATTTGTATACCAAACTAAAGATTCTTTTACAGATAAAAGATGAAAATACTCAAAAAGTATGAAGACTGAAACAACCAAAACAAAAGTGAACAATCAATGAACCCTTAATTCTCTTAAAAATAGTTTTCTTGGTACATTCAACAGATTCCAGTGAGTTTTCCATTGAGGAAATTCATAAGATTTGAGATTAATTTTCAGGTGAGAAAACAAGAAAAAGTCACAAGAGAGCTAGTGGGGGGGGGGTGTATATAGAGGGAGCTGTACTTGCACAATCTTACAAGTCATTTTTCTTGTGAGTTCTAAGGTAGAGAATGGAACAAGTTTCATTATCTTGTGCGACGTCCTTGTAAAAATCTTGTTTGCTTTTGGCTTATTTGTTGGTCAATGGAGCTTCTGTTACTTTTTAAATAAATGGAGCACTGTCCCTTTAACACAGATCGGGTATTTTCTAAGGTCTGTGGGTGCGTTCATTTTAGAGTAGATTTGTTTCCCCAAAAATACAAAGAGAGTAGAGAATCTTTCAAAAGCCTCTAAGATTACAACTAACGCACAGGAATTTCTCCAGTAAGCAAGCAAGGAATTAAACAAAATGATGTTAAAATATATATATATATATATATATATATATATATATATAAATAAAGAATTATAGATAAGGCAGAGTAATAAGTCATGACTCTGAGTTTCACATCTTCGATCATCAGGTGAACAGGTGATCCACACATCCAACATTTTCAATACAATACACCTTTATATCATAAGACTTCAAGACTCAAATTACTTAACAAAAGATTGGAGTTAGTTGCAAGATGCCACTGTGACAAGAAGTATTTGTTTTTGTTGTGGGAGTCTTACCCATCTTAACATAATGAACTCTTCTCACTGTTATTAGTACTAGAGATTTTGCTGCCAGGAGGCAGATCAATATTGGTGTTATCCGAACAGTACGAGACTTCTTACCTTTTCTATGTAACTCTATCTTTCTTGTGTAATATAATCTTTTATCTAACATCCATGTTTGTGTTTTCATTAGTGACCCTTTCCGGGGCCACAACAGTTTTCTAATTTATCTTTCGATAAAATGACTGATGATAAAAAAGTATCGATATTGGTTTCATTTTTTTTTCCAGTTGCTACTCAGTCACTTATTAGTGTGCATGTCTTCATTTTAATTTTTTCTAATTTCAAACTTCAGTGATGATTCTTTTTTATACTAATTAATACTGAACGAGTTACCACAATTGATTAAATATACCAATCAGTCTGTCTCTGATAGTTGATTTTTAGTTTAGTTCATTTCACTGTTAATAAATGACTAATGGTTTGGTTTGGTTTGGTTTGGTTTGAATTCTTAGAATTAAAAATTTCTATGTTTAATAAAATTAAATATTTCTTTTCACTTTACAGCTTTTTTAAATACACTGACAGGGGAAGGAGAGTCCCTGTGGCATAGTAGCTAACATCGTAGTATGTAGTACTGCGACATAGTATGGTAGACTGTAACATTGTAGTGAGTTCAATCTCCACTCACGCTATTATGTTCACTTATGGACTAATACCTTTGGGAATGGTAAAAACACCCTTATACCCTCAGGTTGGTTGGTTGGGTTTTATGGCATATCAACCTTTGAAGGTTATTTAATGCCAAATCCATTTTTATGCAAATAGTTTTATTTCAAACAATTTAATTTAGCAGAAGTACACAGTTTAATTGTCAAAAACATTTCTATTTCAAGCTATTCAGTTTAGTCAAACGGAGCTAAGTACAGATTTTGTTTACACACGGTTAAATGTCAAACAGTTCTATATTAAACAATTCAGTTTAGTTTCAATGTCAAAAACAGTTCCATTTCAAACAATTCAGTTTAACATAAGCATGCAGTTAGTTCTATTTAACCCATAGATAGGGCCCTATCAGGTGCTACCATTCAGGACCAGAGTGGACCTGGGAGTGATGGCAATAAAGGGGTACTCCGCATTCCCCAAAGCTCCAGCATCACTGGAACCTCACCATCAGATTGTTTAGTGTCATATCTAGGACACTCGTTGGGGAGGGGTCTTACCCCTCTGCAGAGAATTAGTTGGTGTATTCTACAACCCCAGCCGACTGGGCAAATACATTCAGGTATGGGTTAAGTAGTACCACTTTGGCATTAAATAACCCATGAAGGTTGATAAATCATTAAAAATGAAGAAACTGAAATGTAGATATAAAAGTAGAAGTAAACTTAGTGACCATAGTTGAGGGCGACTAGAAGGCTCCCTTTTCAATAGCTACTACACCGAGGGGTAGGGCAGGGCGCTACTCCTTTCCCTGGATCACTCCACTTTACCCTTGATATGTACCTTATATTGCTGGGTGTTAAGCAAGGAGGTATCAAGTACCATTTTTAAAGTCTTTGTTATGACACGACCTGGGATTGAACCCAGGTCTCCCAGACCATTGGCAAACAATCTACTCACTCACTGAACTGAGCATAAAATTACTAACAATTATATATCCAAGCAGAAATCACTTCTTTAGTTATTGGAGCAGAAATCTCATCTAAAGACCAATACAAAGCCTTTAAAAATTTCTAACCAAACATCTGGTCATGTTACATAGCTACCAAGTACTGACTGTGAAAATACTGTGATCATAGTTTCTGGTTTATGATGAGGTTTATTTGAGCCGCAGTGAATCTGCTAAATACGTTCTTCTGATGTAGTGTACATCCACACACACACACACACACACACACAGACTGTAGGTGTGTTTATATGTATACACAACATCAAAAAGAAAAATACAATTTCCGAGCAGAAATTACATCTAAAGAGGAGTACAAATCCTTTAAAAAATTTTAACCAAACATCTGGTCATGTTATATGGTGACCAAGTACAGACTGTGAAAATACTGTGAACATTGTTTCTGGTTTATGATGAGGTTTCTTTGAACTACAGTGAGTCTGCTAAATTCTTTCTTCTGATGTAGTGTATGCATACACACACATTGAGTGTATGTGTGTGTGTTTATTGAAGAGGGACAATTCTGAAAGACAAATAAAATGCCTTCATACATTGAGATCTCACACTACATCAAAGCAAAGATATTCTCCACTTTTATGCACATGACTAGAGAAAAGAAATTTTTCCATTAATTCAAGTTCTAGCTCCTACAATAAAGACATTCATATCAAGAGATGACATTCTGCAGTTGTGCTGGCTAACCAAACCTGAAACTTGGAAAGTCCGTTTTTTCTTTTTTTCCCCCAAGCAACAAACAATTATTTTCTCAAGTAAGCTATTCATTGACTTAAAGTAGATTAATTTTTCTATATCTAAGAAAGACTTAAACTGAAAACTATATCAAGAATTAAGAAGATTTTGTTTGTTCTCTAGACAGACAAGTAGTTTGATATAGATCTACAGCTCAATATACAACCATTTAGAGCCCAGAATATACCAATCACATCTCCGTAGAAGAGTGTCTTGGATATGACACTAAACAATCTGATGTTGAGGCTCCACTGATGCTGGAGTTTAGGAAATGCAGAGTACCCCTTCATTGTTATTGCTCCCAGGCCCATTTTGGCCCAGAGTAGTAGCACCTGATATGGTCTTATCTATGGGTCAAATAGAACTGTTTGACATATAAATTGACTGCAAACTAATGACTCATGCTCAATTGAATTGTTTGAAATTTAACTGTTTGTAAACAAATGACTGATATTTAATTGAATTGTTAATGATACATAGCAATACTTGGATGAATCGAATATATATGTATAAACTAGATTTATCATTAAATAATCTACAATGGTAGATATGTCATAAAATCAAACCATTTATCTGTCTAGTTTGATTTGGCTTCTTTGTTTAATGGCATATCAACCTTCATGAGTTATTCAATGCCAAAGCCATCCTGGTAGAAAAATAGTAGTGGTACACATAGCAGAAAAAAAGGTGGGGAGGTTCATACCTTTTCGATGGGTATTAGTCTGAAATTGAATGTAATACCGTAACTGGAGTTTGAATTTGTCCACATTATGATGTTGCAGTCCCACATGTCAGCCACTATGTCATAAGGACTCTCCCTTAACACAATTTAGTATGCATACTTACTGGAAACAAAAAGATTTTAACTTAAAATAATTTTTGTTCCTCATAGGAAAAGAGGAACTGTTATTGAGATGAGGGTCTCTAACAAGAACCAACAATCAGTGTAAAACCATGTTACTGCAAGATGTAATTGATATTTTTTAGATTTCAATAGAGAAAAAATAAAGAAAGTATTTTTCTTAATATAATTATTTGAATCTAATTAATAATGAAAATTTAAAATAAGTACTTAGCCTTACTGCTTAATTAGGACAAATTAGCGGGATTAAAAAAAAATGTTTAAATCAATAAATCTCTTAAATCAAAGATATATTTCTTTACAAAATTCTTTGGAATTTTTCACATAAAAATATCTTTATAGGTTAATATAAAGAATATATAATTGTAACATTTCTTTTCTGTTATATGGTTTTATTATTAGTATTACAACTTGCTCACCAATGATACGGGAGACCGGGGTTCAATCCCAGGTCAAGTCATACCAAAAACTTTAAAAATGGTACTTGATGCCACCTTGCTTAACACTCAGAATTAAGATACGGATCAAGGGTAAAGTGGAGCAATCTAGGGAATGGAGTAGCACCCTCTCCTACACCTCTGTGTAGTAGCTGTTGAAAAGGGAGCCTTCAGATCACCCTCGACTAAAGGGAGACAACTTTACTTACTTACTATTACAACTACTATCATCATCATATCAATTCTTTATTAATCATTGGGAAGAGATTGTTGCAAGGTGTAACTGATAGAATTTTAATTTCCAAACTTTCAAAGAAAAAAATTAAATGTTTTACTAAAATCATTAGTTACATGCAATTAAACATTATTAAAAAAAAATCTAGTCTTTAATTGGAATCATTTTGAGATGAGGCTTCTTAATCGGGGCCCGTGGCGCAGCGGATAGAGGCGTTGAGTTTCTACAGTTCCAGGTGAGCATTGTCAGAAGATAGCGGTTTCAAATCCTACCCAAGCCAGCCAGAGGTTTACTTGGTCAAAAACGTGGTATGATAGACTACAGCTATGGAAGGCAGTAATTACTGGGGATACGGTTACAAGACTCAGCATTCCTATCCGAGGTCGCGGTAAATCACCTGAAGAAGGCCAGAGGTGAAATTTGGCTGAAACGTAGTGAAAGAAGAAACAACACGAAAACTACCAAGATGAGGACAAAAAGTCTGCAATAAATAAAAAATTAATTCTCAAAAAAAAAATCTAGACTGATAAATCATGTCAGTCAATGAAATAAATATTCCTCAACAAATCAGTGAATTCCCCTGCCCACAGAATAATACTAATATCTACTTAATAAATTTTATCATGGTTGTTGGTTATGTTTTATGGCATATCAACCCCTGTAGGTTATTTAATGCTGAATCCTGTTTATACATATAATGATATAGGAGATTTGTAAATGAATAGTTTGTAGGTAACATTAGTTTTAAATGAGCCAAAACTCATTTGTTTCCACACAGTTAAATAGTTTGAAGTATTTTTATTTAACACCAATAATTCTATTTAACATTAACCATTCATTTGCACACACTTAAATGATTCCAAGTATTGCTATCTGTTTGGACACAGTTAAATAGTTTCAAGTATTTCTATCTAACACTAATAATTCTATTCAACATTATCCATTCATTTGCACACACTTAAATGATTCCAAGTATTGCTATCTGTTTGGACACAGTTAAATAGTTTCAAGTATTTCTATCTAACACTAATAATTCTATTCAACATTATCCATTCATTTGCACACACTTAAATGATTCCAAGTATTGCTATCTGTTTGGACACAGTTAAATAGTTTCAAGTATTTCTATCTAACACTAATAATTCTATTCAACATTATCCATTCATTTGCACACACTTAAATGATTCCAAGTATTGCTATCTGTTTGGACACAGTTAAATAGTTTCAAGTATTTCTATCTAACACTAATAATTCTATTCAACATTATCCATTCATTTGCACACACTTAAATGATTCCAAGTATTGCTGTTTGGACACAGTTGAATGGTTTCAAGTATAGAAAATAAATATTTCTATTTGACCCATTCATGGGACCCTAACAGGAAATTACCACTCCATGTCAGAACACGAGCAATGAAAGAGTACTCTACATTTCTCTAAGCTCCAGAACTGGAGCCTGACTATCAGATGGCCTAGTGTCATATCCAGAACACTCATTGAGAGTGTCTTACCCCTTTACAAAGATGCAGTTGGTATATTCTACAGCCCTAGTAGGCTGGGCTAAAAGTTGATTGTGTCTGTCAGTATCTGAAGTCTGTGAAGCCTTATGGATACCCAAAACAGCTGGATATAGAAAGCTGCAATTTGATAAGACAGTCAACTTTTCAATTTTGGGGGAGTCTTACTCCTCTGCAGGAAATGCAGTCAGTGTATTCTACAGCTCCAGCTTACTGAGCTGGGCAGTAAAGGGGTACTCCACATTCCCCAGAGCTACAGTATTAAAATGAAGAAACTTCAGTTTAAAAGATGAATGAAAATACTAGTCAAAATTATTCATCTTAATGATTAATGATCCTTCATATAAAGATAAAAACAGTACCTTTCTTACAAAAAACTATGTCCTGGGATCAAGGTTTATTGGAAAATTGGTTTTATGGCATGTCAACTTTTGTTGGCTTATTTAAATGCTGAAGCCAGTCTTGTTTTTTTTTTCTTTTAGCAAGCAATTATATGATTTCACCAAACTAATGATAATCTTTTGCAAACAATTATAGCCTCAAGGTTGGTTGGCTGTGTTTTATGGCATATTAAACCTTTTAGGTTATTTAATGCTAAATCCTGTTATACATATATATATCAAGGCATATCAACCCTAGTTGATTTAATGCCTATTTAATGTCAAATGCTGTTTATACATATATAATGGCATATCAACCCTTGTAAGTTATTTAATGTCAAATCCTGTTTATACATATATAAATATATATGATTTGTAAATGAATAGTTTGTAGGCTCCATCATATTTAAACAAACTAGAGTGCATTTGTTTCCACACAGTTAAATGGTTTCAAGTATTGCTATCTAACATGGACAGTTTTATTTGCACACAGTTAATTGGTTTCAAGCATTGTTATTCAATACTAATAATTCAATTTAACATGAATCATTTGTTTGCACACAGTTAAAGTGTTTCAAGTATAGTAAATGATTAAACCTATTTGACCCATAGTAGGGCAGACTAGGTTTTTCAGCCTTGGTGAGGCAACTAGCGTAAGAGAAGGGAAACTCTGAATTCAAACCTGTCAAACTCCGCTTAAAAATTGACCTTGTGTCATATCCTGGCAGAGCGGAGGGGTTGGTAAATATGGATAGATTGAACCCTATCAAGTACAACAACTCCAGGTCAGAGTGAACCTAGGAGTAATAGCAATAAAGGGTACTCCACATTCTCTAAAGCTCCAAGACCGGAGTCTCCCCATCAGATGGTTTAGTGCTATATCCAGGACATTTGTTGTAGGAGGTCATCTTACTCCTCTGCAGAGATGCAGTGAACATATTTTACAGCCCTAGCTGACTGAAATATATAGCTTCAAGTAACTATTGTTAATATTAATAATTTAAACAGTTATGTTTTTTTTTAAGTAATCTTATCGAACACTAATAATTTGTACTCAATTATATAGTTTCAACAAACCAATTATAATTCTTTGTAAATATTTGTAGCTTCAAGTAACTATTCTTAATACCTAATTTACACATACTTATATAGTTTCAAGTATTTCTGTCTAATAGTAATAATTTTAAAAATGGGTCTATTTAATCCATAAATGGGACTCTAACAGGTACTGTGACTTTGAGTCTGAGCGGACCCAAGAGTAATGGTAATACGGAGGGGGGACTCTTTTTTTGTAGGGGGTCTTATCCCCCATCCAGCAAACTAGTTGGCATATTCTAGACTGCTAACAAAGCAGCAGTGGTTAGGATCATAAAACAAGATAGATAACAAATTCAAAAGAAAAACACCTCAATTCTTACCACACGTCATTTGTCCCTAACTTTATTCAGAGAATAACACCACATACCTGAAAAAGAGAGAGAAAAAAACGTTAGAACAAGCCTCAAATTATTTTTCAATAAAACAAAAATTGCTTAAGTTTACTGCAGACCTCGAGGGATGAAATCCTTTGTAGTTTTTGATTGTACCCAATGTCTTTGTACTCTCTTTCATTGCTAGATATCATAACAAAAACATTTTTCAAGAGTGTTATGATAGTGAAAAATGGTGCGAGTAAACACTGAACTAAATCACTCTGCCAAAATTACCACCTATGCATTATTAACATTTTAAAACATCTGTTGCCCTGATTGTTAGCCAGATAAGTGTCAGTAATGAATGTGCTTATGTACAAGGGGTGCCGAAAAGTTCAAGAGTATGACTATTTTTTTTTCTTTACATTTTTATTGAATTTTTTTTTTAAAGATTCAATATGCCAAATTTATGTGGAATAGCATAGTACATTTCATGGCTCCGGTTCTTCTTCTTAGTGAGGTGCTTCAAGATTGTATCATGGTGAATACTTCATTACTAATGAGCTTGATTATTGCGAGATGCTCTATACATCTGGCCTTGTGTCAAAGTAAACGATATTTAGTAGATAAATTGGTGAACTGAGAACTTTTCAGCATTTCAGGTGTGTGTGAGTAAAAATATGCATATATGTATTTACCGACCATATGAGCAGCATATGTGTGTGTGTGTGTGTATATATATATATATATATATATATATATATATAAGGGTTATTGAAAAAGTTCTAAACGGCACCTAAATATTTTTTTTGCTGCACACCAATTTCTTACCTTGGTATGGGTCTCGCCTGCACAGAAATTTAGACAAAAATCTGAAATGGTAATGTGCTGGCACAACAAAAATATTCAGCTATGGTTCTTCTTTCTGAGTGAGGCTTAGAACTTTTTGAAACTCGGAAAAATCTATATTAGTTTTTCTAGTTTTAAAAGTGATAGTGCGTTGCTACGACTATGACTCTTCTTTCTGGGTGAGGCTTAGAACTTTTTGAAACTCAGAAAAATCTATATTAGTTTTTCTAGTTTTCAAAGTGATAGTGCGTTGCTACGACTATGACTCTTCTTTCTGGGTGAGGCTTAGAACTTTTTGAAACAAGAAAAATCTGAATTAGTTTTTCTAGTATGCTAAGAAATGGTAGTGTCTTGCCAGAACAACAATGTTCAGCTACGGCTCTTCTTTCTGGGTGAGGCTTAGAACTTTTTGAATGAACTTTGTATGTGTAAACGTATGTGAGCATATACATATATGTGTGTGATGATCATATTTACCCAACCCCTCCGCTCGGGCAGGATATGACACAAGGTCAATTTTAAAGCGAAGTTTAATAGGTTTGAATTCAGAGTTTTCCTCTTCCTAGACTAGTTGCCTCACCAAGGCTGAAGAACTCAGTCTGCCCAACTATTTACCCATAGCTGGAGGGAGAGTAATTGGATTCATACCTTTCCCAAGTGTATGAGTGCTATGTGAAATGCAATCAGTCTCGTCTAGGATTTGAACTCATGTCACCATGTCCATTTCCTACAACGATCACCATTACACCACGGGCACCTCCATATATTTGTGATGATAATGATTATTGCTTCTTCTTCAAAGTTGGCCATCTTTTCAATGATGATTTCTGTATTGCATTTGAACAATTTATTGTGAGCTCCAGTATGCCACACATTCTAATGCTCCTTCATGTGTCTAGTTAAAACATTACATAACTTAGATATCTTGCCACACACTAGGCATGTGTTTTTTAAAATCCAGAATGTATTATAACGTTGTAAATTTACTCTTCAAGCCTATATGTAAAAAATGGCAGTATTCAGAAAATATATATATATATATATATATATATATAAAACTATCAAGAAATTAAATAAATACTAAATTTCAATTTTAAAATCCAGAATGAATTATAACGTTGTAAATTTACTCTATATGTAAAAATGGCAGTATTCAGAAAATATATATATATATATATATATATATATATATATATATATATATATATATATATATTTACTCTATATGTAAAAAATGGCAGTATTCAGAAAATATATATATATATATATGTATATATAAAACTATCAAGAAATTAAATAAATACTAAATTTCAATTTTAAAATCCAGAATGAATTATAACGTTGTAAATTTACTCTTCAAGCCTATATGTAAAAAATGGCAGTATTCAGAAAATATATATATATATATAAAACTATCAAGAAATTAAATAAATACTAAATTTCAATCTTAAATAGAAATCAGATCAAAAAAACAAAAAAATGTTTAATTAAAGATAAGTTTGATATTAGTAATAGTATTTATTGCCATGTTTTCCTTATTAAATAAATGAATAGAGAGATTTTTTGTATAAAATAACATAGGTTAATTTACTGACAAGATTTCAGTTGTTGAAGTTTCTATGAGTCATGTTAAAAAATATTTTTACATCCATAATGATACATGACCATAAACAATGACATTACATCCAGTTTTGACACCAACTTCTCACCCATATCTTTTTGTTTCCCACTTTTTCTTTCTTTATTCAATTATTTCTTTTTAAACAAGAATCTATTGAAAGAATATCTTATAAGTTTTTTTCTTCCATTGTGTGATGGATAACTGAAAAGATTGGTTTCTCATATGGAGTGGCTAGTTGAAATAAATTTATAAAAGCCAAATGACTATTAGTTGTCTAAACTTCTGAGACGAAGCTTGATGATTTTTATCAGTAAGGGTTTTCGGACTATTGTCTTCATCTTTATTGTTATTTCCACAACATTTCAGCCAATATGTCCTCCGGCCTTCTTCAGGTGTTTGTCGAACTCAGGAACCTACATGTAACTTCGAACTACATCCTTTATTGCATCCATGGGGGTCGCCTGTTCTGATTCCGTTAGCCATAACCAGGTACAAGTGTTAAGTATTCCTGTATAGTTACTCACCTGCAGTCAGGATTGAACCTACAACCTCCAGATGATTGTCTCCTTTGAAGCTTAAGGAGCCAATGCCTATAACTGTTCCGCTATGTGTCCTGTAGGTGACCCCCATGGATTCAATCAAGGACATAGTTCGAAGTTCCATGTAGGTATCCAAGGTTGACAAACACATGAAGAAGGCCGGAGGACATATCAGCCAAAACGTTGTGGAAATAACAATAAAGATGAAGACAATAGTCCAAAAACCCTTAATGATAAAAAGCCAAATGACTTTATTTTTTTCTGATTATATGAATTTGTTCTGTATCAAATTTATAAATTTATATATTAACTATCATACATTGAGCACTCCTGGAGATTTATAAAATTCCTCTTATATATTCTCAAATTGAATCATTCCCAACTCATCTTCTTTGGAGATATATATATATATATATATTCTATAAGCATTGTTTCCAGGAACCTTCTAATAATTCAATAAAATGATGACTGCTACCTTTTACTATTTTTATCCAAAGCAGCTTTTACCTCATTGATTCAATTGCAAGTTCTCTCTGACCAATATCTGATTGGCATCACACCTATATATGTATATATATTTTTAGAGACAGTCATAGTGTAATGGTTATCATCAGAGGAAATGAACACTGTGTTCCAGAGTTCAAATCATCAACAAGTCTGTTTGCATTTCACATAGTGCTAATACCCTTAGGAAATGTATACATCCAACTATTATCTAGAATGGGTTAATAGTAGGGCAGACAGGCTTCTTTAATTTTGGTATGACAACCAGTCTAGGAGAAGGAAAACTGAATTCAAACTAGTTGAGCTGTTTAAAAAATTGACTTTGTTTCACATCCTGTTCAAGTGGATTGTTTGTTTGTTTGGTTGGTTTTATGGCATATCAACCTTTGTAGGTTATTTAACGCCAAATCCATTTTTATGTAAATAATCTGTTCTATTGAAAACAGTTCAGTTTAGCATAAGTACACAGTTTAATTGTCAAAAACATTTCCATTTCGAACTATTCAAGCAGTTATATGTAATAATTCAGTTAAGTGTAAATACAGTTTTAATGTCGAAAAACAGTTCTATTTGAAATAATTCAGTTAAGCATAAGCACGCAGTTTAAGTGTAAGTACGGTTTAATTGTCAAAAACGTTTCTATTTCAAGTTATTCAGTTTACTCAATTCATTTTAGCATAAGTATGCTGTTAGTTCTATTTAACCCATAGATAGGGCCCTATCAGGTTCTACCACTCCGGGCCAGAGTGGACCTGGGAGCGATGGCAATGAAGTGGTACTCCGCATTCCCCAAAGCTCCAGCATTGCTGGAACCTCACCATCAGATTGTTTAGTGTCATATCCAGGACACTCGTTAGGGGGGGGTGTCTTACCCCTCTGCAGAGGTGCAGTCAGTGTATTCTACAGCCCCAGCCGACTGGGCAATATTCAAGTGGAGAGATTAGATAAATACATATATAGATAGTTGTTTCTCGACTCTGGTTAAGATTGCTTTTAAAAAATTATCTTTACAAGTGATTTTAATTACTCTATAGTGGCTCTTCCCTAGATATTAAGCACTGTAGAAAAATAGAACCAATTAAAAATTGTATTTATTTTACATTGCATATATAATTAGATACTTTAGCTGTTATATGTATAAAAGAAAGAGGTTTACCTGTGGGAGTGTTATCAAAGAAACAAAATTTTTTTCTCAAAGATTGATCAGAAGATAGTATAAAAAAAGGAAATGCTTAAGTAGGCAAAATAAATAAATAAATAAATAAATAAAAATTCAGAGACAGTATCTTCTGGTTGATAAATAAGACTATCACAGTAGCAATAAGTTTACCCAGGTAAGTTATATATCTTCTACATATCAAAATCCTCTCTCTCTCTCTCTCTCTCTCTCTATATATATATATATATATATATATATATATATATATGTACAAATGTATTTACCAACCCCTACCACACAGGCAGGATGTAATACAAGGTCAATTCTTTAAGTGGAGTTTAACAGGTTTGAATTCAGTTTTCCTTCTCCAAGATTAGTTGCCTAACCAAGGCTAAAAAAAAAAACAGTTTCCCCAACTATTTACCCATAGCTGGAGGGAGAATAATTGGATTCATACCTTTCTCAAATGTATTAGTGCTATATGAAATGCTATCAAGTTTACCTAGGATTTGAACTCACCTCGCCGTGTCCATTTCCTGCAATAGTAACTATTACACCACAGGCACTTCTTTCTCTCTCTTTATATATATATATATATAAAATGTATGTATGTATGTATACAACAGTAACCCAGAAAAAATGTCCTGTCATAGCAAGATTTTTATTAGAATAAAGTAAAAAAGTAAAGTTGGCAACCACAGTCTAGGGCGACCAGAAGGCTCCCTTTTCAATAGCTTCTACACTGAGGTATAGGGGAGGGCGCTACTCCTTTTCCAGGATTGCTCCGCTTTACCCTTGATACATTTCTTATATTGATGAGTGTTAAGCAAGGAGGTATCAAATACCATTTTTAAAGTCTTTGGTATGAAGCGACCTGGAATTGAACCCAGGTCTCCCAGACCATTGGCAAACACTCTACTCATTAGGCCAATGGCCCGATATTTATTAGAATAATACACTTCAAATGTTCTAATATATAGAATATAGCAATATCAAATGCAAGTTTGAACTAAATGACATTCTTATAGTATCGGTATTTGTGCTGAATGCCATTTTTCAAACAATCTTAATTCATGATATAATAGAGGACTATAAATTGCAAATTAGAATCCTTTACTCTTTTCTAAATAGAAGCAAGGCTATCATATATATATATATATATATATATATATATATGTCTGTGGATGACTATATATATATATACACACACACTCAACTCCTCTGCTGTGGATGGGATGAACACTACATCAACTTTTAAACAGTTTAACAGGTTTGAATTTTGAGTTTTCCTTCTCCTAGGCCAGTTGCCAAGCCAAGGTTAAAGAGCCTAATCTGCCTTACTATTTACTCATTGTTAGTAGGATTCATACCTTTCCTTAGGGCATTACTGCTATATGAGATCCAAACAGCCTCATCCAGGATTTGAACACAGTTTGCTGTATCCATTTCCTATGATGATATCCACCATACCACAAGTACCTCGTAGGAAGAGATGGCTACATATAACAAAAAAAAAAAATGTCTTGCCTTTTTTTTTCCAAAACCAGACAGAATGAAACCTATCTCCACAAATATGATTCTCTACAGAGAGAGTACATATTATAAAGTATGAGTGGATAAGACTAAAATCAATAATCAACTTGTTCATGACAACTAATATTAAAAAAAAAAATAAATGAGAACAGGTGAATTCATTATTCTTTACTAAAAATTTTAATAAAATTTAAATGTCCAATTAGTTAAATTAAAAATCAATGAAAATAATCTAAAAATAACCAATGCTTTTTTTTTGGCTAGATAAAATGAAACCTATCTTCACAAATGTGATTTTCTACAGAGAGTATAATAAGTCAATAAGAATCCTGACAATACTGATAAAAGTGAACATTTACTCTATAATGTTTAATCTAGATTATTAATATTCACAAGTGTTATAAGTGCATTGAAAAAAAAAGGAAATTATGCTTTCCAGTCATGCTATTATATTACATCAGGTCTACATATGAACTGGTTGGTTGGTTGGTTTTATGGCGTATCAACCTTTTACAGGTCATTTAATGCTGAATTAAGTCATTTTGATAAAAGTTTGCACGTTTCAAGATCTTCGTATCTTCAAAGATGCATGAGTACACTTTGTGTTTATACACAGTTAAATGTCAAAACAGTTCTATTTCAAACAATTCAATTGGTTGTTTGGTTGGTTTTATGGCGTATCAACCTTTTACAGGTCATTTAATGCTGAATTAAGTCATTTTGATAAAAGTTTGCATGTTTCAAGATCTTCGTATCTTCAAAGATGCATGAGTACACTTTGTGTTTATACACAGTTAAATGTCAAAACAGTTCTATTTCAAACAATTCAATTGGTTGTTTGGTTGGTTTTATGGCGTATCAACCTTTTACAGGTCATTTAATGCTGAATTAAGTCATTTTGATAAAAGTTTGCACGTTTCAAGATCTTCATATCTTCAAAGATGCATGAGTACACTTTGTGTTTATACACAGTTAAATGTCAAAACAGTTCTATTTCAAACAATTCAATTGGTTGTTTGGTTGGTTTTATGGCCTATCAGCCCTTTTCAGGTCATTTAATGCTGAATTAAGTCATTTTGATAAAAGTTTGAATGTTTCAAGTTCTTCCTATCTTCAAATATTTATTTATGTTGTACAGTAATTTTCAGATACTGATCTGTTTTTATATACTTTGAAATTGTTTATATTATATTTGTTAGGTCTTCAAATTTTTCCATATAAGCCCACTGCTTTCAGGAAGGACATTATAGCGTGCACTTTAGTTTTTTTTTTAATAGATCTTTCATACAGCTTGCATTGTAAAACCATGTAGAGGCCAGACCAATGCATTCAATGAAAAGATGTTTTACTGTGGATGCAGTCTGGCATGCATGGCACTATGGTTGCTCTTCTTCTTTAAGCAAGTAAGAATATGTAATTTTTGTGTGACCTATGTGCAGTCTTGATAATACTACTTCTTTTGGCTTTTTCTGAAGCTTTGCTTCTATTCTCCTCGTATTGGCTTGATTTCTACAAGCTTGTTATAATTATTGTTGCTCCAGCAATGCTGCCTTTGTTGTGGTATATATTTCTTTATTTTGTTTTTTAAGTCTATAAATGGAATTTAAATTTTTTTTTCAGGAACCATACTTAAGGCAGATCTAGCTGCTTTATCAACTAGCTCATTTCCACTAATTCCTTTGTTACTTGAAATCCAACATAGCAATATTTCATTATCATCTGATATCTTTCCTAATTTACATTAGAGTTTTCTAATAAGTGGGTTGTCAAGTTTCTTGCTTTGTAACAATGTTAACACTGACAATGAGTCAGAAAAAATAAAGAATCTTTGATTTTTTAAACAGAATGAGCGCCATATCTACAATGCACACTTCTGCATTGAATATGGAGGTATCATTTGGGAGATGTTTTTTAATCATTTTTTTTCTCCACTGAGCATAACATACAGGGTACAATGGATAAATTATTGCCATTTTGAAATATTTATTTTGAGGATGTGCTTTTTTTCAGATTTTGTCTCCTGTGCAGTCACAGTTGGTGACTGTAAGGAAAGCAGTACCATGATACAATTCACTGCTTCAAAAATTTGGAACCACCATGCTGTTCTGGTTGGCATTCACATCAGATGCTCCAATACAAAGATTTCACAGCATTTGGGAGTCAATCTGAGAACAGTGCAGAGGACTCAAAAAGAGGTGGATAGTGATTACAAGATACGGCAGCTTGGAAGTCACACTCTGATCATTCTGATAAGAAAAGAACTCCTGGATTTCTTGGTGAGATCCAGGCCATGATTGACAAAGATCTCAGCAAGTTAATCAGAGCCATTGCCAGGGATATAAGAATGTCTGAGTTTCTCATCAAGCAGGTAGTGCATGAAGACATTCAGTATTTCTCATACAAGATGAAAAAGGACCAATTTTTATCACAGGCCATGTAGGACACGAAAGACCATGCAGCAAAGCTTTTGAACAAACTCAAGAATCCTCTCCAACTAAACACGCTTTGGTTTTTCTTAGATGAGAAAAATTTCAGCCATGATCAGACTGTGATCTCACAGAACAACTATTGGCTTGCTTTGCCCTCCAGAAGATTTCCTGGTGGAAATTAAAACCAAATATCTAGTCTACATCAGGGTGTTGTGGATGATCACAAGCAATAGGTTCATTATGCTTCCATTCATATTCCCACATGGCCTCAGAATCTACACAGAGGCCTACATCAAGTGCCTGGAGGAGGCAGTGCTGCCCTGGATCAAGCGGGTGGCTGCTGGAAGACCCTGTCTTGCAACAGCTTGACTGTCAAAAAACTATTGTTAGGGGTAATCCCTAATTGTGGAAAATTGCACTCTTAGTAGATAATGAACTAATTATCTCTCTTCGACTTAGAACAGCTAGAGGGCGCATGAACCCTTTTATTAAACTGTCCCTTTTTTTCAGGTCTTGTAAGAAAACCATGCTGAATAAATAGATTAGTTACAGTGTTCTAAATCCATAATGGCATCAGGTTTGTCATTGCTTCTTGTATGAATGTTGTTTGTTCTGTCAACACCAAAAGTTTAAGATAGGACGTTTTTCATTCATTCATTCATTCAACTATAATGTGGTGGTCCCACTGACTATTTTATTCAACACTAACATCTGGCCACCTAACTCCCCAGACTGCAATTCCTCTTTATTATGTGCGGGGCATGGTTGATTGAGAGACCAAAAAAACTCAGTGCAACACCAAAGATGAACTGAAGGCAAGGATGATAGCAGCATTTACCAATTAAAAAAAAGAGATTGTCAACAAGGCTTGCAAGAGATCCCAAAGTCGTCTGGAGGCTGTGATTCAAGATAATGGCAATTTCTTTCAATAGATTTATAGTATTTCAAGATATCTGATAAAGTGATATGTTAGTGTTATTTTTATTTTTTGTGTAATTTAAAAGACAATTTATTTATCACACCATGTATATACGCATGTATGCATATCTATTCACACATATAATTTGCAACAGTATAAATAGATACTTATATCGATACAATTTATCTATCACACCTTGAATGTCAAGAGCCCAATTAGTAGGGGCAGCAGAATACACTGACTGCATTTCTGCAAAGGGGTAGGTAAGCCCCTTCCCTTAAAGAATCTGATGGCGAGGCTCCAGTAACACTCAAACTTTGGGTAATGTAGAGTATCTCTTCATTGCCATGGAGGTGCCCGTAGTGTAATGGTTATCGTCGTAGGAAATGGACACAGCAACAGGAGTTCAAATCCTAGACGAGAATGATTGCATTTCACATAGCACTAATACCCTTGGGAAAGGTACGAATCTAACTAGGAGAAGAAAAACTCTGAATTCAAACCTGTTAAACTCTGCTTAAAAAAATGGACCTTGTGTCATATCCTGCCCGAGCGGAGGGGTTGGTAAATAGGATCTCTTCATTGCCATTGCTCCTAGATCCACTTTGCCCCAGAGTGGTAGCACCTGAAAGGGTTTTATCTATGGGTCAACTGTTTGTCATTAAACTGAGAGCAAACAAATGACTTATGCTAAATAGAACTGTTTGATAATAAACTATGTGTAATTAAAAGACTGATGTTTAATTGAATTGCTACTTATACATAGCAGTATTTGGGACTATTTAATTTTGTTCACTTCTGTTTCCAAATCATATATCAACTGTATATGAATAAACTGGACTTGGCATTAAATAACCTACAATGGTTGATATACCATCACACCAAACCAAACCAAACCAAAACTGAGTTTTGAGCAGTTCAGTTAAAAAGATGCAAACTGAATCACTGCTTATGCAGATTATCTTATTTATAGTGGTGAAGCCTCTTGTAGGATCAATCACACTTTTTGGATGAGTTGATAATATTATTGCTCAATTCTTGAACTGGATCCAAATGATCAACAATAAGAATAACATCTTCACTCGTTTGTGTTTTCCACCAACAAGAAGAATGTCTTCACTTGGTTGGGTTCTCCACCAACAAGAAGAATGTGTGGGGATTTAGGAATTAACAATAAAACTTCCAACCAGATGTTGACTCGTCGGCTGCCACATACAAAATGTATAAACGCGTCGCCATGCATCGGCTCCACGCATCCATCTGGTTAAAAATCAGAAAAAAGAAAAATAATAAAAATTAAAGTAGCCAATGAGAAGCGGTCGTGCCAAAATGAGAAGGATTTTGGAGTGACGAATTTGGAGCCGGTGGGGAGAGATACTCAGGTTTTCTGTGAACCAGGTCAGTGAGGAAAAAAGAGACCCAAGGAAGCACATAGATACGGTGATCAGTCGAGAAGTAACGTCCGCCCTCGAGTTAAGAGCTGAAACTACTTTTCTGCTAGTTCCACTAACTGACCTTAAAAGAAAGAGAAGAAAAGAAAAGAAAAAAGAATACATACTCTTTAAAAACATTCTCCACTGTTTTTCCTAATATCTGACTTTTCACCACTTCGAAAATTTACTACTTGTAAAAGGGAACTTCTGAACATTCAAATCCAAGTTGATGCTTTATTGTTTTATAAAAATTGTTTAAATTCTAGATGTTCCTTGTTTGTCTTGTTTCAAATGAAGTTTTTCTCATTGTATGTTGTAACACTCCAAACCTAACCAACAAGGCCAGAAATGTCTTCACTTGGTTGGGTTCTCCACCAACAAGAAGAATGTCTTTACCCGGCCACATTCTCCACCAACAAGAAGAATGTCTTCACTTGGCCACATTCTCCACCAACAATAATGTCTTCATTCAATCAAACTCCTCCTTTCTCTTGTATATGATGGTTCTTTCATGTTTGGCCGATACAGTCACTTCAAAAATTTTGCATATGTCACTCTCACGAATTATCCTCGTTTGAGACATTTTATTTTAAATGGATGTGTGAGGGCAGCCATGTTTCTTTTTTTTTTTCTCTTTGTTGAGAGTACCACTGATTTTGCATGCAAGGCATAAACTTGCTTGCTTTGCCACACAGGGTAAGATATCTTTTCTTCTACAGTTGTATAGCAGAGAAAAACAACAACACTGATGTATAAAAATATTATCAGCTTCTTTACTTTTTCTTTTATTACCCAAAATGTACAGATCAGAAGGTAAAGGAAGAGAAGGTCAAAGATGGCTGAACTGCACACAGGAGACAGTGAAACCTCTTCTCTCTGTACAGGTCAAAATCTCCCTGGTTATATAACATCCCGGATGTCCACACAAATTCTCATGGTCATATTTCCTCCAGCCTGCTGATTACACGTTACATGTGGACATGTCTCCTTCTAGTATGCAGCACACATGAATTCTTGTGATCACACCTCTAGCCTGCTGCTTACACAATGCAAATGATCATGCTTCATTCTAGCATGCCACCCATGCAATTTATGCAGCGTTTCCACTGAGAACACCTGCATCCCGTTTACTTTAGGTACCAGGTACATTTCCTGTTATTTTTGTTCCCAGTGTCCAATTTCCACAGCTACATCAACAGATGTCAAAAGGTCTTCAAAGTCAATATCCAATGGAAGGATGGTGGACTAGCATGCCACAAATTCTTCACACAAAACTCAAGTTTTGAATTCAGAGTTTTCTTTTCTTCTAGACTAGTCGCTCAACCAAGTCTGAAGAAACCAGCCTGCCATACTCATAGCTATAGAGAAGAGTTGCATTCATGTCTTTACCAAAAGCATAAGCATGAAGTGAAACACAAATAGTTTGGGCTAAAATTTGAACTAGGCTTGCTGAGTCAATTTCCTTGGACAATAATATCATGTACACACGTTATATAAATTAATGTACAAAGGCTATGTGTTTGGTATTATTCATATATAGAATATATGAGAGGTTTCATATAATTCTAATGGAGTGTTCAGTGTATGGCTATTAATACATAATTATATATATATATATATATATATATATATATATATATATATACACACATACATATATATATATATATATATATATATATGGACGTAAATAATGGAGTGTAATCTGACACTATATTGAGAAAAATTGATAACAAGGTAATCCAAGAGGAAGTAGAGATTTATTGAGAGTAAAGTCGACACTATAACATTTCAGTTCTACTGAACCATCATCAGGACCATGTGGGGGGATATTAGCGATGTTAAGTCAACAATGGATGTTTAGAAAATACAAAATACAAAAACCTAGGGAAAATTTGTATAACAAAAAAAAAAGTTTTGTTTAAAACAAACGTTGATTCACTAATCAAATGGCCAACTTTTTCTTGTTATACAAATTTTCCCAAGGTTTTTGTATTTTATACTTTTAAATATCCATTGTTGATTTAACATCACTAATATCATCCCTCATAGTCCTGATGATGGTTCATTAGAATTGAAACGCTATAGTGTCGACTGTGCTTCTCAATAAATCTCTCCTTCCTCTTGGATTACCTTGTTATCAATCTTTATATATATATATATATATATATATATATATAGGAAAACTCTTGTACAGAGCAAATATATCTGTAATATCAAAGAAAGAAAGCTTAATAGATACTAAGCCATTATAAATTTATTTCGGCAAGTCGCAAAAAGTGGCTTGTCTCTTCTTATATAGAATGCAAGGGGAGATACACAAACATAGTTTATTCATGGGAAAAATATTTAAATAAAATGTTTTTAATTAAAATTTATAATAAAAGTAATTGAATAAAAAAAATATAATAATTATAACAAAAATAAATTATATAAATAAATATATGAAAATAAAAATCCCTTTGCATTCTATATAAGCCATCTGAAGAGATGAGCTACTTCATGCGACTTGTAGAAATAAATTTATAATGGCCTACTATCTATCCATTGAGTTTTCTTTCTTTAATATTATATATATATATATATATATATATATATATATATATATATACTTAAATTCAATAAATCCAGAGTAAGGAACAATTCCGTCAGGACAAATTATTCAAATTTCAAATATTTAAATATTCCTGGTAAAGAGCTCAATGTAAATAAATTCACTGAACAAATAATATTTCAAGAAAAAAAAAACAATATTCGGTCACATTAGGATAATAAATTTATTTCCATCCTGTTAAGAGCATTGATATGAATCAAAAACTCTAAAATAATTTTTAACAGAACATCATCAGTTCAAATAGAAAAATAAAATAAATTACAATTAGATAAGAGGGATAGTCAAAGGAAGGAAAGAGGGAGAAACGAAATCCATTTCAGCTCTGCATAGCCTTTACCTATATATATATATATATATATATATATGTATATACACACACACACACACACACACACATTTACTGCTTCCAGGATTTGTTTAAAATAGAACATAGCATTCTTATGTAGTTCCCATCTTACTTTTTCTCTAAGTGCTTTGTTGGAATCCAAGAAGTGCATCTGTACGATAGTACTGACACAGCTACAGCCACAGCTTACAGCCACCTGCTTCCTATCTCACAAACCATCCAAATAAAACATACTGGACACTGCTGGAGAAATGAGGATGAACTCATGAGCAACATTCTCACATAGATTCCTATACATAAACATACCCATGCTGGCTGACCAGTAATGACTTACATATATCAGCTCTGTGTGGGCACTGGATGCATTCTAGAGGACCTGCCAGGAGGGATCAATGATAGCAATAGATGGAGAGAGAGACAGAGAGTCACACATACATGCCCTATTACAGTTACTTTGGAGGTGCCCGTGGTGTAATTGTTATCGTCGTAGGAAATGGACACGGCGACACGAGTTCAAATCCTGGACGAGAATGATTGCATTTTCACATAGCACTAATACCCTTGGGAAAGGTATGAATCCAATTATTCTCCCTCCAGCTATGGGTAAATAGTAGGACAGACTGGGTTCTTCAGCCTTAGTGAGACAACTAGTCTAGGAGAAGGAAAACTCTGAATTCAAACCTGTTAAACTCCGCTTAAAAAATTGACCTTGTGTCATATCCTACCCGAGCGGAGGGGTTGGGTAAATAGGATTACAGTTACTTTGCCCTGAACTAAAGTTATATATAAATATATATGAATAAATATATATAAATAAGCCTACTTGCAAGGCAATTGATGCAAATATATAGGAGAAATGCTTTCTTCCAATATTGGCTAAAGAGATACATGCATGATATGTCCAGATATATACATGCACAGAATCTTGATTGGCAATGTTGTTGGATGTGCACATGGAAAGTTGCAGTTATTCACCTCCTGAAAGAAATCCGTTTTCTTGGTCATCTGGCACCGCAAATGGACGAGCTGCCATTCTCAGTGAGATTTGCCAAATATCTTTCCCTTCACATACAGTCAAGATATTCTAAGAGAGAGAGAGAGAGAATTTCACTTTGAATGTAGTTTGGTCAGACAGAAGAGGAAAGTGAGGTTTCCCTTTTGTCAGAACAATCTTTTGATTTATATAGATACACACTCTGTGCATATATAACTAAAGATGTCAATATGTGTGGAGATCTATATATAAAAGAGTTTCTTGTTTGTGTGTATGTTCATGCCAATATCATGTTAAAATGATAAGGACTAATTTAAATAACTTTAGTGCTTAAACAATAATTACCCGACACTTAAAAAGGCAAGTCCAAGACTTCTGGATTCCTTATCTTCTCCAAAAATATATGCCTTTGTTCTGTATTCTGTTCAAAGAAATATATCAAAGTAGATATTTTAACAGTGTCGTCATATTTGAAATTATTTTTTCATCTGAATATCCTTGCTTTTTTTATCTCTTATTTAAAAGTTAAAATTGAACTTCACATGAATTCTATAGAAGCCACAGAAAGACTATGGATTTGATTTCTTTGTTTACAGGAATGTCAACCTTTGCAGATCATTTAATGCCAAAGCCATTCCTGTAGAATAACAGCAGTGGTACTATTTAATCCATAGCAAGGGGATAAGGGGGTTCATGCCTTCCCCCAAAGTATTAGTCTAAAGTGATAATAACTGCACAACTGGAATTCAAACTCATTTACTACAATGCTACAGTCCACCATGTTAGCCATTACGCCATGGAGACTGCCCCAGAAGGACCATGAAAATGCAGATTTTATAATCACAAAACATTATCTACATATATATGGATGGAAAAAAACATTATCTAAATATATGTGGATGGAAAAAAACATCTAAATATACGTGGATGGAATAAAAAAAAATCTAACATCCATAGTCATAACTAAAGTTGATATAAAAAAGACAGTAACATGTGGTTTCAGTTTCTTTAATAGCATATCAATCTTTGTGGGTTATTTAATGCTAAAACCATCCTTATAGAACAGTAGTGGTACAATCTCACCCAAAGCTGATAGGGTAAGAGGGCCCCTACCTTTACCAAAGATATGTCTAAAGTTGAG
>OY757945.1:40282726-40300226 GCA_963585895.1 Sepioteuthis lessoniana | reverse complement strand
CCCTATTAGGTGTTACCACTCCGGACTAGAGTGGACCTTGGAGCGATGGCAATGAATGAGTGCTCCACTTTCTCAAAAGTTCCAGCATTACTGGAACCTCACCATCAGATTGTTTAGTGTCATATCTAGATGAGACTAGATAGGTAGTAGGTAGCTGTACATCTGCTGTTTTGTTGGATGTTGATTCCAGGACTTATTCAATACAGCTTGCAGCATCCATAAAGCAGTATCGACATGACCACTGCTTGGAAAAAAACTGTGTTTTATTTAAAGTCTTATCTCTCTGCAGAGGTGCAGTCAGTGTATTCTACAGCCCCAGCCGACTGGCCAGGGCATAGAAATGAGTGACAAAAATAATAATAAAACTAAAAGATAAGTTATTGAGAGAGATTAGATAAATTAGGATTAAATACTCAACTCGATAGAAGAATAAGTGGTGATCTTATTGAATCTTTCAAAAATAATTAACGCAATTTCTAATCTTTAAAAAAAAACATTTTTCAAATATTTCTTTTTGGAGAAAAAAATTTTGAATCAAGATAGATTTTAAAAACTAAGTCGATAAACCAATTGGATTTTTTGCTAATTGATTGATATATTCTTGGATCAAATTACCTCATCAGATCAAAAACAACAACAGTGTAGAAAAATTTAAGATGACATGGGATGATTTCAGAAAAGGTGGTAAGAAAAAGAATTTACAAGGGCATTTTGGGGAAGTATTGGATGAATGATGTAACAGAGTTTGATCTGTATATAGATATTAGATGCCCGTAGTGTAATGGTTATCGTCATAGGAAATGGACATGGCGACACAAGTTCAAATCCTGGATGAGACTGATTGCATTTCACATAGCACTAATACCCTTGGGAAAGGTATGAATCCAATTATTCTCCCTCCAGCTATGAGTAAATAGTAGGGCAGACTAAGTTCTTCAGCCTTGGTGAGGCAACTAGTCTAGGAGAAGGAAAACTCTGAATTCAAACCTGTTACACTTTGCTTAAAAATTGACCTTGTGTCATATCCTGCCTAAGCAGAGGGGTTGGTAAATATGTGTATATAGATATCCCTGACCCACTCTCATCACCTATCATATTTACCAACCCCTTTACAGGAAAAAATTCCATATGTTTGCAATCATCTTATATGCATTCTTATTCAGTTTCATCGATTGGTTGGTTTTTATGGCATATCAACCCCTGTAGGTTATTCAATGCCAAATCCATTTTTATACAAATAATCAGTTCTATTTCTAACAATTCAGTTCGGGATGAGTACACAGTTCAATTGTTAAAAACATTTCTATTTCAAGCTATTCAGTTTATTCAAACAGTTCTAATTCAGCCAATTCAGTTTAGTATAAGTATAGATTTTGATTACACACAGTTATATGCCAAAACAGTCCTGTTTAGCACAAGTACACAGTCCAGTTCCACCTGATCCACAGGTAAGGCCCTATTAGGTGCTACCACTCCAGGCCAGAGTGAACCCAGGAGCAATGTCAATGGAGGGGTACTCCACATTCCCCAAAGCTCCAGCATTACTGGAATTTCACCATTGGATTGTTTAGTGTCATACTCTGGACACTCATGGGAGGGGGGGTTGTACCCCTCTGCAACAGTATAGTCGGTGTATTCTACAACCCTAACAGACTGGGCAAACTTTCATTAGTCTTTCTAATTTAATATAATATTTTATTACATCAGAACTTAAATACTTGCATATTCTTGTTAGTATAAATATTGTATCATAGCATACTAATATTTATACAGGTAACTATATAGCTGAATGAGTTGTCTTAGTTCTATTATCAAAATTTATTACTAGACAAATAAAACATTACTTTGGCAGCAAAGCAAATAACATTTTTGCAAATTTCAGCTTCTCGTGACCAATTTCATGGACCATTCACTTCAAAAAATAAAGTTCCATAGCCATATCACAAAGTTTCTATCATCTATCATCAAAGTGCCAACATATACATTGTTGTTTTCTGCTTTAATTCAAGATGATGGATGGCAAAAACTTTCTGATATGGTTGTGGAACTTGATCTTCTGAAGTCGGTGAGCCATGATAACATCCACAAATAAATCAATCTTGACTACAGAGATAAGTAGCATAGTAGTGCTGGTAAAATATGCACAGTGCTTTATTTGTATCATGATAAGGTACAGACACTTACTAGTCTGATATGTTGCTACAAGGTACAGATACTCACTAGTCTGATATGTTGCTATAAGGTACAGATACTCACTAGTCTGATATGTTGCTATAAGGTACAGACACTCACTAGTCTGATATGTTGCTATAAGGTACAGACACTCACTAGTCTGATATGTTGCTATAAGGTACAGACACTCACTAGTCTGATGTCACCATAAGGTACAGACACTCACTAGTCTGATGTCACCATATGGTACAGACACTCACTAGTCTGATGTCACCATAAGGTACAGACACTCACTAGTCTGATGTCTTGCCATCAGGTACAGACACTCACTAGTCTGATATGTTACACTAAGTAAAACTTATTGGTCTGATGTTACCATAAGGTACAGACCCATATTAGTTTGATATGTTACAATAAAGTACAGACACTTACTGGTCTGATATGCTAACAAATCCTCTTTATACATATATATGGCTTACAGAGTCTTAGTCAAGATCAAGTGATACCTTAACACCTTGATAATGCAGTGAATGTGCCATTATAAGGGACTTTTGTTTGTAGGGAAATGGATTTTGACCTACACAGTTGAAATTTCATTTGACATTTGAGACAGCAAACTTAACTTATGCTTTTTAAAATAACCAAGAGAGATTGCTAGGATACATTGCTGTTTAGAAAAGAGACAATCCACATCCATTTACCAACTTATGTGAACTGGTCAACAAATTTTAATGTTAAGGGGGCTCCTTGTTTAAAACAATGAACTCAGTCTTTTTGCATTCATGTAGAGGCCAATGCCTCTTGCTGCATAGCCTGGAATAAGCAGGCAATGCAGCAGGAATTCAGCTTGGGCAGATAAATAGAGAGATAATGGTTTTACTATAGAAATGTATTGAAAATCAGGAAGAAAAATATTGTCAGTTGTCAGGAATTAATGCAAGATAGGACTTTTAATGAAAGCAAAGCAAAAATAATGAGAAACATTAAAGATAATCAAAAAGACAGACTTTATGGCTTTTCTTTTTTCTGGTAGTAAGATGGCGACAAGAATAATGAGGGAGTGAGGGAGAGAGATAGAAACAAGAGTAATGAGAGAGACAAAGTAAAAGACACAGAATATGAGGGAGAGAGAAGAATAAGGACAGAAAAAGAGACAAGGATAATGTGAGAGAATGAGATAAGGATAACAAGAGAGGCAAAGATCATGAGAGAAAAAAAGGAGGGTAATGAGAGAGAGAGAGAGAGAGAGAGAGAGAGAGAGATAATGAGAGAGTGGGACAGGGATAATAAGAGAAAGAGGGATAAAGATGAGAGAGAGAGACAAGAATAATGCACAAGAGAGAGAGAGAGATGAGTAATGAGAGTGAGTGAGAGAGCAAGGATAATGAGAGAGAGAGAAGGATAACGAGAGTAAGATACACAAAAGGATAATGAGGTACACAAACACACAAAGATAATGAGAGAGAAAGGCACACACAAAGATAATGGATGAAAAAGAGGAACAAAGAAAAAGAAAGACAAGGATAATGAGACAGAGTGAGTCAGGGATGATAAGAGAAAGAGAGACAAGGATGAGAGAAAGAGAAAGACAAGAATAATGAGAGAGAGAAGAATAATGAGAGGAAGACACACAAATAGATAATGAGGCACACACAAAGATAATGAGAAAGAAAGGCACACACAAAGATAATGGGAGAGAGAGAGACAAAGAGATCAATAGATTTCTTGTTTACCCAAGTTCCTCCAAGGCCAGCTTGTACCCATAATGCAATGACTGCAGTTAGTGATGAAACAATATTCCTGGTTATGTGACAGAACAGAAAGTCTTGTGATTTCTCATACAGATGGAAGCTGACTCCAACTCTCTATATCAATAAATCAATGTTTTCTTTATGAGACTCTAGCAAGATAAACTGGCACTGCCTGGTAATAATTGCTTGTGACTTCAACATTAATCTTTCTTAAGGACAGAACTTTAAAAAGCGACTAACAAATAAAACAAAGTAAGTTCATTTGGATCATTTCATAACAGTTTTGTTGAGTGGTTGATGCTTTATGGCATATCAACCCTTGTGGGTTATTTAATGCCAAATCCTGTTTTATATGTGTGTGTGTGTGTATGATTTGTAAGTGAAGAGTTTGTGGATAACTTTATTTTTAAACAATTTGTTTGAGTACATTTGTTTGCACACAGTTAAATGGTTTCAAGTATTCTTTTCTAACACAAATTTTATTTGATATTCATCACTTGTTTGCACACACTTTGTTTCAAAGATTGCTATCAATAATTCTATTTATCAAGTATTCCTATGTAATATAAATAATTTGCACATAACAGTATAGTTTCAAATAACTAATAATAATAGCTCTTACTAACTGATTGAACAGTTCTATTTGACCCATAGATGAGACTTTAAGAGGTACTACCACTCTGGGTCAGAGTGTAATTGAAAGTATTGGCAAGGAAAGGGTACTCCACATTCCCTAAAGCTCCAGGACTAGAGCCTCACCATGAGATGTAGTTTAGTATCATAACCAGGACACCCATTGAGGAGAGGGGCTCACCTCTCTGCAGAGATGCAGTCAGTATATTCTACAGCCTTAATTGATAAGATGTTTAGTAAGTAAAGTTGGCGATCTTAGTTGAGGGTGACCCAAAGGCTTCCTTTTCAAAAGATACAACACCGAGGTGTAAGAGAGGGCGCTACACCATCCCCTGGATTGCTCCATTTCACCCTTGATGCTTACCTTATAATGCTGAGTGTTAAGTAAGGTGGCATCAAGTACTACTTTTTGAGTCATTGGTATGACCTGACCTGGGATTGAACCTCGGTACCTGTGCAAAATCCTTTATTCTGGTTGATTTCCTGATCATATATATATATATAATTATTAGACAACATATTGGGTTTAGTTTTCAGGACCTGTACTTTTCCCCACTGCTGGGTTTAGGAGAGAAAGCAAGATTCTTTTTGTTATCTGACAGGTACAAAATGTTAAGAAGTCCTAATGTGCAAGGACAGATAATTGAGTTTTAAGCTTTAAAAAATAATAGTTTATTATATATATGCTCCTCACCCCAGGAGGTTGAGCTCTTTCACAAAGGAATTAACAGTTGCCACTTGCGTAATACAAAGGTCTTCTAACGAATTGAGCACTCCAGTCTCTGTTTGTGTAAAAGGTAAACAAAAGGGAAAAATTTAATACATATATGTTAAATCCTTTTGCTTACGTTGAGACTACTGGTGGCTATGAGTTGGTGTTATCAGGCTTACATGAAGTTGCCCAGGTTTTGAACTCAGCTGAAGGCATCTCGTGTGTCTAACCATACTGATGAGCTGTGATACAACTAAACTGTCTGTAGACGACAAGACTATATATATATATATATATATAGTCTTGTCGTCTACAGACAGTTTAGTTGTATTACATATATATATATATATATTCCAGATGTCATATATTAATAGTAAGTAAAGTAGGCAACCATTGTCGAGGGTGACCCAAAGGCTCCCTTTTCAATAGCTACCACACCGAGGTGTAGGAGAGGGTTATACTCCATTTCCTGGATTGCTCCACTTTACTCTTGATCCTTACGTTAAAATGCTGAGTGTTAAGCAAGGTGGCATCAAGTACTATTTTTTGAGTCCTTGATATGACTTGACCTGGGATTGAATCCCAGTCTCCTGGACCATTGGTGAACACACTACTCATTTGGCCAATGGCCATGCATATAAGGTATAGAGAACTTTAAAAGGCTAATATCAATAAATATAAGAGAGTCATAAAAGATTCTTCTCCAGCCGTTTAGTTAGCGTCCATGTAGTGCATCCATATAGCAGTATCAATACAACCGCTGCCTGGAAGAAACTGTGTTTCATTTTATCGGTCAGGTCTGATGTCCATATGATCGAGAGCCTATCGATAACTGTCCATGTTTTCGTTAGTCATGTGTCAATGTCTTTTTCGGTTGATGAGACGCTACTTCCTAGGTGGGTGAATTTGTCTACTAGTTTCAGAGAGGCTCCGTCTAGTGTGGTAATGTTGCCCGTTTGGTTGAAACACATATATTCAGTTTTGTGTGCATTGACATGGAGGCCAATGCCTAAATTCAACTATTTTTGCCATTATTGATAATACTAATTAGTATTAACCTTAATCTTATTCATGAGAGATGAAATGGTTTCATACCTTTCTCAAGGGCATTAGTATAAAGTGAAATACAGTCTCATCTAGAATATGAACTATTTCCTGTTTCTCTATATGCACCTTCTACAGTATTTCTGTAGTCAATAGTCATGAAGTGAAGTGATGATATAGTACACTAATATAGGAATATCTACTCAATCATTTGAGAAGATGATATGGAATAATAAGTGATAAGATATCATAAAAAGAATTATATAAGAAAGAAATAAAAGCAAGAAATAAAAAAAGACGAAAATTCTAAAACAAATATTAAGAAAATAAAAGAAAAAAAAACGATGAGGGAGAAAAGGAAAAAAAGGAAAAAAAGAAAAAGGAAAGAGAAAATGTAGGAGAAAGAAAATGAAGGGAAAGAAAAAAGTTGGTTGGTTTTATGGCATATCAACCTTTGTAGGTTATTTTATGCCAAATCCATTTTTATACAAAAAAATCAGTTTTATTTCAAACAATTCAGTTTAGCATAAGAACACAGTTTAATTGTAAAAAAACATTTCTATTTCAAGCTATTCAGTTTAGTTAAACAGTTCTAATTAAAACACTTCAGTTTAATATAAGTATAGTTTTTTTTTGTCCACACAGTTAAATGTCAAAACAGTTCTATTTCAAGTAATTCAGTTTAGCATAAGTACACAGTTTAGTTCTATTTGACCCATAGATAGGACCCTATCAGTTGCTACTACTCTGGGACATAGTGGACTTTGGAGCAATGGTAATGAAGGGGTGCTCCACATTCCCCAAAGCTCCAGCATTACTGGAACCTCACCACCAGATTGTTTAATGTCATATTCAGGACATTCATTGGAGGAGTTTTACCTCTCTGCAGAGATGCAGTCGGTATATTCTTCAGCCCCAGCCAACTGGGCAAGCAAGAAAAAAGATAGAGAAAACAGATCACAAAGAAATGAAAGAGAAAATGAAAGGAAAGAGAAAAAGATAAAAAGACAAGAAAAAAAGGAAAAGAAAAGAAGGCAGAGAAAATGAAGAAAATGAAGGGAAAGAGAAAAAAATAAAAAGACAAGAAAAAAAGGAAAAGAAATGAAGGAAGAGAAAAAGAAGGAAAATTGAGTCAAAAAATGAAAGAAAAGGAAATGTAGGGTGTGTAAAATAATGTTTGTGCTCATCATAATCAAAGATAGATAAAATGAAGGGTTATAGATATTTGCTATTAGGAAAGAAATAAGGCATTTGCCTTGACCAGAATCAGGCCTTCTTATCAAGGCAGAGGGTCATTGAAACTCAACAGCTTAAGACAAGTCATAGCATCATGATTTACCAGATTTAAGTTTTCATTTAAAGCCAGACAATAGAAGCCAGCTAACATTTAAAGCCAGACAATAGAAGCTAGCTAACAAAAAAATTCCTTCTGAGTAAGAGAGCTTGATACTCACTGGTTGCTCCACAAAAGAAAAAAAAAATCGTCTATGTGCTATAATCCAGATTTTTTTGGAGGGGGAGATAAATACCACCTTCTCTACATGAAGTGTAACATGATTTCTAATAAGATATATTCTGAATATATCTTTTTCTCCTCTCCAGGAAAAGTGTTAATGTGAAGGGAATAATTGGTTTATTTTTAACCATGAACAGATATTGAACTTCACTTGTTTTTTTAAATGTCTTTAGCTTTTATCATGCTCTAGATAAAGAAGCCATATTCTGGTTTCATCAAACACAGACTGTCATATACATACATACACACACACACACATATATATATATATGTGTGTGTGTGTGTGTGTGTGTGTATGTGTGTGCATTAAAAAATTCTGGATTTTAGCCTAATTGTACTGAGCAACTCTAAAAAAAATAAAATAATATATATCTCAACTGAATTAGTTTTTATTCAAAGAAAAGCACAAATATCACTTCTATTTCCTTCATTTTTTCTTTCCATTTCCCTTCATTTCCTTTTCTCTTTTTTTCTCTTTCCTTTTATTTTCTTATTTTCTCTTTTATTTTCTTTGCCTTTATTTCCTTGTGATTCCTTTTCTCTATCCTTTTTCTTTCCCTTCATTTTCTCTTTCCTTTTTCATTCATCACTTTTTTCTTTTCTCTTTCATTTTCGTTATATTTGTGGATTTTTTTTTGTATTTCTTTCTTGCATAATTCTTTGAATTTGTATTCATTCAATTTTTGATGAGATTTTTAATTTTTTAGTTTTAAAAGAAATTCACAGAAATTTAACTTTAGAAAGCACTTCATTGAATAAAAATACTTCAGTCAATGATAATAGACATTTGTGTAAAACCACATCACTAAAACGTTTTTAAAACATTTGTCTTTTTGAAGTCGGAAAAAACAAATAAAGTGAATAAGATTTGTGAACTTTTTATTCTACACTGAATCAATCCTTCTCATTTCCTTCAAGCAATATTTCTAATTTACATGTTTCTTTTTCACCAGACATTTTCATCATCACGGCTATATAATTTGTAAATGTCAAATTTGTTCTGATTCTCCCACTGCAGTCATAAAAATTAGTTTCTTATGTCTCTCTCTTTCTCTCTATAATATATATAAAAGGCTCATTCAAAAAATCATTAGCCAGAAATAGCTATAGCTGAACATTTTTGTTGAGGCAACATATTACCACTTCTTATAAAACTAGACAAACTAATACAGATTATCCTAGTTTCAAAATGTTCAAAACCTCACCCAAAAAGAAGAGTCATAGCTGAACATTTTTATTGTGGCAACACACTAACACTTCTTAGATTTCTGTCTTAATTTCTGTGCAGGTGAGGCCGATACAAAGTTAAGAGGTGTACCACAAATCTAAAATTGAATGACCCTTGAGTCTGTGTGTGTGTATTATACACATACAAGGATCATTAAAAAAATTCTAAGACACACCTAGAAAGAAGAGTCGTCGCTGAACATTTTTGTGAGGCCCATAGAAAGGTGAGAAGTGTGTGACATCTAAAATCTAAGTGAAAGTTAGAATATCTTGAACAACCCATGTGTGTGTGCAATAACTAAAAATTCTCTCTATGTTTGTATGAATATAATCCTAACCCCCTAAAAAATGGTATATCATAGCAAGATATTTATTAGAATAATACACTTCAAATGGTTTAAACTCAACTCTAAACTAGATTTAGATTAGAGCTTATTTGTAAAAATTGGTATCTCTTGAATCCAACTTTATTTACCAAAATTTACAAAAAATACCCATTAAAGTCACCAGAATCACATCCAAAATAGAAACATTATTGATAAACCAAACAAAACACCAGAAGCAGGTATTCATATAATTCACAGAAAGATTTATAATTACAAAATACCCTACACTGATATAAAAGTTATAGCGAATAAGTATATAAGAGAGAAATGGTAACAATTCTGAAAAAGCAATCCACAAAACAAACTTTCCCAAATAAACCCCACCATGGGGAAATGGGCTCTAGAACTTAGTAAAAACCGAAAAGAGGAGGTAGTCTTAACCTAACTACACATTGGTCATACATAGCTGACTCATGCCAATACACTAAAGCAGAAGGAACTATCAAAATGCATTGCATAGTTGGCTGGGGCTGTAGAATAAACTGACTGCTTCCCTGCAGAGGAGTAAGACTTCCTCAACGAGTGTCCTGTATATGACACTAAACAATATGATGGTGAAGTTCCAGTAATGCTGGAGCTTTGGGAATGTGGAGTACCTCTTTATTGATATCGCTCCTAGGTTCACTCTGGCCCAAAGTGGTAGTACCTATCTATGGTGGTAGGGTCCTATCTATGGGTCAAATAGAACTAAACAGTGTACTTATGCCACAATCAATTGTTTGAAATAGAACTGTTTTTGACATTTAACTGTTTGGAATCAAAAACTATACTTATACTAAACTGAATTGTTTGAAATTTAATTCGGTGTTAAATGGCCCGATAAAGGTTGATATGCCATAAAACAAAACAACCAAAATGCATATGTAACACAATAATCACAATAAAACATATCCTTCTAGAAAGCAAAAAGTTAGTCCCTATCAGAAAAAGATAAATTCCGACAAAACCTAACAGAAATCTTTCAACTAAAAACCAGCAAAATCATAAACTTTCTCAAGAAAACAGGACTATACAATAAATTATAAAAATATATACAAAATACAAAAATAGAAATTCTGATTTAGCATAAAATAACCTAAGAAAGGTTGACATGCTGTAAAACCCAACAATTAACGATTTGTAAAAATTTTTATGTTGGTATGATTTAACAATCTCTAAAGAAGTGTTCATATTAAAAATGAATGAATTATTCAAATGTACAACTCGGAGATAAAGCAGGGAACATCCTCTTCCATACTATTAAGTTGTTCGGAAAAACATGTCTGATTTTCGAATAAACTTTTATTCCTGAATTAATGGATTTAAACAGAGTTTTAATCAGTAAAAATTTGATCCCTGAACACCTACGCATTTCTGCTATTGACTAATAAAGTTATTTACACCTGTACAATAAAACTCTTAAGGTTTTGATGCCAAGAAATCTTTAAATGCAGTTTCTCGTTCTTTCTTGGAACTGAATATTTTTGGTATAAAAAAAATAATAGTCGGTGGATAAGAGATGAGGAGAATTGGAGGGAGTAGCAAAGTCTCACATTCCAAGTCAATAAGCTTCTGCAGTATTATTCAGGCAATGTGTGACCAAGCATTAGCATCCTGGCAATGTGGCCAAGCATTGTCACAAAACTAAATTATTACCAAGTTTAAACTCATGCAAAGAAAGTAAAACACATCACTTTTTTTTCATGTTCATGATTAGAGGAATATAACCTTCAAAGTCAAATCCTAAAAGAATTGATAGAAAATTAACAAAGAGGACATTTTATTCATTAGGAATGGGACGTTTTTTATATAACTACTATCAACAGAATTTAAACAGTTTATACAAAAATTGGATCATTTTTTCTTTTAAACAATCTAATAGATTGTCTGTAGCTTGCACTTCATAGCGTGAAGCCAGGTATTCAATCATCACCCTCACCTGCACATTTTGTCAATGCATAATGATCTTGTCTAAGCTGTCATATCTCTTCTTTTTACGGTGCTATTAAAACATGGATTCCGTGATGAAAAAAAATTTCTTTTCACAAGAGTTTTAAAACATAGTATTTAAAAGAAAATGAGGTACTTTATTTAAAATGAATTATTTTAAATCTTTATTTTCTTATTTCCTATATTTTAAAAATCTATTTATTCACGTTTTTGTGACTGAAATAATGCATTCTCTCAAATTCTCAAGAATATTTTTTCATTAATTTTTTTTGCACCTGAAAGAGAAAAAAAAATCTCTTTCTGATATTACCAAAAGCTTTTAAATCTGAATACTACAGGTTAATATGCTAAACAAAGTAAATATTTCAACTCTTAAAACATTGCCAAGTTTCACAATAATTAAAAACTCAAGGAAAGAAAAAAAGCAATAAGCTGGAAGGACTTTCAGCAATTTTACCGATAATATATCTTTTAAATCAATTGCTACAGCATTCTGGGGAAAAAAAAAGCCGAAACAGTTATTTGTTTATTGTGATGAAATTGAGGCTCAGGGCAACCTAATAAGCAAAGGGTTTGTACAGGTGCCTACAAAACAGGAAAAAGAAATGAAACTAACACATGGGATGTTAGGTTGGTTTGGTTTCTCTGTTTAATAACATATCAACTTTTGTGGGTTATTTAATGCCAAAGCCATTCTTTGAAAAAAAAATATAAGTAGGGTACTATTCAATTTGTAGCTAGAGGGATAAGGTGGGGTTGTAGCTTTCCCGTAGGTATTAGTCTGAAAGTGAATGCACTAATGCAACAGGATGGTTTGGTTTCGATGTTTAATGGCATATCAACCTTCATAGGTTATTTAATGGCAAAGCCATCCTTTTAGAAGAACAGTAGTGGTACTATTTAACCCATAGGGGTTGATACCTTTTCCAAGGATATTTGCCTAAAAGTGAACGTAATAGCGTGACTGTTTGAACTCGCTAACTACAATTCCACAGCCCAGTTCTTTAACCATTTCACCACAAAGACACCCCACTTAATGCAACTGGAGTCTGAACTTGCTTACTACCATGTTAGCCATAGGAACTCCCCCTACATGGGATGTTAGGACATAAGGTCGGGATAATGCATTTGTTTTCAGGGTCTTAAAAAAAAAAAAAAAAAAAAAAAAAAAAGGGAGAGAGAAATATTGGAAAAGAGTAAGTGAAGGATGAGAAATTTCTGAAAACAAAGAGAGAAAAAAAGAAAGAAGAGAGATAGAGGAGAGAGAAAGTAAAGAACATATAGCAGGAGAGAGAGAGAGAGAGGCAAAGAATAATGAAACAAAGAGAAATGTAGGGATTTCAAGGAAAAGAAAGAGAGAAAGAAAGAGGCAGAGAGGAAAAATTTACTAAGAGGTAAGGAGAAAAGAGGAAAGAAGAGATGGTGAAGGATGAGAGAGAGAGAGAGAGAGAGCAAAGATAAAGAATATTAGGAAAAAGAGATGGAGATATGAAAGTTATGCTTAGTGAAGAAGGGAGAGAGAGAAAAAGAGAGTTGGAGAGAGAGAAAAAGAGAGTTGGAGAGAGAGAAAAAGAGAGTTGGAGAGAGAAAAAGAGAGTTGGAGAGACAAGTGGGAGGAAAGAAATAGATGGGAACTAAAGAAATGTGAAATGGAAAAAGTACAGAGAGAATAAAAAAAGAAAGAGAAGAGGATAAAGAAGAGAAATAAAAAGTAATGTAAAGTGAATCAAAAGATAAAGTGAAGAGGAAGAAGGTAGAGACAAAGAGAGAGGAAGGAATGGGAGGAGTGGAGAAAGAGAAAGAAGAAGAGTACCCTAAAAATGAGAGAGATTGGATGAAAAACAGAGAGAGTGGGACTGAAAAAAATTTTTTAAAAACTTCCAAATAACTGTGAAGTAAGTTGACATACATGAGATGTTTTGTTTAATGTCATATCAACTTTTGTGGACTATTTAAAGCCAAAGCCATCCTACTAGAAGAACAGTAGTGGTACTATTTAACTCATAGCTGGGAAGATAAGAGGATACATAGCTTTCCCAAGGGCATTAGTCCAAAAGTCAACATAATAGTGCACCTAGAGTTAGAACTTGCTTATTACAATGTCATAGTCAAGCATGTTCGCTACCAAGCTACAGAGACTCCTCCAAAAGTGATTAGAAAATAGAATAAAAATAAGTGATGGGAGAAATGAGGGGAATATCCTATTTACCAACCCCTCCGCTCGGGCAGGATATGACACAAGGTCAATTTTTTTTAAGTTCAACAGGTTTGAATTCAGAGTTTTCCTTCTCCTAGACTAGTTTCCTCACCAAGGCTGAAGAACCTAGTCTGTCCTACTATTTACCCATAGCTGGAGGGGGAATAATTGGATTCATACCTTTCCCAAGGGTATTAGTGCTATGAGAAATGCAATCAGTCTCGTCCAGGTTTTGAACTCGTGTCGCCGTGTCCAATTCCTACGACGATAACAATTACTCCACGTGCACCTCCAGAAATGAGGGGAATATAAGCCAGAATTTACAGCAGTATGCCTTATATCACGTTCTCCTTGGAAATCAAGATTTTGTTTGGTAGTGAAGGGTTTCATACATGAGGATTTCCTCCGTTATTCAGTGTTCTTTTTTTTTTTGTTATTTCTCAAAATACTGGATGTACTATCAATATGGTCATGGAGAAATGACTACTTTTGATATTTAGGTTTCTTTGTTTAATGGCCTATCAATCTTCACTGGTTATTTAATGCCAAAGCCATCCTCCTAGAAGAGTAGTGATACCATTAAACCAATAGCTAGGAGGATAAGGGGGTTCATACTTTTCCCAAGGGTATTTGTCTGAAAGTGAATGTTATAGTGCAACTGGGATTCGAACTCACTTTCTATGATTCCACAGTCCATTGCTTTAACCATTACACCACAAGGACACCCCCACTTTTGGTGTTTATACACTAATAATAAAAAACAAAAAACTATTTTAGTACTATAGAAACTGAAATGCCTTTAAACATCCTCACACAAAAAAAAAAGATCAGGAACAGACTGGAATAAAATCTCTTTCTTAAAAATCATTCCCAATCAATTCTTCACTGAAAATGAATGTCACCATCTTTTCCAAATTGCATCAATCTTCCTTGGCTAATTCACAGCCTGGAACCAACTCCATTTCAAAAAAGAAAAGAAGAAAGTCTTTCAGTAGCTATTTACACAGTACTCAAAAGGAATTTCCTCTTTACTCAACATAAAAAGACATTTCATTACAACAATCTATGAAAACCAAAAGACATGATAGAAAAAAATCTAATAAAAAATAAAAATATAAATAAAAACTTTATCCGAATTTCCATTTTGTTTGCATTTAGAGATTATTTGCATGTTTATAACTACTCAAGGCTGGTGAAACCCAGGCTTTGATGAAATGTGAGGAGCAAAATGTAAAAGAGAGGGAAAATATTGGAGAAAAAAATAGCAACAGGAAAGAGAGAGGAATGAAGAAGCAAAACAAGAGAAAGAAAGAGAGAAGAATGGATGAGCAAAATAAGAGTGAAACAAACAATACAAAAGAGAAAAAAACAAATGAACAAAGTGAAAGAGAAAGGAACAAGAGAGTACAATGGAAGTGAAATAGGAAGGAATGAGCAAGTACCGTAAAAGTGAAAAAGAAAGGAGCAAACTAAAAAAAGAAAAGAAAGAGAAAGGAGTGAGTGAAGAAAGGAGCAAAACATACAAAGTGAAAGAGAAAGGAATGAACAAGCAAAGCAAAAGAGAAAGGAATGAACACGAAAAACAAAAGAGAAAAGAATGAAAAAGCAAAGTGAAAGAGAAAGGAACGAACAAGCAAAGTGAAAGAGAAAGGAACGAACAAGCAAAGTGAAAGAGAAAGGAACAAACAAGCAAATTGAAAGAAAAGGAACAAACAAGACAAATGAAAGAGAAAGGAACGAACAAATAAAGCAAAAGAGAAAGAAATGAACATGAAAAACAAAAGAGAAAAGAACAAAAAAGCAAATTGAAAAAGAAAGCAACAAACAAGAGAAAAGAAAAAAAAAGTATTAAGAATGAGAAAGAAACAAACAAGTAAAATAAAAAAAAGGAAAAAACAAGAAAAGTGAAAGAGAAATAAAAAAAAGGAGAAAAGAGAAAGGAACAAACAAGAAAAGTGAAAAGGAAAGGATCAAATGAGCAAAATGAAAAAAAAGGAAGAAGAGAGCAAAGAGAAAGAGAAAGGATCAAAAGAGTAAAATGAAAAAGAAAGGGACAAACAAGTAAATTGAAAGAGAAAAGAATAAGAAAAGTGAAAGAGAATGGAACAAACAAGAAAAACAAAAGAGAAAGGATGAAGAAAGCAAAAGGAACAAACAAACAAAGTAAAAAAGAAAGGAACAAGTGAGTAAAGTGAAAGAAAATAAAGGAACAAGCAAACAAAGTGAAAGAGAAAGGAACAAATAAGAAAAACAAAAAAGAAAGGAACAAACAAGCAAAGTGAAAGAGAAAGAAATGAGCAAGTAAAATAAAAGCAAAAGGAAAGAAAGATTGTAAGAATGCACAAATGAAAGAGAGGAAAGACTTAGAAAATCAAAGAGAAAGGAATGACTGAGCAAATGAAAGAGAAAAGAATGACTGAAAAAAATAAAAAAGAACAGAACAAACAAGGAAAGTGAAAGTGAAAGTGAAAGAGAAAAGAACTTTTGAGCAAAAGAAAAGAAGAAAGAACAAATAAGCGAAGTGAAAGAGAAAGGAACAAACAAAACAAAAAAGAAAGGGACAAACAAATTAATTGAAAGAGAAAGAAAGAAATGAGAAAAACAAAAGAGAAAGAAATGAACAAGCAAAAGAAGTGAAAGAAGAAAGGAACAAACAAGAAAAACAAAAGAGAAAGGATGAAGCAAGCAAATGAGCAAGGTGAAAATGAAAAAGTAAAATAAAAGCAAAAGGAATGAATGATAGAAAGAATGCACAAATGAAAGAGAAAGGAATGGCTGAGCAAATGAAAGAGAAAGGAATGGCTAAACAAATGAATGAGAAAGGAATGGCCGAGCAAATGAAAGAGAAAGGAATGGCTGAGTAAATGAAAGAGAAAGGAATGGCTGAGCAAATGAAAGAGAAAGGAATGGCTGAGTAAATGAAAGAGAAAGGAATGGCTGAGTAAATGAAAGAGAAAGGAATGGCTGAGCAAATGAAGGAGAAAGGAATGGCCAAACAAATGAAAGAGAAAGGAATGGCTGAGCAAATGAAAGAGAAAGGAATGGCCGAGCAAATGAAAGAGAAAGGAATGGCTGAGCAAATGAAGGAGAAAGGAATGGCCAAACAAATGAAAGAGAAAGGAATGGCTGAGCAAATGAAAGAGAAAGGAATGGCCGAGCAAATGAAAGAGAAAGGAATGGCTGAGCAAATGAAAGAGAAAGGAATGGCTAAACAAATGAATGAGAAAGGAATGAGCAAAACAAAAGAGAAAAGAATAAGTGAGAAAATGGAAAAGAAAGAAACTGATTAACTATCACAAGGAATTTTATGACCATAATAAAAATATATCATTATTAGTACAATTTGATATCATCCATCACAATACACAATTAACCAACTAAACAAATGAAAATAACAACCTGAATAAGTTTGGATAAAAGCCAACTAAAATTTAAAAATATATATGAATGAAAATTCTAATCATAATTATTATTTGAGAATGTTTCATCTTAAAAAATGAAAAAAAAAAATGAATATGCTATTAACCTAACTATATTATATCCATATATTTATTTACACAACTTGTATATGAATACAATAATGACACATCAGAGATTAAAAAAGGATGGGTTGAAGGTGTGATATATTTTTCTGTAATGCCAATTGCTCTTGTAACTTAGTTGATAAAGCAGCTTATACCGATTACAAGATTATCTTCAAGCAAAAGTATATGCGAGTTCATGCCTTATCTTTTATAACTGTCTTCAATACATACTGTTCCTCAGCATCATAAAAAAAACAACATCAACACTAAGTAAAACTTAAAAGATAAACATTAATAGAACTAACAATACTAATTATCAACAATACTTCATGCAAACAATAAGAATAAAATTGTCTTTCTTTGTATAATTTCTTTTCCAAGAGATTATCACTATCGAATTGCAGTCCTT
>OY757945.1:40215226-40280226 GCA_963585895.1 Sepioteuthis lessoniana | reverse complement strand
AACACTCAGCATTATAAGGTACGGTTCAAGGGTAAAGTGGAGCAATCCAGGGAATGGAGTAGCGCCCTCCCCTACACCTTGGTGTAGTAGCTATCGAAAAGGGAGCCTTCGGGTCACCCTCGACTATGGTCGCTAACTTTACTTACTATATATTATATACATTTATTACATATTATTATATACGTATATATTATATACATTTATTACATATTATTATATACATATATATTATATACATTTATTACATATTATTATATACATATATATTATATACATTTATTACATATTATTATATACGTATATATTATATACATTTATTACATATTATTATATACATATATATTATATACATTTATTACATATTATTATATACATATATATTATTATATACATTTATTATATATTATTATTATTATTATATACATAAAAATGTGTGTGTTAAGTTTCTGTCATAACTATATATTCACTTATCAAAAATTGAATGCACTTTTACATACTATATATTACTATACTTTATTCCTTATTATCTCAAATGCACATAGCCCTGTTGGCTTGGGCTGTAGAATAAAGCAACTGCCTCTCTGTAGAGGGGTAAGAACACCCCCACCACAACTCGTGTTCTGGATATGATATTAAACCATCTGGAACTCAGCGGAATGTGGAGTACCCCTTCTTTGCCATTGATCCCAGGTTCACTCTGGCCTGGAGTGATAGCACCCGATATGGGTCAAATAGAACTATTTGACATTTAAACTGGGTGTAAACAAATGACTTATTCTAAATTGAATTGTTTGAAATAGAACTGTTTGATCATTTAACTGTTTGAAAACAAATGACTGATGTTTAATTGAATGATTAGTGACACATAGCAATACTTGGAATCATTTAACTTTGTTAATTCATGCTAAACTGAATTTTTAGAAACAGAACTGTTTGATCATTTAACTATGTGTATCTACAAAATCTGATTACAAAACACATATTTGATATATATGCAAAAATAGGATTTGGCATTAAATCACCAACATCAAATCAAACCAAACCAAACCAAAAAACAAATCAAATGCACACATTTTTTTCTAATTATGCAGCAACAAAAGATATTTTTGAATTTTAAATATACTATCTATATTATAATTAATTTTGACCCATTTTTTATTTTATGTTTCTTCTTTTTTTAAAACTAATTTTTATCTCTTTTTATTCCAACTTTAACTGGCTCATTGGCTTAGTGGGTAGAGTGTCTGCCAATGGCCCAGGAGACCTGGGTTCAGTCCCAGGTCGAGTTGTACCAAAGACTTCAAAAATGGTACTTGATACCTCCTTGCTTAACCCTCAGCATTATAATGTATGCATCAAGGGTAAAGTGGAGCAATCCAGGGAAAGGAGTAGCACCCTCCCCTACACCTTGGTGTAGTAGCTATTGAAAAGGGAGTCTTCGGGTTGACTATGGTCGCCAACTTTACTTACTTTATTTCAACTTTACTCAAGTTATTTCTATGACAGGAAGGAACAATAATAAAGATTAAGGCATGAACTTACATTCCAATTTACCTCAGAAAAGCTTTTTTACTTGTATGAGTTGTTTTACAAAATTGGGAGATCAAGCAGTATCACATAAGCTTAAATTACACATCATTGATCATCTCTGATCTATCAATAATAAGTTTAATGGTTATCATCACAGGATATGGACACGGCGACACGAGTTCAGATCCTGGACCTGATTGATTACATTTCACATAGCACTAATACCCTTGGGAAAGGTATGAATCTGATTATTCTCCCTCCAGCTATGGGTAAATAGTAGGGCAGACTAGGTTCTTCTGCCTTGGTGAGGCAACTAGTCTAGGAGAAGGAAAACTCAGAATTCAAACCTGTTAAACTCTGCTTAAAAATTGACCTTGTGTCATATCCTGCCCGAGCGGAGGGTGTTGGTAAATATGATCAATAATAAGTTTATTACTTTGCTTATACACACTCATTGTGTGAATAACATATTTCTTTTTAGATGAAGCATTGTCAACCATTATTATCATTATTATTAATTTTCACTCATATTTTAAATCTTGTTCTTTTTTTTTTTTATTAATATTCTAGTTGCTTTTTATAGAAAATTACTCTAGTCATTATTTTTCTGTCAGTGGAGTAACTGAACAGATGGAAGATAATGAAAGATAAGAACCCAGTGAGCTTTTAAAAATATACTGAAATAAAAATGAAATATTTTTCAATAGATAGAGATTAACTAACTATTATGAAGAGTAAGAAAAAGTAAAGAAAATATCTCATGGTTCTTTTGGATTTTTTTTTTTTTTTTTAATAAAGAGAGATATTTTACTGAGCAAATGATAAATATCTTCAAGAGAATCTTCGCTTGTATAGAATTCTGGCACTTAATACCATAATCTAACACATTGACTTAGGGGAGAAAAAAATCTGAGTAATTCTAATTTTTGCTTTCCTACATTTTATTTTGTATGAGCAAGGGTGATCTGACAGTGACTAGACCTTCATGTAAGAATGGTTATTGGCCTTTTAACCAATCCTTCTGACCATCTTAATCTGCATAGTAATTTACTCACTTTGTTTTTGAAGTTCTATGTCTCAAAAATATACAGAACCTTATTGAGGTGTTTATTTTTTGTGCTACAGACTATTGTTTTTAGTTGTTTGTTTTTTGTGCGTGTGTGTGTGTGGGGGGGGATCAATCTTTGTGGGCTATTGATGCCAAATTATCCTTGCAGAAGAACAGTAGATAGGTAGATTTGGTTTCTTTGTTTAATGGCATATCAACCTTCATGGATTATTTAATGCTAAAACCATCCTTGAAGAAGATCAATAGTATAATGTTGCAGTCCAGTACATTAGCCACTACACCATGGAATAACCCTCCAAAATAAATATATGTTTTTATGAGTGAAATTAATTGATTTTTTTTTAACCAAGTATTGGTTGCTGATAAAGCAGCTGGCCAAGGCATATAGCTAGTAGTGATGATGTGGAAAACTTGTTTTAGGAAATACAGTTTTTGATTCTGTCATTCAGCTTCTTTGTTATTAATGGCATTTCAACCTTCAAGGGTTTTGAAGATGAATACTAAGTAAGATTGGCAACTGTAGTTAAGGGCAACCCAAAGGCTTGATTTTCAATAGCTACTACATTGAGGTTTAGAGGAGGGCCCTACTCCTTTCTCTGGATTGTTCTACTTTACCCTTGATATGTACCTTATAATGCTGAGTGTAAAACAAGGCAGCATCAAGCCAATTTTTGGGTCTTTGGTATGACTTAAACTGGGACTGAACCCCAGTCTCCAGAGCCATTGTTAAACACTCTGCCCACTAGACCAATGAACTAGTTACTCTACAGTTGTGTTGTTATGCTCAACTTTAGACATATCTTTGGTAAAGGTAGGTGGGTGAGATTGTACCATTACTGTTCTATAAGGATGGTTTTGACACTGGGCAAATGGGTGATACTATTTAACCCATAACTGGAAGGATAGGAGTATTCATTCCTTACTCAAGGGTATGAATATAAATATGCCACTGGAGTTCAAACTCACTTATCATGATATTTCAGTTCAGTACTTTAGCCACTATGCCTCAGCGACTTCCTGTCTTATCTTTATCTGATGCCCATTAAGTAAACGGCCATATCAGAGTGAAAAAGGTTCTCAAAGGAATATGAGTTTAAATCTCATCAGAAGCATCAAATTCTAGCTTCTTTATCTAATCAACAAAACCAAATCTCCCTTTTCTTGTCATCATTGCAATATGGAATTCATGAAGAAACCTCAGTCTGTTATTTTCATATTATATATTTATATATCATTGAAAATAACAGACATATATATATAATTGAAAATAACAGACATATATATATATAATTGAAAATAACAGACATATAAATATATATATATATATATATATATAATTGAAAATAACACACACACACACACACACATATATATATATATATAATTGAAAAATAACACACATATATATATATATATATATATATAATTGAAAATAACAGATATATATATATATATATAAATAATTGAAAATAACAGACTGATATATATTATTGAAAAATAACACATATATATATATATATTATATATATATATATATATATATATATATATTTATATATACACATTATTGAAAATAACTGATATATATTATTGAAAATAACAGACTTGGTCTGGGAGACCTGGTTCAATCCCAGGTTGTGTCATACCAAAGACTTTTAAAATGGTACTTGATACCTCCTTGCTTAACACTCAGCAATATAAGATACATATCAAGGGTAAAGTGGAGCAATCCTGGTAAAGAAGTTGCACCCCTCCCTAACACCTCGGTGTAGTAGCTATTGAAAAGGAAATCTTCTGATCACCCTCAACTACAGTCACCAACTTACTTTACTTTTACTATATATATATATATATATATATATATATATATATATTGGCAGCATTTCTTCGTTAATACAAATTTCATTAAACATAATAGACATTTCTGTCTACATATTTCCTTCTGGATCCGTTCGTATTCCCATATTGCTTTTATCGTATTTGGTGGGAATTGATTTATGTATTGTTCATAGTTGTATGATGGCCCAAAGTCGGGCAGAAAGTACTAGGGATACATGCAACTATGGACAATACATAAATTAATTCCCACCAAATACGATAAAAGCAATACGGGAATACGAACGGATCCAGAAGAAAATATGTAGACAGAAAATGTCTATTATGTTTAATGAAATTTGTGTGTATATATATATATATATTATTGAAAATAACAAACATATATATATATTTTATTGAAAATAACAGACTGAGATATATATATAGTAGTACAATTAAATGGAGACTCAAACTCGGTTAAGTCGTCATAATGAATTTATTTCGGCAGAGAATATTATGCTATATTCTCTGCCTCGTCAGATGACTCTTTTACATGCATTTTATTTAATATATATATATATATATATATATATATATATATATATATATATATATATATATATATATATATATCTAAAATAAAATGCATACAAAATGTTGAAAATATATAAGAATGGACAACTCATGAATTAGTTAGGTTTCACTTGTAACTATATATTCCCTGAGCAAAAATTCAATATACTTTTACAAACTATATCTTACTCTACATTATTCACCATCAACTCATCTAACCACTGAGCTATAAGCACAATACATTATGTAATTTTGGAAGATGTTGAATCTTGGCAAATAATACTCAATTAGAAATTTGACGGCATCAGATTTGAAAAGCTTAGTAAAAGAAGAAAAATCCCAACCACAATGGACTAGCCATTAATTAATTACAATATATTTAATGAAGCTAATGAAGAAACAAACAAATATCAGAGTGTTTTAAATCCATCAAAGTACAAATCCAACAGTTAATGAGGCAGTCAGAGTCATCAGCGCAGTGAGTTTTCTGCCAGTTTAATTTGTAGTAATTACAGTTAGAAGAAATTGTGTAATATGGAGAGAACAGGATAGCCAAGCAAGATTCTGGTCACGTCTATGGAGAGAGAAAGAGAATCTGATTTTTGATTAGACAGAAGCACAAGTGAAGCACCCAGAATAAATGACTAAATAAACAAACAAAAACATTTCCAAACCATTGTACACAGGAGGTAATGATTTTATCAGGAAAAAATAGTAATAATAAAAAGACAGAATAATTATATTTTCTTTAGACCACATCAGCTCCAATTAAAAATATTTCATGAAAAAAAAGCCCCCCCAAAAAACAAATCAGAATCACTTTAAGCATCACTCATTCATTCATTAATTAACCTACCTTATTTTCTACTTCAAAAAGAGCACCCATCATATTGAGGATGTTCAGATTGACAGTCTATCCAGGTCAGTTTAATAACCAATAAGGTGAATATGACAGGTCAAGAAGTTAATGTGTGTGTCTGTGTGTTACCTGATCACATGCTTGGCTTTCATTGGACAAGGCTTGGTTGATTGGTTGGATTTTATTGCATATCAACCTTTGTAAGTTATTTAACGCCAAAGCCATTTTTATGCAAATAATCAGTCTATTTCAAACAATTCTGTTTAGCACAAGTACACAGTTTAATTGTCAAAAACATCTATTTCAAGCTATTCAGTTTAGTCAAACAGTTTTAATTCAGTTTAGTATAAGCACAGATTTTGTTTACACACAGTTAAATGTCAAAACAGTTCTATATTAAACAATTCAGTTTAGTGTAAGTAGAGTTTCAATGTCAAAAACAGTCCCATTTCAAACAATTCAGATTACCATAAGTATGAAGTTAGTGCTATTTAACCCTATCAGGTGCTACTATTCTGGACCACAGTGGACCTGGGAGCAATGGCAATGAAGGGGTACTCCGAATTCCCTAAAGCTCCAGCATTACTTGAACCTCACCATCAGATTATTTAGTGTCATATCCAAGAAACCTATTGGTGGGGTCTTACCCCTCTGCAGAGGTGCAGTCAGTATATTCTACAGGCCCAGCCAACTGAGCAATAAACAAGGCTTGACATATTACATTAATGTGTATCAACATAAACTTCCGAGATTGTGTCACATTAACGAATACATTACATCTCTCCATTTGTACATCATCAAAACATGTGACAATTATTTAAAGAATAAAAATTTGAGTTCTTCCCATTCTCCTTATGAGGACATCTTTTACACAGTAGAGATGTTTGTAATGGTAGACATCTATGTTAAATGTTTATAGTCCCCAATGATATGATGGTAGACATCTACGTTAAATGTTTATAGTCCCCAATGATATGATGGTAGACATCAATGTTAAATGTTTATAGTCCCCAATGATATGATGGTAGACATCAATGTTAAATGTTTATAGTCCCCAATGATATGATGGTAGGCATCAACGTTAAATGTTTATCGTCCCCAATGATATGATGGTAGACATCTACGTTAAATGTTTATCGTCCCCAATGATATGATGGTAGGCATCAATGTTAAATGTTTATAGTCCCCAATGATATGATGGTAGACATCTACGTTAAATGTTTATCGTCCCCAATGATATGATGGTAGACATCAATGTTAAATGTTTATAGTCCCCAATGATATGATGGTAGACATCAATGTTAAATGTTTATAGTCTCCAATGATATGATGGTAGGCATCAATGTTAAATGTTTATAGTCCCCAATGATATGATGGTAGACATCAATGTTAAATGTTTATCGTCCCCAATGATATGATGGTAGGCATCAATGTTAAATGTTTATAGTCCCCAATGATATGATGGTAGACATCAATGTTAAATGTTTATAGTCTCCAATGATATGATGGTAGGCATCAATGTTAAATGTTTATAGTCCCCAATGATATGATGGTAGACATCAATGTTAAATGTTTATAGTCTCCAATGATATGATGGTAGACATCAATGTTAAATGTTTATAGTCCCCAATGATATGATGGTAGACATCAATGTTAAATGTTTATAGTCCCCAATGTTTATAGTCCCCTTTCACCCTAAAATAAGAACCACCACCAAAATGTTCATATAGAACACTATGTAAAGTAAAACACATTTTGATAGAATACAGAAATTCTAACCCATACATAAAGAAAACTCTACACCATAAAGAATATGAGAAAACTATTTGAAACAGCAGATCCGAGTAACATAATCAACTTCCTAAGAAAAAGAAAAAAAGAAAAAAAGGGGGCTTCCAACCAAAAATATAAATCTATAAATCAAAATCTCACCTACAAATTGATACACACATACTTGGTTGTACAAACCCTCAATAGAAATGCTGACTTCACCAGATAGAAAAAAACCAACCCAACCCATACAACTCAATTGAATATTTAATTACCAATAAAAGTATCACCTGAAATGCATAAACAATGACCATACCCTATAAAGAATAAACAAAACAAAAACATCTTCGGCATAGAATAACCCAAGGGTTGACATGTCATAAATACTAACCAATTAAGCTGTTTAAAATCATTGTGAAGAAACATTTTTGTACCATCTATCATTGGAGATATAGTTGTTAAACTGACTTCAGTATAAAATAATCCAACAAGGGTTGACATGTAATAAAAACCAACCAACCAACCAACCAACCAATCTAACATGTGACCTTATACTTAGATCTGGTTAAGATGCTATAACATAGTAATTAGCGAGCTATTTATTCAGCCTTTTGAAATAGTAGTAAGCTTGATCCTCACTGGGTGTCTAACATTTTGAGCCTTGTGTTATGCTAATGTCAACAGGCTTGGATAAACAAATTCAAATTGTCTGCATAATTAATAATTAGCGAGTCATTACATTTGTGAATAACAACCTTAAGTTTCTCTTCAACATCAAACAAAACATTGTCAATGAATGGCACCAATATAAATCATGCAAATAACCATTTGTATGATTATCTAAGCAAAATGATAGATTAAAAAATAGGACAGAGAGAGAGAGAGAGAAAAAATTTGGCAAGTCGCCTTTCTCAAAGAGCCAGCTTTTTATTTTATATCAGAAAATTAAGATACAGGCTCTCTCTCTCTCTCTCTATATATATATATATATATATATATATATATATATTGAATATGCATATATTTTAATACACATATTAATAATAATGATATTAGAATATATACATATTTTGATACAGATACAGAGTATTGTTCATGCATAAGAAAACCCCTAAAAATTTATATATAAAGTTCAATTTCTTCTCAACCAAAAAATATCAAAATCTACAGCATTGAAACTCTATAATTAAAAAAAGAATTGGATATGTAATAATTTTAAAAAAAATTTCACCTCATAGATATTTTTATTTCTGTCTGATGATTGTGCACACCACTTGAAAGTTGAAATAACAGACTTTTACAGTTCATAATATATTTTAGGCTTTATATCTGCTCTGCAGTAATAAGATAGGGCACTTTTTTTTTAATGTAAACTTATATTTGCATTTCTTACTTTTTTGAACATCATCATATATATGAATATATATATTTTTTTATATATTGGTTAATTGGGATTTTTGGCATAGCAAACCCTGTAGATTATCTAATGCCAAATCCTCTTTATACCTATGATTTGTAAACACAGTTTGTAGAGAGCAAGTTTAAACAAGCCAGAGCTCCTTTGTTTGCACACAGTTAAATGGTTAGACATATGATTTATAATTTTTAAATGAGTCAGAGCTAATTTGTTTGCACACAGTTAAATGATTCCAAGTATCCAAACATAAATAATTCTATTTAGTATTACTCATTTGTTTGCACTTACTTAGTTTCAAATATTGCTATCTAACACCAATAATTTTATTTGAACACAGTTAAATGGTTTCAAGCATCACTATGTAAAATTAACAATTCAATTGAGGCACACAGTTAAAGAGTTTCAAGTATTGCTAATCAACACTAATAATTCTTTTCACATGACTCATTCATTAGCACAGTTAAATTGTTCTATGAGTTACAAACATTTCAACTAAACATCAGTTATTTGTTTACACACAGTTTAAATGTCAAACAGTTCTTTTTGATCCATAGATAGGACCATCTCAGGTACTACCAATCTGGCTCAAAGTGAACCAGGGAGTAATGGCAATGAAGGAGTACACCATATTCTCCAAAACCCTAGGGCTTGAGCTCCATTATCAGATGGTTTAACGTCATATCCAGGACACTCAATAGGAGAAGGGTGTCTTACCCATCTGCAGGGATGAAGTCGGTGTATTCTACAGCCTCAGCCGACTGGGTCATCCAAGACACTCAGGAAGTCTTACTCCTCTGCAGAAATGCAGTCAGTGTATTCTACAGCCTCAGCCAACTGGGCTAAAAACAGTTTGGTTTGGTTAACTCTTTATGATATGTCAAAATTTAATTCATTTGTAAATGTTGGTTGGTTGGGTTTTAGGGCATATCAACCATTGCAGGCTATTTAAAGCCAAATCCTGTTTCTACATATATATTAAATATATCATTTGTAAACACATTATGTTGATAACATTTTTAAATGAGCTGGAGTTTGTTTTTTTGTACACAGTTAAATGGTTTCAACTATCTCTATTTATTACATATAATTCATCATCATCATCATATCGCGCTGGTAGCACGGATATCCCTGACCCTCTCTCGCCACTCCTCCCTATCGTTCATCGCCCTAGGTAGGTCTTCAGGACAACATCCTGTATCCTCACATAGCTGCTGAATGTATGTTCGAGCTGGTCGTCCTGCTTTTGCGCGGCCATGTGTGGGGATCCATAAGAGTACATCTCTTATGAGTTCATCCCTGCTTCTCCAGCAGTGTTCTGCATGTCTGGTTCGTCTAACTTGGATAGTTTTCGTGATAGGGGGTAGATGGCCGTACAGTTGGTGTCTTGTGGGGTGTTGCTGCCAGGACTTGTTCAGGATTGCACGCAGCATTCTTGTGTAATTGCCATCTAGCTTCTTCTCCAGTCGTTTTGTTAGCGTCCATGTAGTGTATCCATATAGCAGTATCAATGTGACTGCTGCCTGGAAGAAATTGCATTTCATTTTATCGGTTAGGTCTGATTTCCATATAATCGATAGCCTATTGATAGCTGTCCATGCTTTCGTTAACCTCGTTTCGATGTCCTTTTCGGTTGATTCGACGCTGCTTCCTAGGTACGTGAATTTGTCTACTAGTTTAAGTGGGGTTCCTTCTGGCAAATACACCTGACCAAGCCGAAACACTTCTGCATAGTTTGGAACGAGCAGCAGCAAGCTTAGGCCTCTATGTTAATGCACACAAAACGGAATATATGTGCTATAACCAAACGGGGGACATCTCCACTCTAGAAGGAACATATAATTCAATTAACTATTAATCATTCGTTTGCACAAAGTTAAATGGTTTCAAATAATAGTTTAACATCAGTCATTTTTTTGCACATATTTAGATGAATATACATATGATTTGTAAGTGAATATGTTGTAGGTAATTTCATTTTTAAATAAGTTAGAACTAATTTCCTTGCACTCTAGAATTGCCATTGTTTCTACACAGTAAGATGGTTTCAATTAATGCTATCTAAAATTAATAATTCTATTCAATATTAATCATTAGTTTGCAGATCTTGAAGTGGTTACAAGTATTGCTATTTAGCACTATTCATTCATTTGCACTCAGAGAAATAGTTCCAAGTATTGCTATGTAATATCAATAATTCAGCTTAAGCACAGTTAAAGAGTTTTAAGTATTGCTATTTAACACTAATAATTCTATTCAACATTACTCATTCATTTGTACACAGTTTAATGGTTCCAAATATTGCTATGTATCACTAACAATTCAATTAGACAATCATTTGTTTACACACAGTTAAATGGTCAAACAGTTCTATTTTTAACAATTCAATTTAACATTAGTCATTTGTTTGCACACAGTTTAAAATGACAAACAATTCTATTTGACCCATAGATAGGAGCTTTTCAAGTGCTACCTCTTCAGGTCAGAGTGGACCTGGGAGTGATGGCAATAAAGGGGTACTCCACATTCCTCAAATCTTCAAGACTGATGGCTTGCCATCTGGTTGTTTAATGTCATGTCCAGGATACTCGTTAAGGAGTCTTACCCCTCTGTAGAGATGCAGTCAATGTATTCTGCAGCAGAGCCAACTGAGTTAAGAACATATATATGAAAATTATTATTCTATATATATATATATATATATATATATATATATATATACACACACATATAATGGCCTCCTGCTTTTGATCTCAATGTATGAGAGCTCAACAGTTCAGTTGAAGACATGAACCATTTGACTACCTACACAGGTGATTTGTTAATAGTGGTGAAGGTATGTGTAGAACCAGCCATAATTCTTGGATAAGGTGATAATAATAGAAGAATAGGACACCAATTCTCCTGAACATCACTCCTCAAGTTTTGAATTCAGAGTTATTTCCTTATCTAAGACTGATTGACCAACCAAAACCAGAGAGCCCCATCTACCCTACTATTTTACCTATAGCTAGGGATTGGATGTCTTGGTATTCAATACACACACACACACACACACATATATATATATATATATATATATATATATATACACACACACACATGGGGTATTCAAAAATTTTTAAGCCTCACACAAATTTTAGATTTGTTGCATACCTCTCACCTTTGTATGGGCCTCACCTGCACAGAAATTAAGACAGAAATCAGAATTAGTTTTTCTATTTGTATAAGAAGTGGTAGTGTGTTGCCACAACAAAAATGTTCAGCTATTTTCCTCTTTCTGGGTGAGGCTAAGAGCTATTTGAACAATCCTTTCACACACACACACAATATATATATATATATATATATATATATATATATATATATTGTTGGGTTATTTTGTGCCTAAGTCAGTTTAACAATTATGGTTTCCAATTACATATATTATCTACATTTACACTCATTTTAAACAGGTAACTACTTCAGACTTAGTTGCAATATGAATGTTTTCAGGGACAATTTATAAATGTAGTTTAAAATGATTTTAAATATTAGCTTGTAGGGAATAAATAAATAGATTTAAAAATTTCTAATTGAATTAAAAAAAAAGAAAATTATCAAAATATGCAGAAACTCCCAGAGGCATCTGACGGGAAAAAGGGACGACGCATGCATAAAGAAAAAGGGACCTTCTGACAAAAGGAGGAAGCTCATCCTCTTTCAGCAGTGACCAGCAAATTGACAACATCTCAATCTCCCGACTGCAAGTGGAAGCCAACGTGGCTGCTCTAAGGCGCCACATTGGGCTAACCTTTCACTAGTCGCACTCATCTTGGTTAACTGTATGCCAAAATACAAAAGCTACGAAATGGACCTATCGAACTACGAACTAAGACACTGGACTTGGACAAACTCCTAAAAGCAACTAACACATTGTTAAAGCTTTAAAATACCAAATGAGGACATGAATTTACCAAGAAACGAATAACATATTTTTAAACACCTTGACTGGGGGATTCAACTATTTCAATTGTATTCAGGGAAAATTCCCTCACCCAATGAATGGTTGTTGAACCCAGGAAATAAAGGAAAAATAAAAAAAAACGTCTTCGTCTCCTATCTGTTGCTGTCTTCTTTAGTATAATTCTTTTTGGGCCTTCTTGTTCAAGGAGTTACATCAACAAGACAACCTGGGGTAAAATAGAATAACCTCAGAATGGATTCAGATAAAAAATGGTAATACAGCTTGCCCCTGACCTCTGCCTGATCCCACAAACTTAAACAGATCTATTTGACTCAAATATGGAACCATAACAGAAACTACAAATTTGAGCCAGAATGCAACGGAGAGTAATCACAACAAAAGGGTGACTTTATACAACCAAGAACACCAGAACTAGAGCCTCACACTAAAGACAATGAATTTGCTTGATTCATAGCAACGGAGCTAAAGGGAGATAACCTAACCTAATTGTGGGTTTTATCAAACAGCTAAAAGCAATTCAACTGGACACAAATGCAGAGTAACATTAGCAGTCATCTCAGTAAATCTGGTGAGATGCCAGTCTGCTGAAATTAGATTAACTTCTTTATTCATATTAAATTTTATTAATTCAATTAATATAAAATTCTCTTTAGAACAAAATAGGAATTTTCCAGGTTATGGAGATCTTCAATTAAGCAATGATAAAAACTGTCAAAAGATATTAACAAAATTGAATTAATAATGTAAAAAAAAAATGAAGAAAAGGTTTTAACATATTCATTTTTCTAGAAATGTTTTAGTAGTCATTTTACATTTATTAAAACCATATATATATCAGTTCTATTTATTAACCTTTCCACAAAATGATAAAAAGTTAACCCTTTCACTAAATTGCGGGTCTTCCAGTGCTACATTGGTTGTTTACTAACCTTATTTTAAATATATATATGTCTTCCAGTGCTACATTGGTTGCTTACTAACCTTTCCACAATATAATAAAAAGTTAACCCTTTCACATAAGTGTGGATCTTCCAGTGCAACATTGGTTGTTTAGAATATGACATTTTAACATAGTTAATATAAAGCTTTTATTCTTGTCCCTTAGATCCTCTATAGTAATGTAACACAGGTTGATTACAATTAGTTAAATATTTGCATTGCATCATTGAATACTGCCTGTGTCTCTTTAGTGATACATAAGGCTAAAATATGACATTTAACATAGTCAATATAAAGCCTTTATTCTTGTCCCTAAGATCCTCAATAGAAATGCAACATAGCTTGATTGTAATTACTTTAATATTACTACTTTCTTTTAAGCCTTTCTTCATTTATCATAGTGTGTGTTTCCCCATCACGGCACATATGGCTAAAATATGACATTTTAACATAGTCAATATAAAACCTTTATTCTTGTCCCTTAGATCTTTTATCGTAATGCAACATATCTTGATTGCAATTACTTAAATATTACTACTTTCTTTTAAGCTTTTAATCATTAATCACAGTATGGATCTCCCTAGAGGCACATAAGGCTAAAATATGACATTTTAACATAGTCAATATAAAGCCTTTATTCTTGTCCCTTAGATCCTCTATAGTAATGCAACATAGCTTGATTGCAATTACTTTAATATAGCTACTTTCTTTTAACCTTTGCATTGCATCATTGAACACTGCCTGGGTCTCTTTAGTGGCACATAAGGCTAAAATATAACATTTTAACATAGTCAATATAAAGCCTTTATTCTTGTCCCTTAGATCCCTTATAGTAATGCAACATAGATGGATTGCAATTACTTTAATAGGTTGTATACCATGATGAAGGAAGAGACATGCAGGAAGTATAAAAACATACTCTCACACTTTATTCTCAAAAGGGATTGAAGCTTCTCTGGTGTAAGATATAGATAGAGGGAGACAAAGACAAGTGTGGTACACTGTTATCTTCAAGACCCCATTTAGCACTTCTGTTTCTTGGCCGGCAACTGTGGGCCGCTTCCTCAGGGGGTACTCTCCATGATTACAAGCTGGGTCTGACTCACACTGCCTCCAACTGACTGATCCTCAGGCAAGCATCTGCATATATCATTTCATAACACCCACAACTTCCGATCAACCATGTGACTGCTTCTGCTTCTTTACACAGGTGTGTCCTGTTCAGAGAAATCTCTGGTTGACAACTTGGCCAAGAGTCAATATGCAACAAATATTACTACTTTCTTTTAGGCCTTTCATCATTGATCACAGTGTGGTTTTCTCTAGTGGTACATAAGGCTAAAATATGATATTTTAACATAATCAATATAAAGCTTTTATTCTTGTCCCTTAGATCCTTTATAATAATGCAACATAGCTTGATTGAAATTATTGTAATATTGCAACTTTCTTTTAATCCTTTGCATTATATTACAGATCACTTGATACTGACTATAAACAGCATTAAAAGAAAAATTGCAAGTAAAGAAACAGGTGATAATAAAACAAAAAATGTCCATCCACTTTGTATCAAATTTTTAAGCCTCATAAATATATTAAACATATTTCTATGATAGGTATAAATTAAGGGATCATTTCAATACAAAACAGTTTGAAGAAATGGACCCTGACTTAATTGCATCCAGTAAGATGCCAATACATTTTTTTTTATGATGAGTATAAAGTGGGGGACTATTTTGTTACATAAAAGCATAGAGAAATGGGCGCTCAATGTGAAAGCAGTTTTCTGGATAAAATTAATAACTAGATTGTTTTTTCCATGTGAAATCACTAAGTAAATCTGAGATCAGAAACTGAAATGATTAAATGAAATGAGCAAGAAAAAACTGATTAATTGAATTACCCATCAAATATCTGACAGGAAATTGACTAATTGGGAAACGTGCTCTGTAAACATATCCAGTGGGGGAGGTTAACCGAGTCACAACAATAATTTAATCGTTTCAGAAAATCGAAATAGCCCAGGAAACAAAAACCGGACATAGATAATTTTCACCATATCTATGAGGGTCAATTTTAGATAATAATAAATAGCCTATAAATTCACTATTTCTAGAAAGGAGTGAAGGATTAGTTTGGTTTAATTTCTTTATTTAATGGCATACCAACCTTAATGGGTTATTTAATGCCAAAGCCATCCTTGTAAGATAGTGATGGTACTATTTAAAATATAGCGAGGAAGATAAGGATTTCATACCTTTCTCAAGGGTATTAGTCCAAAAGTCAACCTAATTGAGTTTGAACTTGCTTGCTTCAAGAAGCTGATATACTGACTGTAAACAATGAGAACATCACAGCACCCAGGTAGCCAGTCAGACAACTACTGTAGATTGTTTATCTGCACAATTTCATGGCAGCACAATAATTTATGAATTCATATGAATTTCAGGTCTGATGCATAAAATTTGAATGTTTCATATATATGGCTGTTATAATTCTGATTTCAGTGACAAATTTTGAAGGTTCCTCATGATATATCAATTAGTATATAACTAAACTTCCAAATTTCCTACAATATATATATATATATATATATATATATATATATGTATGTATAATAACCCATGCCTTGATGTAAGCAATTTGGCCTTATATGTTTTTGCTGTAGGTTATCATAGCTTATCCTCATTTTGGTCAACCAAAAGTCTATTGTATGTTTGGGAGTTGACCTATTTAGCAGATATAACACAGAATTTTGAGCTAAATTCTTGATATGTACTTATAAAGTAAGTAAAGTTGTCTCCCTTTAGTCGAGGGTGACCTGAAGGCTCTCTTTTCGATAGCTACTACACCAAGGTGCAGGGGAAGGGTGCTACTCCTTTCCCTGGATTGCTCCACTTTACCCTTGATCCATACCTTATAATGCCGAGTGTTAAGCAAGGAGGCATCAAGTACCATTTTTTGAGTCTTTAGTATGACTCAACCTGGGATTGAAGCCAGGTCTCCCAGACCATTGGCGAACACTCTAACCATTATGCCAATCTCCAGACAATGCAGAAAAAGAAATTTGGTATCTTTGTTTTAATATTGATTACTTATCAGCTGATTTTTAAAGTAAATCTGTGTAGATGATGTATGATTTTTATCGCTATTACAAACTACTATCCAAGTTAGGCGAACCAGACATGCAGGACACTGTTGGAGAAGCAGGGACGAGCTCATAAGTGACGTTCTCCTATGGACCCCCTCACATGGCCAAGCAAAAGCAGGGCAACTAACTCGAACATACATACAGCAGTTCTGTGAGGATATGGGATGTAGCCCTGAGGACCTGCTAAAAGTGATAAAAGATAGGGAGGAGTGATGAGATAGGGTCAAGGATATCTGTGCTGGTGGCACGACAAGATGATGAGATGATGACAAACTACTATACATAAATTTATGAATAGCAGTCTTTATTCTATTTTTCTGCCAAATTTGACAGGGTTCACATTACTGTAAGTTTTTGTAAATAAGCAAAGTATTCTAATACCTCCCTTTTTGAGTGAATTTTACATGATAAAAAACTTGTTTGAAACTTTGTACTTTTTTTTCTCGTCTAATCAATTAAAAGTTATAAAAAAGAAAAAATGCACACAAACGATCTTAATAAATTTGTAGACAAATCAATTTCCTTTCATTTGATGTATGGTTTGACAGGATTTTATGCATTTATAGCGATTCTGTAAATCGTTTTCAGATGGAACCCAGCAAAGATGCAAATGTCAGCATTTTAGGGTAATGTTTTCCATTATGGCATATCCACTCTTGCAGGTCATTTAATGCCAAATCCTGTTTATATATATATATATATATATATATATATATATATATATATATATAATCATCATCATGTCGTGGCGCTAGCACGGATATCCCTGACCCTCTCTCGCTACTTCTCCCTATCGTTCATCGCCTCTGGCAGGTCTTCAGGGCTACATCCCATATCCTCACACTCACACACACACACATATATATATATATATATATATATATGATTATAAACAAATAGGTACATTATTTTGCATAATTGAAAACATTAGGTTTGTAGGATATAGTGTAAGCAAGCTGCTTCTTTGAACTGGGCCCATTTGGCTGGGGCAGTAGAATTCACCAACTGCATCTTCGCAGAGTGGTTAAGACTCCCCCAATGTATGTCCCGGATATGACACTAAACAGTCTGATGGTGAGGCTTTTAATGCTGGATCTTTGGGGAATGCAGAGTACCCCTTTATTGCCATCGCTCCCAGGTCCACTCAAATGGTAGCACCTGATAGGGTCCTTTCTGTACTTAAACTGGTTGGAAATTGATTACTAACAATTGGTTACTGACTTCCGTGTCTACTGTCCTGACAAACAAAAGCTCCTTCGTCACTGAAAAACCTTTTTTCTTCTCTCCTGGGAGTGGCGGTTTTTATATTTTAAAGAAAAAAAAATTCTATAAACCACTCCCGGAAATTCTTGTAGCATGGGACCATGCAACATTAAATTGAGATATCAGAGTGGCCATGTTTTTCTCTCTTTATTGAGTACAGCTTTTCAATTCCACACTATCTATAGGTCAAACAGAATTAAACTGAGTGCTTATGCTAAACTGATTTGTTTGAAATAGAACTGTTTATATGTATAAAAATGGATTCGGCATGAAATAACCTACTATGTTTGGTATGCCATAAAACCAAACCAAACATTCTTGAAACCATTTTAACTTTGATATATTCAAAGTTACTTCAGAGAAATGTTACAAGCAGAAATATAAAGGCTGATGAATTATAAAATGCAAAGTGAGTTTTGGAAAAAATTTTATTTAAAAAAGAGTGCATTTTACATGATACAATATCACCCATAAATACTCACTGCTGACAATTTTTATAAACAATACTTGATAATATTTGTTTTAATTGTATAATTTTCCGTTAAAAAAATATAAAATCCTAGTGTCTTTGGTCTAGCAAAATTTTTTCTTAAGTTTACTTATTCATATATATATATATATATATATATAGTCATCATCCACAGACAGACTGTTTCGTTGTATTACAACTCTTCAGTGTGGTTAGAGACATAGGACGCTTGAAGCTGGGATCAAAACCCACCCAACTTTACGTTAGACTTAGTATCAGACCACTCGGCCAACAAGTGTACCACGTCGGCTAGGGAATTATCAGGTATTATGTAGCAACAGCAGCGTTCGTTTGTTTACATTTTATACCTTACCAGATACCAGAGTGCACAATTCATTCAAAGAGCTTTGCATTATGCGAACAGCAGCCAAAAGTATGATTGAATTTTTTCCCCAAATATCAGTTTGTGTAATATTCTTTTATTTACAAATTGTATCATCTAGGTTTTTTTCACACTGTCAGAATTATAGAATAGGTATAAAGATAATCATATATATATATATATATATATATATATATATATATACATACATACATATATATACACACACACACACACCACCATGAAAAAATTTATGCACAATAAAATCTCTGAGTATTTCTGTTGGATATATTTCACAAAAATGTTACATGCAGAATTACATCAATTGTGAGCTTGTCAACATATATATAAACTGATTGGTTCTTCTCTCCCATACACACTTGTGTTGAGAGAGACACTGGCTAGTTCAACTGGTGTCCCAATATATACAAACATCATTAGATGTGGATTGATTTAGTCTCCTTGTTTAATAATATATAAACCTTGGGGGTTATCTGATACCAAAGCCATCCTTGTAGAAGAACAGTAGTGATACTATTTAATTCATAGCTGAGAGGATAAAGAAGTTCATATCTTTCCCAAGCGGTCCGAAAGTGAATGTAACAGCATGATTAGGGTTCAAACTCACTTACTTCAAAGCCTCATTTCTGCAATTTAGCCATTATGCCATGGGGACTCCCCCAGATGTGGGTTGAGAATGGATCAGTTTAAATCTATGTCAATGCTGAAAAATGAAAACTAACTTAAAACAGAAATTAAATAACCTGTAATAATCCTAGGATTAATTCTTTCTAGTTTTTAATTTGATGGGATTAGACCAATTAATCTTTGAAGAAAAACAAAAATAATGATTTTTTTCCCCCACCCACTTTCAACAATGGAAACATAACAAAAAGTGAAGTTATTTAGTATAGTTAGATTATATATATATAATCTAACTATACATGTGTATATATATATATATATTCTAACTATACATGCATATACATATATGCCAGCTGTACCTCAATTCCACAAATACAAATTTAAATGATAATATTCTGAAATAAATCATTGTCCATTTCAATTCATTTAAAAAATTTGAACTTATAATACATCTATCGAAGAAAAATGAATTAGATGACAACAAAACTTGAAAGAACAATAAAGATTCAGTTTTGTGAATTCATCTTTTACAATAGTTTCTAATGTAAACTCTTACAAAAATAGATTATACAGGTTCCAGCAGAAAATCTCTCCCAGATATAAAATTGTCATCAAACAAACACTAGTAATACTGAGCAGGTTGGTTGGGTTTTTATGGTATATCCATCTTGGTTATTATACTGACCAGGTGAGAGTTATATCTTTGTGTTACAGTAACCATACCATTTTATTTGTGATAATGGTATGAAAAGGTGAACTTTGTTTTTTCTGATTGGAACTCAGCTCGCTATCTTCACTAGTTCTATCACCTGATTACTTCCTCTAGGGATACGTGAAAGCTCAAGTCTTTAAACATAGACCATAGATCAATTCCTATCTGGAGATACTTGAACACTCATGTCTATAAACAAAGGCCACAGAACAATCCCCTTGTTATTACTTCCTCTGCGGATACCTGAACACCCAAGTCTTTAAACAAAGACCATAGATCTATCACCTGGTGATTATTTCCCCTGGAGGTGCCTGGAGGCTTTATTTAAATGTAGGCTGCAAATCTATAACCTTGTGGTTATTTCCTCTGGGGTTATCTGAACACTTAAGTCTTTAAACATAAGCCAGAGACCTATCCACTTGTGATTATTTTTGTTGGTTGGTTGGTTGGTTTTGTTTTACAGCGTATCAGCCCTTTTCGGGTCATTTAATGTTGAATTAGATTTCAAACAATTCAGTTTTTTATAGTTTTTGTTTACAAACAGTTAAACATCAAAATAGTTCAGTTAAATGTCAAAATAGTTCTATTTAAACAATTCAGTTTAGCATAAGTACAGTTTAGTTCTATTTGACCCATAGATAGGACCCTATCAGGAGCTACCACAAGGATCAGAGTGGACCTGGGAGCAATGACAATGAAGGTGTAACTTTGCATTCCCCAAAGCTCCAGCATTACTGGAACCTCACCATCAGATTGTATAGTGTCATATCCAGGACACTTGTTGCGGGAGTCTTATCCCTCTGCAGAGAAGAAGATGGTGTATTCTACAGCCCCAGCTGACAGGGAAATATTTTTTTGAGGATACCTGGAGGCTCAGGTCTTTAACCATAGGCTGTAGATCTATCCACTTGTGAATATTTCCTCAGGGGACATCTGAACATTCATGCTTCTAAACACAGGCCATACATTTCTTCCCTTGAGATTACTTCCTCTCGAGATACCTGAAGGCTCAAATCTTTAAACATAGGGCATAGATTGTAATTACTTCCTTTAAGGATATCAGACCACTCAAATCTTTCAGCATAGGTCATACACCTATCACCCCTTGTGATTACTTTCTCTGGGGATATCTGAAGGCTGCAGACAACTGAAAGATTTTATTTATCATGAAACCACAGCAATACAAGAAGCAATCACGAGGCAATCACTGCAAAAATTTGGGGCGAAGCTTCAAAAGTGCATAGCTTCTGAGGGCAAACATTTGGACAATATAATCTTTAAAACAAAATATTGACAGTAACAAAACAAAACAACAAATATTCTTCTTTCTTTTAGTAAAATTAAATTTTGAATAGGATTTATGATGCCTTTTTTTATTCACATTACAAACTCGAGACATCATTCTACCTGATCCTGTATAAAGATTCAAATATCCAATATACCAATGAACATGTCAAGGGATTTTTGCATAACTGTATCCAGATGTTTCATGATGAAAGACAAGAAACTAAAAATGAATATAAGTATTTTTTACCTAACCAACTTCACACAAACAGGATGTGACACAAGGTCAGTTTTTAAAGGTGTTAAATTTGTGTTTTAAAGGTGTTTAGATTGGTTAAAAGGTTCGAATTCAGAGTTTTCTTGCTCCAAGACTAGTTGCCATACCAAGGTTAAAGAGTTCGGTCTACCCTACTATTTACAGATTTGATCAAAAGAAAGGAGTAAGAGACTTAGAGACTAGAAAAATAATGTAAACAGAATAAGGCCCAAGAAGTTAACTCCTTCTGATATCAGACAATTACTGTTCACCTGTAGTTGGTTGGTTGTGTTTTATGGCATAATAACCCTTGTAGGTTATTTACTACCAAATCCTCTGTTTGTGTGTGTGTGTATATATATATATATATATATATATATATATATATATATGATCTGTAAGTTTGTAGGTAACCTTATTTTTAAATGAGTCTGAGATTATTTGTTTGCACACAGTTAAATAGTTCTAAGTATAGTAAATGATTAAATATTTCTATTTGACCCATAGATGGAATCCTAACAGGTATTACCACTCTGGGTCAGAGTGAACCTGAGAGTAATGGCAAAGAAGGAGTACTACACATTCCCCAAAGTTCCAGGAGCTTCACCATCAGATGCAGTTTAGTGTTATACTCAGAACACTATTACCTTGTGATCAGTCTATGATATAGAACAAAAGATAAGGATACAAATACAAATGATTACTAAAATAAGGACAATACTTTGTCTCTCAAATTTACACATCTATATAAGGAAGGCTAAAGAAACAGGTAGAAACATAGGCTTAGTTTGGTTTCATGACATATCAACCATTGTAGATTATTTAATGCCAAATCTTGTTTATAGTTACATATTAAAAATACATGTGATTTGTAAAGACATCTTGTAGATCACATTCTTAAACGAGCTTGAGATCTTTTTTGTACACAGTGAAATGGTTTCAAATATTGCTATATAACAGTCACAATCTAACATCAGTCATTTGTTTGCACACATAGTTTGTTCTATTTGATCCATAGATAGGACCCTATCAAGTGCTACTACTCCAGGGCAGAGTGGATCTGGAAGCAATGGCAATGAAGGGATACTCCATATTCCCCAAAGTACCAGAACTGGAGTCTCACCATCAGATGGTTTAATGTCATAATCAGGACACTCATTGGGGAAATCTTACCCCCTGTAGAGATGCAGTCAGTGTATTTTACAGCCCTCCAGCCAAGTGGGCTGACAGGAGAACACATTTTATGGCATATCAACCATTGTATGTTATTAATGTCAAATCCTCTTTATACATCTATATTAAATACATATGATTTGGTTTGGTTGGGTTGGGTTTTATGACATCAACTATTGTAGGTTATTTAATGCAAAATCCACTTATATATATATATATATATATATATATATATATATATATATATAAAATATATAAGATTTGTTGTCTAAATTTCTGAGACAAAACTTTTTGATTTTTATCATTAAGGGTTTTCAGACTATTGTCTTCATCTTTATTGTTATTTCCACAACATTTCGGTCGATATGTCATCCGACCTTTTTCAGGTGTTTGTTGAACTCGGGAACCTTCATGGATTCGTGGATTCAATAAAGGACATAGTTTTAAGTTCCATGAAGGTTCCTAAATTCGACAAACTCCTGAAGAAGGCCGGAGGATATATCAGCTGAAACATTGTGGAAATAACAATAAAGATGAAAACAATAGTCCGAAAACCCTTAATGATAAAAAAAATATAAGATTTGGTTTGGTTTTATGGCATATAAACTTTGGTAAGTTACTTAATGTTAAATCCTGTATATACATATATGATTTGTAAAGACATCTTGTAGATCACATTCTTAAACGAGCTTGAGATCTTTTTTTGTACACAGTTAAATGGTTTCAAATATTGCTATATAACAGTCACAATTTAACATCAGTCATTTGTTTGCACACATAGTTTGTTCTATTTGATCCATAGATAGGACCCTATCAAGTGCTACTACTCCAGGGCAGAGTGGATCTGGAAGCAATGGCAATGAAGGGATACTCCATATTCCCCAAAGTACCAGGACTGGAGTCTCACCATCAGATGGTTTAATGTCATAATCAGGACACTCATTGGGGAAATCTTACCCCCTGTAGAGATGCAGTCAGTGTATTTTACAGCCCTCCAGCCAAGTGGGCTGACAGGAGAACACATTTTGGCCAACTCAAAATAGTATAATTGTTAACAAGCTAAGCCCACAAAGGAATAACTACTACAGGATGTGGAAGCAAAATATGGAACAGGGAGAATTGGATTCATGCCTTTACTACAGAGAGCAGAAGCAAAATGTGGAATAGGAAGAATTGGATTCATGCCTTTACTACAGAGTGTGGAAGCAAAATATGGAATAATTTTTAGATATTTTCTTTAATCTGATTAGTAAATTTAAAAAAAAACATGATAAATCTTGTATACACATCTTGTAGATCACATTCTTAAACGAGCTTGAGATCTTTTTTTGTACACAGTTAAATGGTTTCAAATATTGCTATATAACAGTCACAATTTAACATCAGTCATTTGTTTGAACACATAGTTTGTTCTATTTGATCCATAGATAGGACCCTACCAAGTGCTACTACTCTGGGCCAGAGTGGACCCGGGAGCGATGGCAATGAAGGGGTACTCCACATCCTCCAAAGCTCCAGCATTACTGGAACCTCACCATCAGATTGTTTAGCGTCATATCCAAGAAACTAGTGGGGAGGGGAGTCTTAAACCTCTGCAGAGATGCAGTTGGTGTATTCTATAACTCCAGCTGAGTGGGCTAGGAGGACATATAGGAATCAAAACAACTAAGATGAAGATACCAGTTTGGATAATCCTTGAAATAGTCATAGTCAAGGGCAACCTGAAGGCTCCCTTTTCAGTAGCTACAACACCGAGGTGTAGGGGAGGGCGCTACTCCTTTCCCTGGATTTCTCCACTTTACCCTTGATACGCAACTTATAATACTGAGAGTTAAGCAATTTTTTAAGTCTTTGGTATGACTTGACCTGGGATTGAACCCTGGTCTCCCAGACTATTGGCAAACACTCTACCCACTAGGCCAATGAGCCGGTTACTCTATGCAAGATTTAAATATGAATATGCAAAAGTTTCCAGCATTTTTATTGAAAAAAATCATTTTCTTTTTATGTACTGACTTTTTTTTTTTTAGATTGCTGGGAACCTTTTTACTCACTTAATAAAACCTGTAGAGTATGATAGTGGTGTTTAATGAAAGCGTTAACACTGGATTTGTAGCATTGTTATTGATTGTGAAATGGAGCAGGAATTTAGAGAAAACAAGGATGGAAGCATGTTCTATACATAATATTAATCAATAAATAAATGATGATTTGCCATGTAATTTGCATCCTGAGAAAGAGCGGGGGGAGAAAAGGTTGAAAAAGAAACTATAAAAAAAAATGGAAGAAAGAGAAATATAAAGAGGTGAAAAGGAAAGGGAACAAGAAAAAGAGTGTATGATGATATGAAAAAAAGAGAGGGAGAGAGACAAATTAAGGAGGACTGGATAAGAAGAGAGAGAGAGTAGGGGAAGACAAAAAGAAAGAGATTAGGTACAGCAGAAGAGAAAGAGAGTAAGGAAAGAGGGAGTTAATGAGAGCAGGGAGAGAGGAAGAGAAAGGGACTAAGGAGAGGGGATGAGAAAGAGAGTAGAGAAGAAGGGAGTTAATGAGAGCAGGGAGAGGGGAAGAGAAAGGGACTAAGGAGAGGGGATGAGAAAGTGAGTAGAGAAGAAGGGAGTTAATGAGAGCAGGGAGAGGGGAAGAGAAAGGGACTAAGGAGAGGGGATGAGAAAGAGAGTAGAGAAGAAGGGAGTTAATGAGAGCAGGGAGAGGGGAAGAGAAAGGGACTAAGGAGAGGGGATGAGAAAGAGAGTAGAGAAGAAGGGAGTTAATGAGAGCAGGGAGAGGGGAGGAGAAAGGGACTAAGGAGAGGGGATGAGAAAGAGAGTAGAGAAGAAGGGAGGTAATGAGAGCAGGGAGAGAGGAAGAGGAAGGGACTAAGGAGAGGGGATGAGAAAGAGAGTAGAGAAGAAGGGAGTTAATGAGAGCAGGGAGAGGGGAAGAGAAAGGGACTAAGGAGAGGGGACGAGAAAGAGAGTAGAGAAGAAGGGAGTTAATGAGAGCAGGGAGAGAGGAAGAGAAAGGGACTAAGGAGAGGGGACGAGAAAGAGAGTAGAGAAGAAGGGAGTTAATGAGAGCAGGGAGAGGGGAAGAGAAAGGGACTAAGGAGAGGGGATGAGAAAGAGAGTAGAGAAGAAGGGAGTTAATGAGAGCAGGGAGAGGGGAAGAGAAAGGGACTAAGGAGAGGGGATGAGAAAGAGAGTAGAGAAGAAGGGAGTTAATGAGAGCAGGGAGAGGGGAAGAGAAAGGGACTAAGGAGAGGGGATGAGAAAGAGAGTAGAGAAGAAGGGAGTTAATGAGAGCAGGGAGAGGGGAAGAGAAAGGGACTAAGGAGAGGGGATGAGAAAGAGAGTAGAGAAGAAGGGAGTTAATGAGAGCAGGGAGAGGGGAAGAGAAAGGGACTAAGGAGAGGGGATGAGAAAGAGAGTAGAGAAGAAGGGAGTTAATGAGAGCAGGGAGAGGGGAAGAGAAAGGGACTAAGGAGAGGGGATGAGAAAGAGAGTAGAGAAGAAGGGAGTTAATGAGAGCAGGGAGAGGGGAAGAGAAAGGGACTAAGGAGAGGGGATGAGAAAGAGAGTAGAGAAGAAGGGAGTTAATGAGAGCAGGGAGAGGGGAAGAGAAAGGGACTAAGGAGAGGGGATGAGAAAGAGAGTAGAGGAAATGAAAAACAGTAGTAAGAAGGGAACTGAGATTGACAAATAGATATGACAAAACAATTAAAATCCAATAATTCTAACTTATTTAGACATCAATTAACTGTGTAGGAATTTTTTCTTCAAAGTTGTTAATATTTTTCTAAATAAGAAAAAAAAAAAGAGAGCAGTGAAAAAAAAAGACTAAGACAAAAGTGAGAGGAAAACTGAAGTAGTAATAGTAATTTACTAAGCTTTTTGCTTAGATGTGGCACAAGTCCAAGTAAATGGGGCACTCAATGAGACTCAAACTCACTTTTGTAGGTTTGCTAGTCAAGCTTTCTAATCATTACACTACCTGAGGCGGCCAAAAAAATAATGAAAGAAAGAGGAAAACAATGAGAGAGGAAGATAAAAGGAAAGATAAACTGAGAAATGGGAAGGGAGGTGTTGGTCCTACACCAAATCTAATGTTTCATTTAGACAGTTTCGGATATTTCAGGGGATGTTCATCAAAATTATTTGGAAGTGAAAAGAGAAGGAAAAAAAGATATTGAAAGAGAAAAGAGTGAATAGAGAGAGAAAGATGTAAGTGAAAGGGAGAGTTGGGGGAAGGAGGAAGAGAGATCTGAGGAAAGAAAAGAGAGAGAAAAGAACAAATAGGAAGGAGGAGAGAAAACAGCAATTAGAAAGAAGGGGAGAAAAGAGCAAATAGGAAGAGAGAAGCCCTAAGAGAGAGCAAAAGGGAGAAGACCAGAGAGAGAGAGAGAGAGAGAGAGAGAGAAGAACAAAACAGGGAGAAAAGAAAAAAACAGTGAGAGAGAAGAGCAAAGAGGGAGTGGAAAAGAGAGAAAAAAGCAAATATAGGGAGAGAAAGAGAAGAACAAAAACAGCGAGAAAAGAGAAAAACAGTGAGAGAGAAGAGCAAAGGGAGAGAGAGAGAGAGAGAAAGAAAGAAGAGCAAAAACAGAGAGAGCATTAGGAAGAAGTTGTTGAAAGACACCTAAAATTCAATATTTCCAACTTATTTCAACATCTTTGAATTGTATTGGGACTATTCATTGAATTATTCAATCATTTTCTAAGATATGTTAGAAGTAAAAAATAAATGAATAAATAAAAACAGGAGAAATATGTGGGAGGTGAAGAGTTAACTTAAAAGCACAGAAAATCTTGAAGATAAATTTCTTTGTGATAAAAGATAAAGTGGAAAAAAAGAAAACATAATAGAAATGTGTGGGCCACTTGTGTTCTCTTACTAATTATCAATAAGATCTTAATCATAAATTTCCAAGAAAAAAATACAATGTAGTAAGGCAATGTTTGGGAAAGGGTGCTTTATATGAAATTACATCTATGACTTAAAAATTAGACTAATCAAATCGATAAACTAGATCTATATTTGCTTTGGTTGGGTTTTTATGGCATATCAACCTTATGGTGTTATTTAATGCCAAATCCTCTTTATATATTTATATACATATATATTATGGCATATCAACCCAAGTAGCTTCTCTAATGCAAAATCCTGTTTATTTATATATATATATATATATATATTTTTTTTTTGTTTTGTTTTAAAAACAAGAAATTTAGAAATAGAATTGAACAAGTCCAGGCGGCAGCACCCCACAAGGCACCAACTATACGGCCACCTGCTTCCCATCACGAAAACTATCCAAGTTAGACGAACTAGACATGCAGGACACTGCTGGAGAAGCAGGGACGAGCTCATAAGTGATGTACTCCTATGAACCCCCACATATGGCCGGGCAAAAGAAGGACAACCAGCTCGAACATACATTCAGCAGCTATGTGAGGATACAGGATGTGGTCCTGAAGACCTGCCAGAGGCGATGAACGATAGGGAGAAGTGGCGAGAGAAGGTCAGGGATATCCGTGCCTGCGGCACGACATGATGATGATGATTCCATTCCCATAGTAAATTTATTTCACTTATTCAAGGTCATTAGATGGAATTCAAATGGAGTTTGGTTACTTATTTCTTTTTTTCCGATATATATATATATATATATATATATATATATATATATATATATATTATTGCATATCAACCCTTGCAGGTTATTTAATGCCCAATCCTGTTTATACATACATATAATGGTATATCAATTTTTTTAGGTTATTTAATTCCAAAACCTCTTTGTACATATATACTAAATATAAAAGATTTTAAACAAGCCAGAGCTCATTCATTTGCACATAGTTAAATGGTTTCAAGTATTTCTAACAAGAATAATTCTATTTATCATCAATTATTTGTTTGAACAAGGTTAAATGATTTCAAGTATTGCTATGTAACACTAACAATTTAATTGAACACCAGTCATTAATTTGTACACAGTTAAATTGTTGTACATGTGTCATTTATAGATTATAGGTAATTTCATTTTTAAATGAGTGAGAACTAATTTGTTTGTACATAAATATTGAAATTAAATGGTTTCAATTATTGTGATCTAACACAAATATTTCAATTCAATACTAATTGTTTGTTTGTGCACAGTGAAGTGGTTTCAAGAATTGCTATTCAACATTAATTATTCTGTTCAACCCTTTTCATTCTTTTGCATACAGTCAAATGGTTCCAAGTATTGCTATGTAATACCAATAATTCTATTTTGCAAACAGAAAAATTGTTTCAAGATTCTACACAAATAGTTTTATTTACAAACAGTTAAATGGTATTGCAATGTGTCACTAACAATTCAATTAAACATCAGTCATTTGTTTACACACAGTTAAATGATCTAACAGTTCTATTTCTAATAAATCAATTTAGCATAACCCACATTTGTACACAATTTAAATGGTCCAAGAGTTCTATTTGACCCATCGATAGAACCCTATCAGGAGCTACCACTCTGGGTCAGAGTGGTAGCTCTGGGAGTAATGATAAAGCTCTAGGACTTGAAATTTATCTTCAGAAGTGGCTTAGAATTATATGGCAATGAAGGGGTACTCCACATTCCTCACAGCTTCAGGACTAGGCCTCACCATCAGATTGTTTAGTGTCATATCTAGGACACTCATTGGAAGTGGATAGGGAGTCTTATCCCTCAGCAGAGATGCAGTTGGTGTATTCTACTGCCACAGCCAACTAGGCTGAATAAATCTTTTACTCATGGATCAGATCTGTATTCTTAGAATTGTAAATAGGACATCTGTATGGTTGGTCTAATGGGTAGAGTGTTTGCCAATGGCCCAGGAGACTGGGGTTCAGTCTCAGGTCATCATACCAAAGACTCAAAAAATGGTACTTGATGTGTCCTTGCTTAACACTCAACATTATAAGGTACAGATCAAGGGTTAAGGGGAGCAACCCAGAGATAGAAGTAGTGCCCTCCCCTACACCTGGGTGTAGTAGCTAATCAAAAGGGAGCCTTTGGGTCACCCTCGACTATGGTCACCAAATTTACTTATGTCTGGTTGTCTCTCTGGTCAGACTCCTGTCATAACCCTAAAGTTAAAATGCTTCCGCTTGGTTTCTTTCTTTAATGGCATATCAACCTTCATGGGTTATTTAATGCTAAAGCCATCTTTGTAAAACAACAGCATTGATACTGTTTAACCCCTAGCTAGAAGAATAAAGGTTTTTTTTAGCTTTCCCAAGGGTATTAGTCTTAAAGTGAATGCACTAGTATAAATGGAAAAAATATTGTAGAGACAGGTAGACTTAGAAAGGTGAAACTAATCCCTCACCCATACTTCTGCATGCTTTTACTAAACGCCTCTCACAATGTCTATGTTGTATATAGACCCTTGACCAAGCTGTCAATCAGAGATGCACCTGTGTAAATAAGCGGAAGAAGCAGAAGCAAGTGGGCATTATGAAAGAAAATAGGGAGATGCCGGCAGCTGTTGAATCAGTTGGGGACAGGAAGGCCAGCCAGCTTGAGGGCTGTTGCCCTCAGTGAACCCCAGTTGAGCAACCCCAGCCAAGATGCAGAAGAAGTGCTAAGTGGGTTCTTGAAGAAAACACAGCATGCTATGGTCAAGAGAAAAGTTGGGTCAATGTAGCAGTCTGTCCCTGTCTCCACCCATCTCTCAGACACCACAGAAACATCAACTCTTTCGAGAATAAAGTGTAAGAGATATATTTTTATAAAGAAGTGTGTTTGTTCATTCATTGAAGTTTGTAAATTATATTTGTATATGGGTATACAACAACTACGGCAGTAATGAAATTCTAACAAACACGATTTATTTCAATTACATAAAAATCATAAGTGAAAAAACAAAGCAGTGTATATCAAATTTGATACTGATACAGTTATTTGGTTTGGTTTCTTTGTTTGATGGCCATCAGCCTTTTTTGGTTATTAAATGCCAAAGCCATATTGTCAAAAAATAGCGGTGATACTATTTAACCCATAGCCAAGAGGATAAGAGGGTTCATACCTTTCCCAAGGGTATGAACCAAAAAGTAAACATCATAATGCTCCTGGAGTTTGAACTCACTTTAAAGCCACAGTCGAGCATGTCAGTCACAATGTCATGGAGACCCTCAATTGATGCAGTTAAAGATGGTGGTGTTCCATGACAGTCAATAAATGCTTATTAACAACATCACAAGATTTTATGACGTTTAAATTGTAAAAATTTATTTTCATGCCATTATATTCTATTTTAAATTCTGAAAATTTTACACACTGGTAAATATACAGTGTCTCAATATATATAGGGCCCATGTGACTGCTAATAACTCTACTCATAATCATGTTGTGTTCTTTTTTTTGTTTCAGATTTGAAAATAGTATACTATAACAACTATTAATCCTCAATCACAATGCCTTGGATAAGAGAGGAAAAATAGTTTGCATCGCTATTTATTTGGAGACAAAATCATTCAAAACTGTCTCGAAATAGATGTGATGCATTAATATGATAATAAATTATTACTGAGACAAGAAACTCAAAAAAAGATTGCATGTACTAAAAACATTAATTTGATGTCTCTCTAGCTCAAAGGATGCATTTTTTACAGGTCATGTTTCAAATGACCACCATTGCACTTGTCTCAGTAATAAATCATTATCCTATTAATTGGTTGTATCTATTTTGAGATAGTTTTCAATGATTTTGTCTCCATATAAGTAGTGATGCAAAATATTTTTCCTCAAGCACACATGATAAAAGCAAAGATTATTTAAGCAACATTATTCAACCCCACATTATTTAAACAAATATTATTCAATCACACATTATTTAAGCAACATTATTCAACCACACATTATTTAAGAAACATTATTCAACCCCACATCATTCAAGCAACATTATTCAACTACACATTATTTAAGCAACATTATTCAACCACACATTATTTAAGCAAATATTATTCAACCCCACATCATTTAAGCAAACATTGTTCAAGCAATATTATTTAACCACACATTATTTAAGCAAACATTATTCAACCACACATTAAGTACATATTTTTTTAAGAAAGATAAACAGCATAAAACTGATCAATACAAAAAAAAATTAAGCAGTCAATGGGTGGAAGGGAGATAACCCATTTCCATGACGAGCATGAAAAGGGTTAATTCAGTTTTTCGTGTGTGTGTGTGTGTGTGTGTGTGTGTGTGTGTGTGTGTGCACATCTTTTTGTGTGTCTGAAAAATTTTTCTTAAACAAGTTATGAGCAAAAGATAAGAAAGTTGTCTTTTTAAAAATAAGAATTTCCAAATTACATATTCTAATTCTATTACTTTATGAAATATTGGTTTTATCATAAGATTTAACCAAAAACAATTCTAATTTAGAAAACAGCTTTAATCAATAAATCTAATTAATCTGTCAATTATCTATAGATTAAATTAATCTAAATTCATATAGTAAAAATTAATTACCTTGAAATTCTACAGTAAAATTCATTTACCCATATATTACTATCATAAAGATTATCTAGCAATGTATTCTATGATGAAAAATCATTTTCTAATGCATTCTTATTGTAAAAATCATTTTCCAATGCATTTCTATAGTAAAAATTATTTTCTAATGCATTCTTATAGTAAAAATCCTTTTCCAGTGCATTTCTATAGTAAAAATCATTTTCTAATGTATTCTTATTGTAAAAATCCTTTTCCAGTGCATTTCTATAGTAAAAATCATTTTCTAATACATTCTTATTGTAAAAATCATTTTCTAATGCATTCTTATTGTAAAAATCATTTTCCAGTGCATTTCTATAGTAAAAATCATTTTCTAATACATTCTTATTGTAAAAATCATTTTCCAATGCATTTCTATAGTAAAAATTATTTTCTAATGCATTCTTATAATAAAAATCATTTTCCAATACATTTCTATAGTAAAAATCATTTTCCAATGCATTCCTATAGTAAAAATTATTTTCTAATGCATTCTTATTGTAAAAATCATTTTCCAATGCATTTCTATAGTAAAAAATTATTTTCCAATGCATTTCTATAGAAAAATTCATTTTCCAATGCATTTCTATAGTAAAAAAATTATTTTCCAATGCATTTCTAAAGTAAAAGTCTTTAGGCAATGCTTTCTATTGAAAAAAATCTCTACTTCATATAATAGGTCTTTCTAAATGGCAGATGCTTACTTGAAGCTTTCTATGTCACAATTACTTGGACTAGGTATGAATATTACCACCTTGTGTTAAAAATATGTAGAACTAGCTCTGTTATAAAAAGAGGAAATTTTAATTTTCTCTATAGAATAAGTAGCCACAGGAACTGCAAACGTTAAATTAATAGAATATTTAGTCAGTTGATCTAAAATATAAAAAATGCTCAAGAGAAACCTTTATCCATTTCTACAGGACAAAACTATTTCCCTTATTAGCCACTCCCGAGTAATTAAATTTAAGTCTTCTGAATTGTGTTATGTTCAAACATGTATTCAAAATATTTTCAGTAGGACTCTCTATGGCGTAGTGTCTAACATGTTGGACTGCAACATTGTAGTGATTTTGAACTCCAATCATGCTATTACGTTCACTTCCAGACTAATACCCTCAGGAAAGGTATGAAGTACATCATACCCCAGCCAACTAGGGATTAAACACTACTGTCCTTCTACAAAGATAGCTTTGGCATTGAATAACCCATGTTATTTGAAATGCTATTAAAACAACTAAACTAAACCCAAATACTTTCAGTAATTCATGTTTTTTTGCAAAGACAATACCGAGTAACATTGACCATCAATTAATACTTGAATTTTCAATGAAAAATAACATCATCTAATCAAGCTCACCAGTTTGGTTTAGTTTTATGGCATATCAACCCTTGTAGGTTATTCAATGCCAAACTCTGTTTATACATATACATTAAGTATATATGATTCAGTTTGGCTGGATTTTAAAGCATATCAACCATCATAGGTTATTTAATGTCAAATCCTCTTTATACATATATATTGAATATATATGATTTGGTTTGATTGGGTTTTATGGCATATCAACCATTGTAGGTTATTTCATGCCAAATTCTGTTTAGACATATACATTAAATATGATTCAGTTTGGCTGGATTTTAAAGCATATCAACCATTGTAGGTTATTTAATGTCAAATCCTCTTTATACATATACAAGCATATTGAATATATATGATTTGGTTTGGTTGGGTCTTATGGCACATCAACCATTGTAGGTTATCTAATGTCAAATCTTCTTTATACATATATATTGAATATATATGATTTGGTTTGGTTGGGTTTTATAGCATATCAACCATTGTAGGTTATTTCATGCCAAATCCTGTTTAGACATATACATTAAATATGATTCAGTTTGGCTGGATTTTAAAGCATATCAACCATCGTAGGTTATTTAATGTCAAATCCTCTTTATACATATACAAGCATATTGAATATATATGATTTGGTTGGGTCTTATGGCACATCAACCATTGTAGGTTATCTAATGTCAAATCCTCTTTATACATATATATTGAATATATATGATTTGGTTTGGTTGGGTTTTATAGCATATCAACCATTGTAGGTTATTTAATGCCAAATCCTGTTTAGACATATATATGAAATATATATGGTTTGGTTTAGTTGGGTTTTATAGCATATCAACCATTGTAGGTTATTTAATGCCAAATCCTGTTTAGACATATATATGAAATATATATGGTTTGGTTTAGTTAGGTTTTATAGGATATCAGCCATAATAAGTTATTCAATCCTCTTTATAAATAGTATATATACTTAGTAAATGCATAGTTTGTAGATAACATTTTTAAACAAGCCAGAGCTCATTCTTTTGTATACAGTTAAATGGGAGGTGCCCATGGTGTTATGGTTATCGTCGTAGGAAATGGACATGGCGACATGAGTTCAAATCCTGGACAAGAATGATTGCATTTCACATAGCACTAATACCCTTGGGAAAGGTATGAATCCAATTATTCTCCCTCCAGCTATGAGTAAATAGTAGGGCAGGCTGGGTTCTTCAACCTTGGTGAGGCAACTAGTCTAAGAGAAGGAAAACTCAGAATTCAAACCTGTTAAACTCCGCTTAAAAATTGACCTTGTGTCATATCCTGCCCGAGCGGAGGGGGTGGTAAATATGGTTAAATGGTTATATATATGATTTCTAAGTCAATAGTTTGTAGGTAATCTAATTTTAAAGTGAATCAGCTAATTTGTTAGCACTTAAGTATTACAATTGTTTGCACACAGTTAAACTGTTCCAAATATTCTAATGTGCATAGTTCTATTCAATATTTTTCTTTTGTTTGCATTTAATGGTTTCAAATATTGCTATCTAATATAGTTTTACTTGCACACGGGTTTGGGTTTATTGCATATCAACCTTTGTAGGTTATTTAATTCCAAATCCATTTTTAAATAAATAATAAGTTCAATTTTAAACAATTCAGTTCAGCATAAGTACACAGTTTAATTGTCAAAAACATTTCTATTTCAAGCTATTCAGTTTAGTCAAACAATTCTAATTCACCTAATCCAGTTTAGTATAAGTATAGATTTTCTTTACACACAGTTAAATGTCAAAACAGTTCTATATTAAACAATTCAGTTTAGTGTGAGTAGTTTCAATATCAAAAACAGTTTCATTTCAAATAATTCAGTTGAGCATAAGTAGACAGTTTAATTGTCAAAAACATTTCTATTTCAAGCTATTCAATTTAGTCAAACAGTTCTAATTCAAACAATTTAGTTTAGTATAAGTATACTGTTTAGTTCTATTGAACTCATTGATAGGGCTCTATCAGGCACTACCATTCCAGGCCAGAGTGGACCTGGGAGCAATGACAATGAAGGAGTACTCCACATTCCCCAAAGCCCCAGCATCACTGGAACTTCACCATCAGATTGTTTAGTATCCTATCCAGGACACTTGTTGGGGGTGGGGGTGGGGTGTTGTCTTACCGCTCTGCAGAGGTGCAGTCGGTGTATTCTACAGCCCCAGCTGACTGGGCAAACAGTTAAATGGGTTCAATCATTGCAAAGTAACACTAACAATTCTTAGATACGTAGATGACACATATTTTCTCTGGTCTCATCAGGTAGATGTTCAGACATTTCTTGATCATATAAACTCAATCCGACCATCTATACAGTCAACTGCTTGCACAGTTAAATGGTCAAACAATTCTCTTTCTCACAATTCAATTTAATATAAGTCATTTGTTTGCACACAGTTTAAAATGTCAAACAGTTCTATTTGATCTATAGATAAGACTGTATCAAGTGCTCCCACTCAGTGTGGATCTGGGAGTGATGGCAATGAAGGGGCATTCTACATTCCTCAAAGCTTCAGAGCTGGAGCCTTGCCATCAGATGTTTTAATGTCATATCCAGTACACTGGTTGGAGGAGGGTCTTACCCCTCTGAAGAGATGCAGACAGTGTATTCTACCCCCCACCCAAACTTCAGCCAGCTGAACTGCTTACCAGTCTAACTTGCATTTCAACATACAATCTTTTTTTTTTTTTTTTTAAATCATTAAAGTATTTTTTACCTGACAGAAACTTTCTCTAAGCCTCCCTCAACTCAAAAGAATCCAAAATATTTTTGTTTTTCCATTTTCAATTATATCAATCAATTCAGCAGAATTTTAATATAGTTTGCCTTTTAATATTTCTTATTTTAATATTTTAATAATTTTTATTTTACACTCGAAAAATCTGCTTTAGAGTTTAGAATATAAAAATGTAAGTGGTGGGGAAAAGTATAGATAAAATGAAAAATATTTTATCTACAAAAAAGAAAATATTTTGTTAAATAATTATCCCCCAAAACCCATCAGCCAATTTGCTAAAAGGATTTTTACTTTTATATTATTTATAAATAAATGATAATATCTAATTATTCATAGGCCCAGATGTTGATATATTCAATAAATATTGTGCATGTATATACATACTTGAACTGTGTATACATTCAAGTGAGAGAGTAAACCTGTGTGTGTGTGTGTGTGTGTGTGTGTGTGAATTACACTTTAATGTTCATGTTGCAACTTAGTAAAGTAATTAATCATATTAATCATTGCGAAGAGTTTGTCTTTCTTCTATTGATAGGCAAATGGTTTAATATAGAGCAATCAAAATTGATATATATACTTATTGGACTCAAGAGAAGGTTTTAATATAAAAAAGAAAAAAAAAAAAAAGGTCGGGGGTCTCTCACAATAATCATTAGGATATGTTGATGCGAAATGACTAATTTTGCTGAATTAAAATTTGAAAGCATTAAAATGAAAAAAAATTGTCTGAGTAAAATTCACATTTAAATAAATATTACCAATTACATTTATAGTTAGTTTCTCACTCAGAAGATGTAAATTTGAGCAATAATGCGATGACAAAAAAAAGCATTATTGCTATGAACAATAATGCTTGATGAAAAAAAGCATTATTGCTATGAACAATAATGTTTGACCAAAAAAAACAAAAACATTATTGCTATGAACAATAATGTTTGACAAAAAAAAGTATTATTGCTATGAACAATAATGTTTGACAAAAAAAAGCATTATTGCTATGAGCAATAATGCTTGATAAAAAAAAAACATTATTGCTATGAACAATAATGTTGGACCAAAAAAAAGCATTATTGCTATGAATGATAATGTTTGACCAAAAAAAAGCATTATTGCTATGAACGATAATGTTTGACCAAAAAAACAAAACATTATTGCTATGAACAATAATGTTTGACAAAAAAAAATACAATCTCTTACATGTCAATAACTTAAATAAAAAAAAAAATAACCCGTTCCAATCCAAATCTTGATATCTTACCCGGAGTAGATGAGTACTTCAGTAAGTTCATCTATATTGACATTTTTTTGTATTAATTTCTAAAAATGTATTTATAAATTGATAGGACTAAGTTTTATTAGATATTAAAACCATTTTTCTTTCTCGAGTATTCTTCTTGATTTAATGATTTGGTTTACTTATTACAAAGTTCAACTAGTATTGGCTAACATATACATGGAATACTTCAAAGAAATGGCATTCGGATCCACATCACTAAACCCATCAATGTGGCTTAGATACGTTGATGACACATATTTTCTCTGGCCTCATCAGGAAGATGTTCAGACATTACTTGATCACGTGAACTCAATCCGACCATCTATACAGTTCACTATGGAGAAAGAGCAAGACAACAAATTACCCTTCCTTGATATATTACTAACACACACAGAGCAAGGATTCAGGTCATCTGTGTATCGTAAGCCCACCTTCACCTGGCAGTACCTCAATTTCAACTCCCATCATCTATATATAATGTAAAGAAAGGAATAGTCCGTTGCTTACAACATCGAGCAAAAACCATTAGTAGCGATACTGATGCATATCAAGAAGAAATGATTAGTTTGAGACACAACCTCCATCGCAACAACTATCCAGAGCGCATAACATCGGCTCCATGAAACCTGGATAGGAGGATAGAGGCCAATACCAGAAAATTCACCACAGTATGTTTGCCCTATGTCAAAGGACTAGCCGAAAGGATCCAAAAGATATGTCGTCCATAAGACATCAGGACAATATTCACAATATTCATAGATGCTCCCACTCCAGGTCAGAGTGGACCTAAGAGCAATGGCAATAAAAGGGTACTTGGCATTCCCTATAGCTCAAGCATTACTGGAGCCTCACCATCAGATTGCTTCCTGTCATATCCAGGACACTCATTTGGAGGGTCTTACCCCTCTGCAGAGATGCAGTCAAAGATGCAGCCTTAACTGACTGGCCTGTACTTCAAAAGAGAACATAATGCCACATAATGTAACTGAAGTTTGAACTTGCTTACTATGATTTCACAATCCACCACATTAGCCACTACACTAAGGGGATTCCCCAGACACTACTATTTTGTAAACAGATAACTTCAGTACCGATTACATAAGCATCTATTTCTTCTTTTATACAAGTTTAGTAGTAAAGATATACATAGCATAACAGTTAGTCATAGGCAAAAAACACACGTAAGAAAAATTCGGAACATTTTTTTCCCCCACGTTTTAAAGTTTGATAACAATTCGAGTCCCTAATTAGGTTGTCAAGACAACCAAATAGTGTAGCTTTTCTCCAGCATTTTTTCCCCAAAATTTAAAAGTTTTGACAGTGTAAAACATTATTTTTAAATAAATACTCCAAATTTAGGTTTACGTTTCATAATTTCTTCAATTCTGTGAGTCACTTCATCCCTATTTCATTGAAAAATTTGTTTTTGCTTTTTATGGGATTTTTACATATTACCTACTGGCAAGCATACAAGCCAATTTTTTTTACAATATGGAGAAAAATGAACATGTGCAATATTTACCTAATTTAATATAATTATACATTTTTCTGAATGTAAAGTAGTAAAGTTGGTGATCTTAGTCAAGGGTGACCCGAGGGCTCCCTTTTCAATAACTGCTACACCATAGTGTAGGGGAGGGCATGACTCTGTTCTCTGGGTTGCTCCACTTTACCCTTGATCCTTACCTTATAATGCTGAGTGCTAAGCAAGACGGCAACAAGTACCATTTTTTAAGTCTTTTGGTATGACTCGACCTGGGATTGAACTCCAGTCTCCCAGACCATTGGCGAACACTACTCATTAGGCCAATGCCCCAGTACTTACTTTCTAAATGTATATATATATATATATATATATATATTAAATAACTAATATATATAATAACTTATAATAATAATAATAAATATATAAATATAAATATATACATTTTTCTAAATGTATAGATATATAAATACATGCTTACGCAGACTGAATTGTATATACATACACAACCTTTCTTTATATATATATATATATATAATACCTACAGATTTGTATATACACACACTGTTTTTCTTTCTTTCTCTCTCTCTATATATACATGCCTATGTGTACAGTGTGGTATACACATGCAGAGCTTTTCTATTCCGCTAACTCTTTCTCTCTCTCTCTCTCTCTATATATATATATATATATATATATATATATATATATATATATATATATATAAAATGGCATATCAACCTTTGTTGGTTATTTAATGACAAAAGCATTCTTCAAGAATATTAGTGGTACTATAAAACCCATAGCTAGGAGGATAAGGGGATTCATACCTTTCCTGAGGGTATTTGTCCAAAAGTGAACATAACAGCTTGACTGGAGTTTGAACTCACTCACTACGGTTCTGCAGTCCAGTGTTTTAACCATTACACCATGAAAACATCCCCCAGCCTTTTTTTTTATCTCTCTCTCTCTATATATATATATACATATACATACATATATATGTATGTCTATGTGTACAGAGTTGTATACACACACACACACACAGCTTCTCTCTCTCTCTCTCTCTCTATATATATATATATATATATATATATATAGCACACACACATACCTATATATATATATATATATCTTTTCTTTCTTTCTCTCACTTTCTATATATACACACCTACCTATGCATATAGATTTCTATATGCACATATAGCCTTCCTTCTTTTCGTTCTCTCTCTCTCTCTATATATATATATATATTTAGAGAGAGAGAGAGGTAAAGGAAGGAAGGCTGTATGTATGTGTGTGTGTATATATATATATATATATATGCCTACACATACAGAGTTGTATATACACACAGAGCTTTTCTTTCTATCTGTGTGTGGATATATATATATATATATATATATGCCAATGCATACAGATGCATATATACACACACACAAATTTTCAGTCTCTCTCTCTCTCTCTGTCTATATATGTATTTATGTATAGTGTGTTATGTGTTTGCTAAGTCCTGCGGCAGTTTTAAAATGAATCAAAAAAGATGGCTGCCATGTTGAAGTGTGATAATCAAAAAGCACATCAAGAATAAAACTTCAAGTGATGAACTTTTATAATTTTTTACTAAATGACTATCACTAGTACAAAGTGAGTTATTAAATTTTAAAATTGCTACAGGATATGTATATATATGTATATATATATATATATATATATATATATATACAGCATTTCTTCGTTAATGCAAATTTCATTAAACATAATAGACATTTTATGTCTACATATTTTCTTCTGGATCCGTTTGAATTCCCGTATTACTTTTATCGTATTCGGGGGGAATTGATTTATGCATTGTCCTTAGTTGTATGTACTTTCTGCCTGCCTTTGGGCCATTATACAACTATGGACAATACAGAAATCAATTCCCACCAAATACGATAAAAGCAATATGGGAATATAAACGGATTCAGAAGGAAATATGTAGACAGAAAATGTCTATTATGTTTAATGAAATTTGTATTAATGAAGAAATGCTGCCAATATATATATATATATATATATAGTAAAAGTAAAGTAAAGTTGGTGACTGTAGTTGAGGGTGATCAGAAGGTTTCCTTTTCAATAGCTACTACACCAAGATGTAGGGGAGGGTGCAACTTCTTTACCTGGATTGCTACACTTTACCCTTGATATGTATCTTATATTGCTGAGTGTTAAGCAAGGAGGTATCAAGTACCATTTTAAAAGTCTTTGGTGGGAATTGATTTATGTATTGTCCATAGTTGTATGTATCCCTAGTATTTTCTGCCCGACTTTGGGCCATCATCAGGGGAGGATCTATTACATCAAATTTACATCCTCCCCTAATGATGGCCCAAAGTCAGGCAGAAAGTACTAGGGATACATGCAACTATGGACAATATATAAATCAATTCCCCCCCCCCGAATACGATAAAAGTAATATGGGAATTCGAACGGATCCAGAAGAAAATATGTAGACATAAAATGTCTTTTATGTTTAATGAAATTTGCATATATATATATATATATATATATATATATATATATATATATATATATATATATATATATATATATATCAAAATTGCCAAACTCATTGTTAAGTAAGATCTAAAACTAAAAAAGAAGTTTGAAATACAAAGTGCTGAAAATATGAAAATATTACAATAATAAGATATTTCAAGATATAAAAATCAACTCACAACTTAGTTTCATAAAGTCAATTGCCAGTTGAGAGACATGGTTGAAATTAATTCACCTGATGATTAACTTGGTTTGGTTTTATGGCATAACAACCATTGTAGGTTATTTAATGCCAAATCCTTTCTATACATATATAAGTTGGTGACCATAGTCAAGGGTGACCCGAAGGCCCCCTTTTTGATAGCTACTACACCAAAGTGTAGGGGAGGGCGCTACTCCTTTCCCTGGATTGCTCAACTTTACCCTTGATCAATACCTTATAATGCTGAGTGTTAAGCAAGAAGGCATCAAGTAACATTTTTTTGAGTCTTTGGTAAGACTCTACCTGGGATTGAACCCTGGTCTCCTAGGCCATTGGCGAACACGAACAACTACCATATATATATATTAGATACAAATTATTTGTAAACACATTTTGTTGATAAGGCTTTTAAACAAGGCTAAATTTATTTTTTAGTACATAGTGAAATGGTTCCAAGTCTTGCTATGCATCACCAACAATTTCATTAATTATCAGTCATTTGTTCAAACACACTTAAATGATCAAACAGTTCTATTTCTAACAATTCAATTCAGGATAAATCATTTGTTTGCACTCAGTTTAAATGTCAAACAATTCTATTTGACCCATAGAGAGAACTATATCAGGTGCACCAACTCCAGTCAGAGTGGACCTGGGAACGATGGCAGTGAAGGAGTACTCTGCATTCCTCAAAGCTCCATATCCAGGTCACTCATAGGTAGGGTCTTATACCTCTACAGAGATGCAGTCAGTGGATTCTACAGCCCCAGGTGACTAGGCTAACTGATCTGGTGAAACTCAGTCATGAGATATATATATATATATATATATATATGCCCATATTGATGAAACAATACATGTTAAACCATATATTAAAACATATACAATAACTTACACCCAAAGCAATATTGTAGCCACGTGTTCTTCAGATGTTAAAGCCAAGACCAACATAAAGCTTTCAAAATGTGTTTAGGAAATGAAAACAAAAAATTTGGATAGGGTAGGTTTTCTGCTACAAAACACTATGCATTTTCTGATTAAATTTTGTAATATAGATAGAATCACAATACATAAAGAAAAGGTTAAACTATTCATAATTATGGAGAATGATATGTTCATTATTTTGTATTCAGTTGTTATAAAATATAAGACTTCTCTGGTTTTCTTATTTGGAACAAGATAGATATTAAAAAAATAACCAAAAGAAAAAGGAAAAAAAATGAAGTTTATATTCCTGTTTACTTTCAACAAATAAATGTGTCACCATCCATTTTTAATGTTTATGCTTAGACTCAAAGCTAGAAATATCCAACTCTTCTATTATGTACTTTAAAAAAAGAAGTTCTATTTTTGGCTAGTTTTCTATAAACAAAAAAACATTTCTCTATTCTTTTTGTCACTTTTTCAAAAAGACAAAAACGGTTCCATATTTTTTCTGTTCTTTTTGCCATAGTGTGTATATATATATATATATATATATATACACACACACACATACAATAAAAAATAATTCTCTATGTTTTTAACAAGGGTTCTAAATAAGATTAAACAATTTTTTTAAAAACTCTTTTTTAAGAAAAAATTTCCAGGGTTTTAAGTATTCTTTACACTGACTTATAATTCACTTTTTCCCCATAGGTAAAAAATATATAAATAAATCCCTACTACTTCCTATATGTAATAAATATTTAACTATATATAGTTCTTATCTTTCTCAAAAATAAAAACAATAAATTTCCCATATTCTCTTGTAAATAAACAAAATAATTCACTTTTTCCCCCTATTTATCTTCACCTATTAAAAAAGTTCATATTCTTTATATATTGTTGAAAAACAGAGCATACCCTTTTCAAAATTTAAAGAGTATCAGTTTCCTTTTCTTTTCTAAGAAAAAAGAACTATTTTTTCAATTCTAAATTAAAAACAACCCCCATAATGAAAATCAAATTCACTGAAACCTTATCAGCTTTCCACTAATAAAACCAAAACATACCTGAGTTTGAGCAGCCATTTTTGCTTTGACCAACTGTTTCTCTAGTTGCAAACGTTCCTTGGCTGCTTGTTTAATAATGGACTCCAACTCTTCCTGTTCTTCATACAAGTGGAGGTTCTGGAAAGAAATAAAATTAAATAATTTAATAAGAAACAAAGAAACAAGAGGTTATCTTTCATGACAAATAAAATGTGAGCTAAGTGGGTTTTTTTGGTTGGAGTGAGGCTTTACTGAAAAAAATAATAAAAATAAATTTTAATGTTTAACCTACAGTATAGAAAGAATTTCTAAAATAAGAATTTTGAGAGTGAAAACCCAAAAAAAAAAAATGTTGACTTGTTCAAAACTGTATAATGACATTATTATTTTACTCCTTGTGAGTCTCTCACATGAGCTGCCCCACATGGTATTTATTGGAGGCTGAGTGACAGCAAGTCTCCTCAGTTCTTCAGGACGACTCAGTATTCGAGCTGATCTCAGCAGTAATGTGGTCTGAACAATCCCAGTTCTTTCTTAGTCTTATTTCAAGGTCTTTGATTATTATTATTATTATTATAATCATTATCATCATCGTTACTATTACTTTAAATAGAATTGGTTTGGTTTATTTGTTTAAATAACCTTCATGGGCTCAGGACACTCAGCATTATAAGGTATGTATCAAAGGTAAAGTGGAGCAATCCAGGAAAAGGAGTAGTGCCCTTCCCAACACCTTGGTGCACAGTAATTGAAAAGGGAACCTTTGAGTCATGCTTAACTACGGTCACCATCTTTACTTAATTTAGTATACAAAGGATGTAGAATATAGTTTTCAGCCTGCACTCATAAACCTGGTAAGTAAGGGGTTGAAAAATAAAGCTAAAATTTAGATAATCACTGAGTTTTCAAAAAAATATACAGTATTTCCCAGCATATAAAATTGGTTGGTTGAGTTTTATGGCATATCAACACTTGTAAGTTATTTAATGCCAAATCTTCTTTATACACACACACACACACACATATATATATATATATTAAATATATGATTTTTAAACAAATAGTTTGGAGTTAACATTATTCTTAAATGAACCAAAGCTTATTTGTTTGCACACAGTTAAATAATTTCATATATTAATAACACTAATAATTCTATTTGCACACAGTTAAAGGATTTTGTGTATAGTAAATTATTAAGTAGTTCTATTTGACTATAACAGGTACAACCACTCAAAGTCAGAGTAGACCTGGGAGTAATTACAATGAAAAAGTATACCCCATTTTCCAAAACTCCCAGACTGGAGCCTCATCCTCAAATGGTTTAGTGTCATTTCCAGGACACTTGTTAGGATAAGGTCTAACCCCTCTGCAGAGGTGCAGTCGGTATATTCTACAGTCCAAGCCAACTGGGCTTAGGCATATAAGATTTTCAAAGCTAGGGGCGGGGGAACTACTGCCCACTGCAAATCTTCTAAACTCAATAGCTGTCAATTTCGAACTTCAGTAGGTAACCCTCTAGTCATAATACCTGCTAATGATACACTCTGTGATATTAGCACAGAACTACTTAAAAAATTAACTTGCATCTTATATACTGGGAAATATGGTACTATTTACCAACCCCTCCGCTCGGGCATGATATGACACAAGGTCAATTTTTAAGCGGAGTTTAACAGGTTTGAATTCAGAGTTTTCCTTCTCCTAGACTAGTTGCCTCACCAAGGCTGAAGAACCTAGTCCGTCCTACTATTTACCCATAGCTGGAGGGAGAATAAGGGGGTTCATACCTTTCCTAAGGGTATTATAAGGGGGTTCATACCTTTCCCAAGGGTATTTGCCCGAAAGTGAACGTAATAGCGCGACTGGAGTACGAACTCGCGTACTACGATTCCGCAGTTCGTCGCTTTAACCATTACACCACGAGGACACCCCTCTGGGAAATATGGTATATAAAAATAAAAACAATTTCAAAGCAGAGTTTCTATCTGAATTTCTGAAATGAGAAATTATTATTATAGGATAGTTGAATGAAGAATTATCACTGTGATGTCACTTACAGCATCTTTTCTTTCGATGGAATCCCAGACTGTTATAAGTGGTTGACAGTTATGTAACATCTTTAGTGCTTCATTTGGCAAGACAAAACAAAGTTGTCTTGAGGGACATGTCATATTTTATAGTTTGGTTTCTTTGTTTAATGGCATATCAACCTTTATCATATTAACCCAACCCCTCCGCTCGGGCATGATATGACACAAGGTCAATTTTTAAGCGGAGTTTAACAGGTTTGAATTCAGAGTTTTCCTTCTCCTAGACTAGTTGCCTCACCAAGGCTGAAGAACCTAGTCTGCCCTACTATTTACCCATAGCTGGAGGGAGAATAATTGGATTCATACCTTTCCCAAGGGTATTAGTGCTATGTGAAATGCAATCAGTCTAGTCCAGGATTTGAACTCGTGTCACTGTGTCCATATCCTGCGACGATAACCATTACACCATGGGCACTTCAACCTTTATAGGTGATTTAATGCCAAAGCTATCCTTGTAGAAGAACAGTAGTGAAACTATTTAACCTATAACTAGGAAGATAAGGGGGTTCATGCCTTTCCAAAGGGTATTAGTCTGAAAGCAAATGTAAGAGCACGCCTGGAGTTTGAACTTACTTACTTTGAGGCTGCAGTCTAACACTTTAACAATTAAATCAAAGGGACTCCTTTCTCTTGTTTTACAGTTCTGAATACTAAATGTATAAAATTTTCGAAAAAATAGAATTGTTGAATAAAAAAAAAATCGTTATCCTTCCAAAATTCCAGGAGACTGAAAAGATAAACTCTCATTTCTATTTGGAAGAGTTGGCAAATTAATAATTTGGGCTCCTTGCTCATAATCCTTAAAGACATCTGTAATCTTTAGTAGTAAAAAAACAGATTTTGTGCTTGTTCCAAAACTTATGATCAGTATTTTTTAAATACTACTAATAGTTATATCGGCTCATTGACTAAGTAGGTAGAGTGTTTGCTAATGGTCCGGGAGACCGGAGTTCAATCACAGGTCAAGTCATACCATAGACTTAAAAAAAAATGGTACTTGATACCTCTTTGCTAAACACTCAACAGTATTTGTCGGCCGAACCACCATACAGACCTGTGTGGCACAAGGCCTTTTTCAGGTGAGTACGGGCGCAGGACCATAGCCCAGACATGCCCGTGGTGTAATTGTTATCGTCGCGGGAAATGAACACGGCGACACGAGTTCAAATCCTGGACGAGACTGATTGCATTTCACATAGCACTAATACCCTTGGGAAAGGTATGAATCCAATTATTCTCCCTCCAGCTATGGGTAAATAGTAGGACAAACTAGGTTCTTCAGCCTTGGTTAGGTAGCTCGTCTAGGAGAAGGAAAACTCTGAATTCAAACCTGTTAAACTCCGCTTAAAAAATTGAACTTGTGTCATATCCTGCCCGAGCGGAGGGGTTGGTAAATAAGATAGCCCAGACATGCCTGGCATTCCCAAAAACGCCTCGGGCCCCATTGGCATTGCCTTAAAAAGGGCTGCCTCAGGCGCCAGGCAATAAACCTAAGCCCTCCAAAGAGGATTAAAGCCTGGAGGGACGGCCCCCTGAGGCTTGAGGTATCCTTGCTTCACACTCAGCATTATAAGATACATATCAAGGGTAAAGTGGAGTAATCCAGAGGAAGGAGTAGCACCCTCCCCTACACCCTCAGTGTAGTAGCTACTGAAAAGGAAGCCTTTGGATCACTCTTAACTACAGTCGCCAAGTTTACTTTTTACTTTTATTATTAGTTATAGAAAACATTGCTCATGAATAAATTTTTTTTTTATTGCCAAGACTGAAAAGATTCGGCCCTTCTCAAAATCCTTAAATTGGCTACTCTTTGCCTTTTCAATATCTTTCATTAATTCTAAACAAAACAGTTTCGAAGGAGTAAAAAGACAATTTGTTTTTTTCATTTAATAATACCCTGAGAAAAAAAAACATAAAAATATTTTTCCTCAGCTATGGGTTAAATAGTACTACTGCTGTTCTTCTATGAGGATAGCTTTGGCATTAAATAACCTACAAAGGTTTATGTGTCATTAAACAAAGAAACCAAACCAAACACATTTTCTAGGAATTTAGCTTTCTGAACCACAAAACGTGTCTATTCATATTCATTGCAATATAATATAAAATAGCTCACCTTACAGAATATTCTTGTTTTAAACTCTTAAAACCAAGTATTTAGAAGCAAAGTGTCTGTATATCTACATATATATGAGTTAAGTAAGCCGGCCATAGTCAAGGGTGATCCAAAGGCTCCTTTTTCAATAGCTAATACACCAAGGGGCAGAAGAGAGTATTACAACTTTTTCTGGATACTTCTCTTGTTCTTGATCCATACCTTATAATACTGAGAGTTAAGCAAGGAGCTATCAAGTACCATTTTTTGAGTCTTTGGTATGACACGACCTGGAATTGAATCCAAGTCTCTCAGATCATTGGTGAACACTCTAACCATTATACCAAAAGGCCTGTGTGTATATATATATATATATATATATACACAAACACAAGGGTCATTCAATTTCAGATTTGTGGTATACCTCTCACCTTTGCATGGGCCTCACCAGGACAAATATTAAGATAGAAATCCAAATTAGTTTTTCTAGTCTTATAAGAAGTGGTAGTGTGTTGCTACAATGAAAATGTTCAGCTATAACCATTTCTGGCTTAGAATTTTTTGTACAAGCCTCTATATATATATATATATATATATATATATATATATAAAAGAGAGAGAGGAAGAAATAAGTGAGAAATTTTTATGACTGCAGTTGGAGAATTTGACATTTACAAATAATATAGCCATGATGATGAAAATGTCTGGTGAAAAAGAAACATGTAAATTAGAAATATTGCTTGAAGGAAATGAGAAGGATTGATTCAGTGTAGAATAATAAGTTCAAATCTTATTCACTTTATTTGTTTTTTCCGACTTCAAAAAGACAAATGTTTTAAAAACGTTTTAGTGATGTGGTTTTACACAAATGTCTATTATCATTGACTGAAGTATTTTTATTCAATGTAGTGCTTTCTAAAGTTAAATTTCTGTGAATTTTTTTAAAACTAAAAATTTTTTTTAAATTCATCAAAAATTGAACGAATACAAATTATATAAGAAAGAATGAAAATTTCTAAAAGGGAATTGAAAAAAAAAAAAAAGCAAATATAAAGAAAATGAAGGAATCATGGAAAAATTTATCCAAATATAGTAAAGAGAAATGAATGAAAAAAATTTTAAATACAGGAAAAAGGGAAGGAATGAAAAATACCTGAATAGAGGAAAAAAGAAACGAATGAAAACATACCTGAATACAGAGAAAAAAGAAAAGAATGAGAAAATTTTTTTTAAATACAAAAAAAAGAAAATGAATGAAAAAAATTATTGAATACAGGAAAAAGGAAATAAATGAAAAAATTATTGAATGCAGGAAAAAGGAAATAAATGAAAAAAATTATTGAATGCAGGAAAAAGGAAATGAATGAAAAATTTTTTTTAAATACAGCAAAAATAAATTTAGCTAAGAAAGGACAATGACATTTAGGAAAAAAAGGAGAGGAAAGTGAGTTAAATGAAAGAAAAAAAGGTGAAAAAATAAACCCCACCAAAAAATGAAGAAAAATGCAAAGAAAAAGACACAAAATGAAGAGAAATATATATATTCTAAAAGAAAGGAAAGCAAAATGTAAAAAAAAACAAAAAAAAAACCCTAAAAAACAAAGAAAACTTAAAAAATTGAAAAAACAAACAGAAAATTAAACTTAAAAATTAGATTGGTTATTTGGTATAATAGCGCATCAATCTTGCAGGTTATCTAATGCCAAATTATGTTTTATACACATTCTAATATTTTAAAATAAGTAGGTCCATCAAGAGATTTGTCTTTTTTTTAAGGATTTGTTTATTCATTTTGTTCCTATATATGAGTACGTTTCCAGCTCATTGCTTTCATCAGAAAACATATATGGAACAAGGCCTTGTTAATGGGGTACTCTATGAGATTTAAACTCATTTATGTTTGCAAACACAAGCAAGTTCAAATATATATATATATATATATATATATATATATATATATATATATATATATGCAATTTAGGGGGAGAAAAAAGAAAAGCTGAGCCAGTGATCCATGGGAGAAGAGATCTGAGCAGAGCCTATTTAAAAATAACATATATATATATATATATATATATATATGTATTATTTGGTCCAGTTAAACCAGAGTTGGAAGTAATTCCTTCAGGACAAGAAAATCATTCAGGAGCTGAACATTTAAATTTTCAATGTAATTTTTTTTACAGAGCAATATTTCTTTCAGAAAAAACCAAAGACCGGTTAATTTAGGATTATAAATTTATTTCCATCCTGTTTTTCAGTTTCTGGTGTAAAACAGGATGGAAATAAATTTATAATCCTAAATTAACCGGTCTTTGGTTTTTTTCTTAAAGAAATATATATATATATATATATATATATATATATATATATATATGCATTTTCATGGGAGAAGAGAGACAACCAGAGCCAATGAAGCATAGGAGAAGAGATATGAGCAGAGAGTGTTTAATACTTAGTATACCCTTTTATATATATATATATATATATATTTGCAATTTCATGAGAGAATAGATCTGACCAGAGACTTTTTAAAACTAAGTATACCCTTATATATAAAGATGGCTACCATAGTCAAGTGTGACCCAAAGGCTCCCTTTTCAATAGCTACAACACCAAGATGTAGGGGAAGGTGCTACTCCATTCCCTGGATTGCTCCACTTTACCCTTGATATATATAATGCTGAGTGCAAGGTGATATTAAGAACCATTTTTTGAGTCTTTGGTATGACTCAACCTGGGATTGGACCCTGGTCTCCTGCACGATTGGCAAACACTCTACTTATTAAGCCAATGGCCTTATATATATATATATATATATATATGCAATTTTATAGGAGATGAGAGACAACAGGAACTAATGATGCACACAAGAAGAGAGGCAAACAGAATCAGTGACACACGGGAGAAGAGAGATGACCAAAGCCAGTGAACCATGGGAGAAGAAACAACCAGAGTCAATGAAGCATAAGAGAAGAGATATAACCAGAGACTATTTAAAACTTAGTATAACCATATATATATATATATATATATATATATATATATGCAACTTTATTGGAGATGAGACACAACAGGATCTAATAATACACACAAGAAGAGAGGCAACTAGAGCCAATGAAGCATGAGAGACTGTATAAAAATGAATATATCCTCATTTCTATCAATTTATCTCTCTATATATTTTTGTATGAAATTTTATGGTTTAGAAGAAAAATAATTTTTAGGATAATTGTTATAAATATACTTACTCATAGATGAATAAGATATTTCTTAACTATCATTATCTTCATTAATTTTGTTTAATGTTTAATTTTTACTTATGTCATCTTAGTGTTTCCCAGTTGGATTTCTACTTCCCACACCTGAGAGAGATATGAGAAGTTGATGAGTAAAATTACTTTATTGAGATGTGTTTAAAGTTTTGACAGGACTGTTCGCAAATTTGCATATCATCATCAAGATAGTTCAGATAAGAGATGGTTGGTTGGTTGGGCTTTATAGCATATCAACTTTTACTTAACACCAAATCCATTTTTATACAAATAATCAGTTCTATTTCAAACAATTTAGTTTAGCATGAGTACACAGTTTAATTGTCAAAAACATTTCTATTTCAAGCTATTCAGTTTATTCAAACAGTTCTAATTCAGCCAATTCAGTTTAGTATAAGTACAGATTTTGTTTACACAGTTAAATGTCAAAAACAGTTCTCTATTAAACAATTCAGTTTAGTGTAAGTAGAGTTTCAATGTCAAAAACAGCTCCATTTCAAATAATTCAGTTTAGCATGAGCATTCAGTTTAAATGTTGGTACAGTTTAATTTTCAAAAACATTTCTATTTCAAGCTATTCAGTTTAGTCAAACAGTTCTAATTCAAACAATTCAGTTTAGCCTAAGTATGCAGTTAGTTCAATTTAACCTATAGATAGGGCCCTATCAGGTGCTACCATTCCAGGCCAGAGTGGGCCTGGGGCCAATGGCAATGAAGGGGTGCACTGCATTCCCCAAAGCTCCAGCATCACTGGAACCTCACCATCAGATTGTTTAGTGTCATATCCAGGACTCTCATTGGGGTGGGGTCTTACCCCTTTGCAGAGATGCAGTCATGTATTCTACAGCCCCCTGCCAACTGGGCAATCAGGTAAGAGAGGACAGCACACTATGCCATCAAATACATACCTTATAATGCTGAGTGTTAAGCAAGGAAGTATCAAGTACCATTTTTTTTTAGTCTTTGGTATGACTTAACCTGAGATTGAATCCCGGTCTCCTGGGCCATCGGCAAACAGTCTACCCAATATGCCAATTTACAATTTGGCAATTTTTACAGTAAATTGCCAACTCTTGATTTGTGAATGTGGTTTGCTCTAAGACATTATGAAATAAAATGATTTTGTAAAGTTAAATAATATGTAGCAGCCACAGATCTATTTCCTTTCGTGAATCAATGCCTCCACCAAGAGATTCAGTCACTCACTAACCAATCAACTGGCAGAGCAGATTAATTCCTTCTCCCTCTCAGGAACTATTTTTCTAGTCTCTTTTGGTGGAACAGACAAGGTCAAGGAGCCCTGAGCCAGCAGCAGAAACACATCTCTCTCACATGACTGCCACTGATTCCACTTGGAACCCTTCGCTCGCTGCTAGCTTCGTACACACGCTTCCTACAAACCAAGGACCAACATACTGACCAGTGACACCCACTGCTGTTAGCTTCAAACATGCTTCCTACAAACCAAGGACCAGCATACTGACCAGCAACACAAAAGAGACACTTTCTCACTTTCACTACTTTATGCCTGCTACTATAATAAACCTTTCTTTGTTGTGTTGTTAAAAAGAAGTTTTGTTATTCATTTGTGTTGCCTAATAATATATAGTGTTAGAGAAATTAACCATTTCCCAAAACACTAAAAATATATACAGTAATTAAAATCATTTTGCGATAGTAGAAAATGAACTCATTTATCTTAAATTTACCAATATTTACATTCAATTTGTTTATTTACATAGATACATTTGTCCAACTCATTCAAAAAGATTGAGCAATCGATATAACCTTTTCACCTTTTTCATGGTGTTTTATGATACTAAGTTTATCATCCAGTGTTACCACATGAAGTTTAGCAATTGTAGTAGGAATTTTCTTAGGAGACATTGGGGCAAAATATAAGACAAAAATGAATGAAAATGAGAAAAGAGGCAATAAGCAGATATATACTGTGCGTATGCTTAAACAAAACTAGATTTCAATCTTGTGGGAATCAAGATAGTACAGTAACATGATTTTATGTGCTTTTAATGCTTTTCTAGGGACATTATGACTTCAATATTTGTGGCGGATAGACGTAAAGTCGAAGAAAATGACTTAAACTTGATTTTTAATTTTCCATATATCTTTTTTTTTTAAATGTATAATCAAGAACAACTTAACACAAAACAATGTATCCTGTATCTTAATCATATTAATAAATAATGTACCTTTACAAGACAATTTTTCCCATTTAATTTAAATTTGATTTCAACTACAACCTGCATGACATGAGGGTATAACTTAAGGGTGACAGAAGTCTGTGATTTTATGATTTATCATTGAATAATGCATCCTATTTTCAATCATATCTATAAAGAATGTACTTTTAAAAGTAAAAAAAATTTATTTTACATTTATATAATTATATGTATAAACATTTATATATGTGCATACACATTAATGAATATGTGTACACATGAGCAACAGAAAGGAACTTGATGGTTTGTGAGATGAGAGGCTGTAACAGTTGCAGTTTTGTTGGGGTGGTGGTTGCTGGATTTTTTTGAAATAGCATAAAGCATTCTTGTGTGGTCCCATCTAGCTTTTTCTTTGATCATATCATTAAACTCCAGGTAGAGCATCCATATAGTAGTGATTATATGGCTATGTTATTTTAATTATTTGTATTTTAATCCTATTAATAAATAATGCATCCTCTTAGGATCATTCCTCTTTTACTCACATGAATATAGAATGTACCTTTATCAATAAGACAATTTTTTTTTTCTATTTACTTTGAATTCAATTATAACCTCTACATTCATGAATGAGGGTATAATTTGTAGGGGGTAGAAGTCCATGATTATATTGATCTAGAGTCTAGAAACCCATGATCCATAACTTGTTTTAAATTTATAGTAGGTCTAATACCAAGAAAGGTGTGTTTGTTCAGGGGTAGGTACTTATGATAACTAGCAACAGCATATCAGAAATAAACACTCAGTGAGATTTAAACTCATGTTTCTTTTGCCTTGAGGAAACTTGATTAAATGCACCAGCTGCTGTATCACTATAAAGAGCCATTGGTTTGCAGAAGCCCAAATCTAACTTTAAATTCCTCTACTCTTATCAATAATCCTTTATAGATTCATATATATATATATATATATATATATATATATATATATATAATATTGTATAAAAGAGTGTGTTATTTATATATACATGTGTTGGTATATATATATATATATATATATATATATATATATAAAATATTGTATAAAAGTGTGTGTTATTATATATACATGTGTGGGTATATATATATATATATATATATATATATATATATATATATATATATATAATATAATATTGTATGTATGTGTGTGTTATTTATATATACATGTGTGGTTTGGTTTGGTTTCTTTGTTTAATGGCATATCAACCTCTGTAGGTTATTTAATGCCAAAGCCATTCTCCTAGAAGAACAGTAGTGGTGCTATTTAACCCATAGCTGGGAGGATAAGGGAGTTCATACCTTTCTCAAGGGTATTTGCCCGAAAGTGAACGTAATAGCGTACTGGAGTTACTACAATTCCCCAGTTTATAGCCTTAACCTTTACACCACGAGGACATCCCCTATACGTGTGTGGGTATTAATTTATATATATATATATATATATATATATATATATATGTGTGTTATTTTTATATATGTGTTTCCATTATATATATATATATATATATATAAGTTTTTATATACATCCTGTCATATGTGTGTATATATATATATATATATATATATATATGTGTGTGTGTGTATATATATATATGTGTGTGTGTGTGTGTGTGTGTGTGTGTGTGTATTATATATATTCTGTTATAAAGCAAATCCCCTAATCTTTAATAAATTCAATTTGATTTGAAAAAAAAAAAATTGTAAAAATTTTAACTACCAATTTTGATGTCAAAACAAAGTCCAAGTTAAAATTTTAGGTAGCACCAATTTTTTAAGGAAGTTATTGAAGTTATTTGACTTATTCTGAAAAAATGCTGTCTGAAGTTATTAAGCAAATCAAACTTCGATGATTCAAATTGGGTTTGAAAAAAAACTTAATCAAATCCTAATCAATTTAGACATCAAAAAGTCTGAGTTAAAATTTTAGGTACTATCAATGTTTTATTAAAGTTAATTGATGTATTCTAAAAAACTGTCAACTGAAGTGATAAGGTAAAATCATATTTTATTTAAATAAAATGATAATAAAAACATTAAAAATTGATTAACACCTATCATCATCATCATCATCATATCGTGCTGGCAGCACGGATATCCCTGACCCTCTCTCGCCACTCCTCCCTATCGTTCATCGCCCTAGGCAGGTCTTCAGGACAACATCCTGTATCCTCACACAGCTGCTGAATGTACGTTCGAGCTGGTCGTCCTGCCCTTGCGCGGCCGTGTGTGGGGATCCATAAGAGTACATCTCTTATGAGTTCATCTCTGCTTCTCCAGCAATGTCCAGCATGTCTGGCTCGCCTAACTTGAATAGATTTCGTGATAGGGGGCAGGTGGCCGTACAGTTGGTGTCTCGTGGGGTGCCGCTGCCAGGACTTGTTGAGGATTGCACGCAGCATTCTTGTGTAATTGCCATCTAGTTTCTTCTCGAGCCGTTTTGTTAGCGTCCATGTAGTGCATCCATATAGCAGTATCGATGTGACCGCTGCCTGGAAGAAACTGCGTTTCATTTTATCGGTTAGGTCTGATTTCCATATAGTCGATAGCCTATTGATAGCTGTCCATGCTTTCGTTAACCTCGTTTCGATGTCCTTTTCGGTTGATTCGACGCTGCTTCCTAGGTACGTGAATTTGTCTACTAGTTTAAGAGGGGTTCCTTCTAGAGTGGAGATGTCCCCCGTTTGGTTATAGCACATATATTCCGTTTTGTGTGCATTAACATGGAGGCCTATGCTTGCTGCTGCTCGTTCCAGGCTATGCAGAAGTGTTTCGGCTTGGTCAGGTGTATTTGCCAGTATCGCTATGTCATCGGCGTAGTCGGCGTCGGTAATTGTTGTTGCGGGATATCTTCTGCTTCTTTTCTTCGTCAGTTCGAAGCCATTCTCTTTGATTTTGTCAATCGATGTTCTAAGTACGTAAATAACAAACACATATGATAAGTCTTAGAATTTTTTACAATTTTATATAATAACCATTCTTCTCAAAAAAAGCCAGTAATCTAATATCCATTAATTTAGTTAATTTTTTTTTACTTAAGCAGATTCAATTTCTGACATGATAGTTTTAATTGCTTCTCATAAGTCTACTTTGCTGTTATATTGTTTGCCAACTTCATATAATTTTATCTTCACAACTGACTATAAATTTTTGATTGAACTTGAATATAGCCATTTCATTATCTTCTTCCCTGTAAATATTTCATGCTCAAAGAATTTATGATACTTGAGAAGGAGCATTGACACGCATAAATACACATTTCACTTTGAAACTGCAAGACTGAGATCCACACCATACAAAGTAAGTCTTGTCCATAAAATCGCAATAGTTAGCAGTGTTCAGTTCAATTCCTTCATTGATATTGAATGATCCAATAATGATTAGGTTTGGTTTGGTTTCTTTGTTTAATGGCATATCAACTCTTTTTAGGTTATTTAATGCCAAAGCCATTCTTCTAGAAGAACAGTAGTGGTACTATTTAACCCATAGCTGGAAGGATAAGGGGGGTCATACCTTTCCCAAGGGTATTTACCCGAAAGTGAACGTAATAGCGCAACTGGAGTACGAACTCGCATACTACGATTCCATAGTCCATCGCTTTAACCATTACACCACGAGGACACCCCCAATAATGACAATTCCAGCCCATATCATCATACAGCCACCTCCTTGTTGCCTTTGACAAGTCAGCTGCAGCTGAGGAATACTCCAACTACTTATCTGCAGAGGGGTAAGACGAGTCTATAAAAGCTAAAAATTTACCTTGCCGCTGCCTGTGACATATGGATTGAAAAAAAAGACAGTTACAGACATACTCTGTGGGGAAAAATATACTCAAAAGAAACATGGCTTCTATTGGTATAAGAAAAATATAGGTAGCGGTCACAAAAGATCTCGTGAGACTGAAGGGTATATGCAAATTTTTGTCATGAGCAAAAAGTGCATATAAGTGCCGAAGAAAGAAGAGAGGAGTTCCTTTTTTTTTTCTTTTCTGACGGTCAGACTGACTTGTTTTTGGCAATGACGTGAGACACGATTGACAAGTGAAAAGGCATTGCAGACGCATATAAAACCCCCCACAATGAGTGCCCTGGATATGACACTAAACAATCTGATGGTGAGGTTCCAGTAATGTTAGAGCTTTAGGGAATACTGAGTACCACTTTATTGCCATCACTCTCAGGTCCACTCTGGCCTGGAGTGGTCGCACCTGATAGAGTCCTATCTATGCGTCAAATAGAACAAAACTGTGTATTTATGCTAAACTGAATTGTTTGAAATAGAACTGTTTTTGACATTTAACTATTTGTAAACAATAACTATACTTATAGTAAACTGAATTGTTTGAAATTTAATTTGGCGTTAAATAACCTGAAAAAGGTTGATACACCATAAAACAAAATAACCAACCACCAACCTTGTTGCCTTCTTTTAATCACAGTCATGTCTGGATCAGATAAAATCTATCCTTTAACTCGTGCATGAGGTCCATCAAATATCACTCAAGTTTCATCCATAAAAATTATTTTAGAAAAATTAATTCTCATATACTTCTTGGCCCAATTTTGATCCTTTAAAATATTTACTTTAGTGAGTTTGCCTCAGAGACATTTTTTTTTCTCTACAGATCTGAATTCACAAAGTGTTCTCTACACCTTTTGTCCTTCTTCATTTGCTCAGTTCCAGCCTTTTTTAAAGATTTGAGTGCTGATCAAAAGTTGTTGTTGTTTTGCAATAACTCACTTGAATTTATATTCATCTCAAGAAAGCAAGTTCTTAAATCCTTTTCCTTTGTTTTGAGTTCTCAACTTTGTTCTATTTTCAACAACGTTCTTTACTATTTGATTATCCCTGCAAAGTCTTTTAATATCTACAAAATAACTCATTCAATAACTTTGATATTTTCTGTTTTTCAGCAGTTGTTAGATTCTTCTTTTTACCCATGTTTCACAATAGCAAAAAGTAAAGTTGGCAACCATAGTCGAGGGTAACCCGAAGGATCCCTTTTCGATAGCTACTACACCAAGGCATAGGGGAGGGCGCTACTCCTTTCCCTGGATTGCTCCACTTTATCCTTGATAGTACCTTATAATGCTGAGTGTTAAGCAAGGTAGCATCAAGTACCATTTTTTGAGTCTTTGGTATGACTCGACCTGGGACTGAACCCAGATATCCCGGGAATTTTATCAGCATATTAACTGCAGTCAGTCCATTTTCCTAAATTCCAAATATTTCTAAAATGAACCATTAAAAATGGCAAAAAAATAAAAAATATTTTACTAAGGATTTAAATCTGAAAAATATTGGTTAAGAACTTTTTGAATTTTTGAGATTTATTTGATTTGCATAATAACTTTAGAAAGTGTGTGGGGGGTGTGTGTGCTTATACAGTAGCAAGCATAAAGATCAGAAAATGCATGTGTGTGTGCGTTTTTACAGGAGCAAGCATAAAGATCAGAGCGATGTTAAGAATAAGTCTAAATGTGAAATAACTTTTTTATTTTAAAGCTTCATAGAACATATTATCAAGAAAAAAATAAGGATATAAAGGTAAATTATATAATTCCAAAATATAAAGCTCAATAAACTTAATTTGATAAAGTTAGAAGAATGATTATATAACATTAAAAAAAAATAGATGATCAAAAACATCAGAATGATTAAAATCATACTATTATAATGGATACATCATATCTAAATGAAAATAGCGTTCATAATTCATTGGTACTTGATGTGTCAAACTTTACTTTCAATAACAGCTTGACATCTTTTGCTACACAAGCAAATTAATGTCTTGCATTCATCAATGGATATTTTCTACCATTCTCCTTTCAAATTAGTCCATTGTTCTTCAACGTTTCTTGAATTCTTTTCCTTAGCTCTTTTATTTAGTAACCTCCAAATATTCTCAGTAGGATTCATATCTGGGCTTTCAGCAAGCCACTCCATAACAGTAACATCCACCTCAGAAAGAAATGTCTTAACAGACTTCGCTGTGTGACATGGAGTGTAATCTTGCATAAATACAGCTGGTTGATTAATTGCAGTTCTCAAATTAGGTACAACATGTTTCTTCAATATCTCTTTGTATACAGTTGCATTAATTTTACTGTGTAGCCTGACAAGAGGTCCCATACCAAATCATGCCAAACACCATCACACTTCCTCCTCCAAATTTAACACTGCTTTTAGTGCACTGAGGTGAATATCATTCCTCTGGACTGAGTCGAACAAACCTTTTTCTGTTACAACCGAACAGGTTAAACTTTGACTCATCACTGAAATGAACACAATCCCACTGTTCTTTAGTCCATATGACATGTTCAATGGCAAATTTCAATTGGCTCATTTTGTTCTTTTTAGAAATGTAAGGCTTTGTAGAAGCTACTCAACTGTTAAATTTATTTCATTGTGCCTTGATATTTTATTGCCAAGGTTAGCATGAGCTCTTTTAAAGATAACAGTTGCTGTTGCAAATTGATCCTTTTTTGATTCATTACCAATCCATCTGTTTTCCCTTGCAGTAGTTTTCCAAGGCTTGCCAGGTGGTTTTTTTGGCTTCCTCAAGTTTTCTTAAAATACTATAAATAACACTTTTAGATTTTCATACAGTCTTTGAAATATCCCCAATCAAGAGTTTATCTTCATTAATTAACTTGACTATTAGTTTTCTAAGTTCCAATGATGTCACAGATTTTTTCACAATGTTTACAATGCAAGAGCCAGTGTAATTTAGAAAAATACTCTATTCTATATTCTTACCCTAAAAATTGTTTTAATAATTCAAAATAATTCTTAATTCTTCTACTGCATTCATCATCTATTTTTTTCGAATGTGATGTAATTATTCTTATAACTTTATCAAAATAAGTTTATTGAGCTTTATATTTTGGAATTATATAATTCACCTTTATATCCTTATTTTTCCTTGATAAAATGTTCTATGAAGCTTTGAAATAAAAATTTATTTCACATTTAGATTTATTCTGAACATCATTCTGATCTTTATGCTCGCTACTATATATATATATATATATATATATATATATATATATAGATAGATAGATAGATAGATATAGCTTTCACAACCAGGTAATTTATATATATTTCACTATAAATTTAGATAGCTGTCGGGGGAAGTTACATCAATAGATGCACACACCAACACACAACTATCCAAATTTACCATGAAATATATATATATATATATATATATATAAATTGTCTGGCTGAAAGATTCTTATTAAATTTTTTCACTGATTTTGGGTCAGCTTGATCCCTGACTAATGGCTTAAAGCAAGTTGCGGTAAAAAAAGCAAATACAACTCAAAATTACTAATAATAATGGTTGCTTAATCTAAAAATATATAAAAAAATTTCAGCAGTTAAATCTGAGTGATGCATAAAATACTTCTGTGACTGGAGGCATTTGTGGCGTAATGGTTATTGTCATTATAGACCCAGTGATTAGAGTTCAAATCCTGAACAATGCTATTTACATTTCACATAGGACTAATACCCTTGAGCAAGGTATAAATCCAATTATTCTCCCTCCAACTATGGGTAAATAGTAGGGTAGACGAAGTTCTTTAAACTTGGTATGGCAACCGGTCTAGGAGAAAGAGAAAGAAAGTTTGAATCCAAACCTGTTAAAACCTCTGCTTAAGAAATTGACCTTGTGTTGCATCCAGCTTGTGCTGTAGGGGATTCACTGAACCATGTATTTACTCATTTATTTCCCATGTACCTACCACCCAGGAAATATGGCCTGGCCCCCCTGAAGAGGCATATAGCATTTGAGAATCAGTGATATAGGCCGGCACTCTTATCTACTCATGAACCGAAAAGAATCATTTACCATAATAAAAAGAGATAAAAATTTGTATCATTACTTCTTGTCGGTAACATTTAAGGGAGATAACTATTTAATGCTAATTATAAAGTGCTTTCCCTTTAGTGTTTTTTTAACCAATTCATAAAGGGTCACTGGGCTAATTTATAAAAAAAAAAAATTATATATACTCATAAACATACAGAGTAGCATATAGAACAATTGACTGAAGGATCCCCTATGAGTGCAGATGGTTCAAATCAGATTGTAGTTTAAATATAGAAAGTTGTAGGTTTCATTCAATAATGCTAATCCAATTTCTCGTCGGCAATGCTGGACACCAAGCGTCTCCAAAGAACACCTGCTGCTCTCTCACTTCCTGTCAATTTCAGCCCTTGTACACCCGGGCGCCTGAACCAAGCCATGTGTCTCAAAGGAAAAACAAAAGGAGAAAACTGAAGTTAAATGTGAGTGGATATTTTATATGTATTAGACCGGAAATGAGAAGAATTGTGAGAGCATGATCGCAGTAATGACATGTATAAAAGACAGTTGGTGCTTTTTTTTGCCAAGAAAGGCAAACACAAGCTATTTGCAAGTATAGGTAAGAAACTGTGAGAGGGTACGATTTTTTACCACAAGGCATTTTCAGACCACACAAATAAAAGCATAGATTTTCAAGGCAGGCAGCTCCTATCCAATTTAAACATAATCTTCCAAGACGACCTCCCCTCCTCATATGAATTTGAGCTGTACTAAAACAGCTAAGCCTTAATAATGAAAATCAATAAACCTGTTCAATTTAGTCATCTGTAAAGACAGCAGATTCTATTAACATTAATTCTATGAAAGTATACACAACTACATTCTTCATGGAATCATCTCTTCTTAAAAGGAACTTCAAAATGTTTTTTTATTAATATTATTACTTTTATGTATTTAATAAAAAAAAAATGCAATATCAATATTTATCTTTTTATGTATCTTCAAAAAGTGAATTATATTGTATTGTGAATGCTAAATTAATCAATCATTGATTTTAGGAGTCCAAGTTAGTTCAGCTTATTTTAAAAGCAACCCAAAAGATCACAAATATTACTACTAATACTACTACTTTAAAGTGATAAATATTTGAATAGTGATGATTATACAGTTTTATCTACAAGATAACTGTACTGAAAATAAAATGCTGCACAGGAATTGATCTCATAGCAAATATAATCTACTTTTATTATTGATTTAATTGTAGGGTTTTTTATTCTGATAAATGATATATTGTTATTGAAAATTAAAAATCTCTTATTTGTTAGAAAAAAGTTATGATCATGAGATCTTTACTAAACCAACATATCACCATATATGAGCACTCAGAAATTTTAGGGGAGGCATCCTCATGGTGTAATGGTTAAAGTGATGGACTGCGGAATCGTAGTAAGCGAGTTCATATTCCAGTCGGGCTAATACGTTCACTTTCGGGCAAATACCCTTAGGAAAGGTATGAACCCTCTTATCCTCCCAGCTATGGGTTAAATAGTACCACTACTGTTCTTCTAGGAGAATGGCTCTGGCATTAAATGACCTATAAAGGTTGATTTGCCATTAAACAAAGAAACCAAACCAACAGAAATTCTAATTTTAGACAATGAACATGGGCAATGATTTTTGTTTTTACCTCATAAAAAGAAAAACTGTTTTGCACTGGAAGATATCAAGTGTGAGCGTGTTATACACACACACACAAAAAAAAATATATACACATACACACACACACACACACACACAAAGGGACGTTCTAAAAGTTATAAACCTCACCCAGACAAAAGAGCCATTACTGAACATTTTTGGCAACACACTATCAGTTCTTATAAAACTAGAAAAACTAATTTCAGATTTCTGTTTTAATTTCTGTGCAGGTAAGGCCCATACAAAACTAAGAAACTCTAGATGAAGCTTAAAACTTTTTGAACGACCCTCATATATATATATATATATATATATATATATATATATATATATACTTTCTTTAAGAAAAACAACAAAACTAGTCACATAGGATTATAAATTTATTTCCATCCTGATACGCATTTTTGAAATTTTCAAAAACACGAAAAAAAATTTAACAGGACTTCTTCAGATCTTAAGAACCATGATGTCTGCAACACATGTTGAGATAAAACCCTAAAATACCATACTGAAATTCATTAGCAGACCTATTCATTTTATAAAATTTACTTGTTGGACTATATATATATATATATATATATAAAACCATCCCATTGGCATAATGGTTAAAGAGTTTGCCAATGGTCTGGGAGACCGGGGTTCAATCCTGTCAAATCATTCCAAAGATTCAGAAAATGGTACTTGATGTTTCTTTGTTAACACTCAACATTATAAGGTATGGATCAAGAGTAAGTGGAGCAATCCAGGGGAAGGAGTAGCAGTCTCCCCTATACTTCCATGTAGTAGCTATTGAAAAGGGAGCCTTTGGGTTGCCCTCAACTACAGTCGACCAAAATTACGTGTTTGTGAGTGTGTCTATATATAAGATATCAGATAAAATCCTGTTATTCTAATTCTTTATATTTTTGGGCCTGAATAAAAATATACAAGTTTTTCATGAACAAATAAACAAACAAAATATATCAAAAAACAAATGACTGAAAAAGAATATCTAAATGAGATTTCTCATTACAAACCTGACGACGCTTTTTTTTCCGTTGAAATTTATACAAACTCATCGAGACAGTTGACGAGGAACTCCAAAATTCAACTGCTTGTGAAATTATGACAATTATTATTCTGCTGTAGTAATTCTTGTAAAACATAATATGAAGAAAAATAAATTCATAAAGATTCTTCAAAATCTGAAATATTTCTAGTGTTTAAATTTATATTTTCTCTCAAACTCCACCCCTTTTCAATTTCACACCTTTATTCTTCTTCTTCATCATCAGTTCTTTATTATCAGATTTTTGTTTTCTTTTCAAGGCTGATTCAGAAAAATTCAAAAGCTTAACCTACATATCTATCCGCTTATAAAAGAATAATCTTTACTAAGGGTCAGGAGGAGTGGAGGAGGAGGTGG
>OY757945.1:40086787-40212526 GCA_963585895.1 Sepioteuthis lessoniana | reverse complement strand
GGTAAGACACTCCCCCAATGAGTGTCCTGCATATGACACTAAACAATCTCATGGTGAGGTTCCAGTGATGACGGAGCTTTGGGGAATGCGGACCACCCCTTCATTGTCATCACTCCCAGGTCCACTCTGGCCCAGAGTGATAGCACCTGATAGGGCTCTATCTATGCGTCAAATAGAACTAAACTGCATACTTATGCAAAACTGAATTGTTTGAAACAGAACTGTTTTAGACATTGAAACTGAACTTACACTAAACTAAATTATTCGAAATAGAATTGTCTTGACATTTATTTTTATATGTAAACTACATACTTATGCTAAACTGAATTGTTTAAAATAGAACTGTTTTCATATTTAAATGTGTGAGCAAAATCTATACTTATACAACTGTTTGACTAAACTGAATTGCTTGAAATAGAAATGTTTTTGACAATTAAACTGAATACTCATACTAAACAGAATTGTTTGAAATAGAACTTATTTGTATAAAAATGGATTTGGCATTAAATAACCTACAAAGGTTGATATGCCATAAACTCCAACCAACACAGATGACTGACTGTACAAGAACTAAAGAACAGAGTAAACTCAAGACACTTATAAGATTTCTCTAACATTATACCCAAGGTGCATACATATGCAATAAAGAGCAGAGTAAATTCAGCTTAACAAAAGTTAGAAATTTAAATGTTAATTATTAACGAAGACAAAAAAGTTAGGCTCTTCTCACTTGGAAGATTGACATAACATTATTTTCCTATCCTCTTTCTCCTAGTGTTGTGAAATTAATATTAAACTTTTTCACATCCCTAATTTCAGGGTTTAGTCAGGCAAATTTTTAAGTAGGCATCTTCTCATAGAAATTACAATTTAGTGTTAGAAGTATGGATAAATAGCATGCATGTGTTGTCGTATAGTATGAATGGGTCAATGAATGAAGCTAACTGGTATTAGTTCTTCAGACTCGCAGAAGAACGCCCCCTCTATCTCTCCCCCATAAAATTTCAAGCTTTATACTCAATTAAAAACACATTTTACCATATTTACCAACCCTTCCGCCCCGGCAGGATATGACACAAGGTCAATTTTTAAGCGGAGTTTAACAGGTTTGAATTCAGAGTTTTCCTTCTCCTAGACTAGTTGCCTCACCAAGGCTCAAGAACCTAGTATGCCCTACAATTTTACCCATAGCTGGAGGGAGAAATTGGATACATACCTTTCCCAAGGGTATTAGTGCTATGTGAAATGCCATCAGTCTCGTTCCGGATTTGAACTTGTGTCACTGTGCCAACTTCCTACGACGATAACCATTACACCACGGGCACACATTTTACACCTCATAATAAATACCAAACTAAATTGCATTGGCTGGGGAGTGCAGAGTCACGCCTTTGCTGCCATTACTCCCGATTACGAGTGGTAGTACTTGTTAGGGTGTCATCTATGGATCAAACTGAACTCTTTGATATTATGTTTAAAAGAATTATGAACTTTATTAATATATTGGCTCTTAAAACATTGATATAGTATCTAATTATAGTGTACCTGTTTAAAATGATTGTAATGATATATTTTTGTACATATATAATTAGAGACTATAGATATTAAACTGACTTCAGCATAAAATAACTCAACAAGGGCTGACATGCTGTAAATTGAACCAACCAACCATCAAACCATTCTCCTATTTGGTCTTGTGCCATAGTTATCTGAGCTTAATAGCCAGAAATTTGATTGCTGATTTTAAAGGTCGGCAAGCTACTCGCCTCCACTAAGATGCATAATGATACCATGTTGATTAATAGAAGCATGACAAATGCCCATACACATAATGCATGATGAACATGAACATACACACATTGCACAGGCACAATACACACAAGCAGACATCTATATACGTACACATTACACAGGTATGACATACATACATGGCACAGACACAACACAAATCCACATATATTACACAGATATGACATGTCTATACACACATTACACAGATATGACAAGTGCCCACACACATTACACAGGGCTAATATGAACATACACATATTACACAGGCACAATACACACAAGCAGACATCTATATATGTACACATTACACAGGTATGACATACATACATGGCACAGACACAACACAAATCCACATATATCACACAGATATGACATGTCTATACACACATTACACAGATATGACAAGTGCCCACACACATTACACAGGGCTAATATGAACATACACATATTACACAGGCACAACACACACATGCAAACATCTATATACGTACACATTACACAGGTATGACATACATATATAGCACAGACACAACACAAATCCACATATATTACACAGATATGACATGTCTACACACACATTACAGATTTGACAAGTAGCTGCACACATTACATAGGACCAACATACACACATTACACAGGAACAATACACACAAGCAGACATCTATGTACATATATATTACACACAGGTATGACATATATGCGCACACACACACACAGCACAGTCACAACACAAATCTACATATATCACACACATTACATAGACATGACAAGTGCCCATACATATTACACAGGCTAAACATACACAAGCAAATATCTATTTACATACACATTACACAGTTATGACATACATAATTAGCACAGATGACAGAGACACAACACATTACACAGATATGACGTCTACAAACACATAACACAGATATGACGTCTACAAACACATTACACAGATATGACGTCTACAAACACATTACACAGATATGACGTCTACAAACACATTACACAGATATGACGTCTACAAACATCATTACACAGATATGACGTCTACAAACATCATTACACAGATATGACGTCTACAAACATCATTACACAGATATGACGTCTACAAACACATTACACAGATATGACGTCTACAAACACATTACACAGATATGACGTCTACAAACATCATTACACAGATATGACGTCTACAAACATATTACACAGATATGACAAGTGCCCATACACAGGTATGCCATTCCCCCCCCCCTCCCATACACATATATATATATAAATTGCAACCAGGAATAAAAAGCATGAAGTGATGCACTATCCACAATTTTGTCATGAAACTTTTCAAGTGCAGAAAAAAAAAGAAATTCCAATTCTTTCTTTTTTTTTAATTCGATTTATTTATTCTATTCTTTTAAATTCTATTTATTTATTATATTTATTTCCGACTCAAAAAATTAACAATATAAATAAATATATATAAAATGAATTATTTAAATAGATCAAATAAAATAATAGCAGAAGCAAGTCCTAAAATGTCTGAAGCTACAGCAATTAATCCTCTTTAAAAACAGATTGAATTATGCAGGTCAAAGATGTAGACAGGCAAATGTATTTTATTTGTTTTGAGAATATCATGGCATTTGATTATGCATTATAGAATATCATGGTATTTCAATATACATCACAGAATATCATGGTAATCCATCTTGCATTATAGGATATCATGGTAATCAATCTTGCATTATAGGATATCATGGTGATCAATCTTGCATTATAGGATATCATGGTAATCCATCTTGCACTATAGGATATCATGGTATTTTTATGACAAGCAGTTCTATGGCCATCGCAAAAGAGGCCACCAAAGAGGCAAAACAAGGACTGCTTGAAAAAAATCCTTTAGTGCCTGTCACATCAAATATCACCAATGGTCCACCCAATGTGAGCCCAGTCAGCTGGGGCTGTAGAATACACCAACTGCATCTCTGCAGAAGGGTAAGACCCTCCCACCAACGAGTGTCCCGGCTATAACAAAACAATCTGATGGCAAGGTTCCAGTCATGGCGCTTTCAGGAATACAGAGTACCCCTTCATCACCATCGATCTCAGGTCCGCTCTGGCCCAGTGTGGTAGCACCAGATCGAGTCCTATCACTGAGTCAAATAGAACTGTTTGACATTAAAGCTGTATACAAGTAAATGAATTATTAGAAATTGAACCATTTGATGTGTTAACTGTGCATAAACAAATAACTAATGTTTAATTGAATTGTTAGTGATACATAGCAATACTTGGAAGTTTGTAGACTTAGGTTAAATTGAATTGCTAGAAATAGAATTGTTTGATACTATAACTGTGTGCATCTACAAAATGTGTTTACAAATCATATACTTAATATATATGTAAAAATAGGATTTTGCATTAAATAACCAACAATAGTTGATATGCCATAAAACCAAACCAAATTATCTACCCAATGCCTCCACATGAGCAGGATGCGACACACAGTCAATTAATTTTTTTAAACAGAGTTTAACAAGTTTAAAATGCAGAGCTTTCTTTCTCTTAAGCCATGGTTTGCACTTCTCAGCCCAAAAAAATTTGATGACAGACCTCTGTTCAAACCTGGAGCACTGTTTGAATTGCCACCTTTTTAATTTTAAATGGTGGCAATTTAAACAGTGCTCCAGCCTTGAAACAAATATTTTTATGAGATTAAAATGATTTTTACAACAAACCAATTTGAAACAATGCAAGTTTACATTTATGGAAAAAAATTTTGAAAAACAAGTTAAACCAAACTTAGTCATATGTCAGACTGCAACATATATACATTTTCTAAGTCAAGTTGGTGACCTTAATTGAGGGTGAACTGAAGGCTCCCTTTTCAATAGCTACTACACCGAGGTGTAGAGGAGGGCACTACTCCATTCCCTGGATTGCTCTATTTTACCCTTGATACGTACCTTATAATGCTGAGTGCTAAGCAAGGCAGCATCAAGTACCATTTTTTGAGTCTCTGGTATGACTCAACCTGGGATTGAACCCTGGTCTCCCAGACCATTAGTGAACACTCTACTCATTAAACTAATGGGCCGGTTCACATATATATATATATATATATATATATATATATATATATATATATATATATATATATACACACACACACAATCAGAACCTAATGCAGTCATAAGTCAGATTGCTACATATGTATTTATCCTTGCATTAACAGAATGTGAAACAAGGCTATTTTTTAAGGTTTGAATTCAAAGTTTTCCTTCTCCTAGACCAGTTGCCATAGTAAGGTTAAAGAGCCCAATTTACCCTTCCATTTACCCATAGTTAGTATAAGAGAATAGTTGGATTCATACGTTTCTAAAAGGTATTAGTGCAATGCGAAATGCAAACAGCCTAATCCAGGATTTGAACTCATATTGCCAAGTCCATTTCCTAGAGATGTTAATTATTACACTATGAGTGCCTCCATGAGACTGCTATATGTGCCATAGATACTATACTGTATACTCAAAGTCAAACATAGTTTTGTCCCTTTATATACCCTTTCTTTGTACTGCATTTTCACTTTTATTTTTCAATCCAAAACAATATCCTTTCTTTCCTTCTTTTGGAATTCTTAAGCACAGATGAAGGCATTTTCCTCTTGGCTGACACATTTAAGTTTCATAATTTCCAAACTGTTACATAGATTTTTATCATTGAGGGTTTTCAGACTATTGTCTTCATTTTAATTGTTATTTTCACAACATTTTGGCTGATATGTCCTCCGGCCTTCTTCAGGTGTTTGTTGAACTCAGAAACCTTCACGAAACTTCGAACTATGGCCTTTATTGAATCCATGAGGGTCGCCTGTTCTGATTTCATTAGCCATAAACGGATACAAGTGTTAAGTATTGAATTGTCCAGCAGGACACAGTGTAACAGTTATAGGTGTTGGTTCCCTAAGCTTCTAAGGAGACAATCATCTGAAGCTTGCAGGTTCAATACTGACTGCAGGCGAGTAACAATAGAGGAATACTTACACTTGTACCCGGTTATGGCTAACGGAATCAGAACAGGCAACCCCCATGGATTTAATAAAGGATGTAGTTCGAAGTTCCGTGCAGGTTCCCAAGTTCGACAAACATCTGAAGAAGGCCGGAGGACATATCGGTTGAAACGTTGTTGAAATAACAATAAAGATGAAGACAATAGTCCAAAAATCCTTAACGATAAAAATCATCAAGCTTCGTCTCAGAAATTTAGACAACTGTTACTTAGATTATAGTTGAATGAGTGTAGTGGAAGATAGAGATGCATACATTAACAGGTACTTGTATTGCTAGTTTTTTAATTACTAATAAGTGACTTACAAAGCATCACTCTAATAACCTTGAAAAAAAAGCTGTTGTAACCAATACTGTTGGGTCCATTACTCATTTATATGGCCTGCTGTGTGAAATTTCTATTTTAAAAAATTTTGTTTTTCAGCATGCTTTTTGGATTGGTTTTATGGCATATCAACTACTGTCGGATATTTAACGTCTGAACAGGATTTGACGTTAAATATCCGACAGTAGTTGATATGCCATATGTTAGCAATAAAATAAATGTTTATATCAAATATATATGATTTGTAAACATTTTATTGCTAACATTTTTAAACAAGCCTGAGCTCATTTTTTTGCACACAGTTAAATGCTTTCAAATATTACTATCTAATATGAACAATTCTATTTACTGTTAATTCTTTGTTAGCACATAGTTAAATGGTTTAAATCATTGCTATATAATACCAACAATTTAGCATTAGTTATTTCTTTGCACACATTTAAATAAATATACGTGATATATAAGAAATTAGTTTGTTGGTAATTTCATTTTTAAATGAGTTAGAACTAATTTGTTGGCACACTAGTATTGCTATGGTTTCTACATAGTTAAATGGTTTCAATTATTGCTATCACACACTTATAATTCTATTTAATATCAATCATTTGTTATGCACACAATGAACTGGTTGCAAGTATTGTTATTTAACACTAACCATTCAATTAAACACCAGTCATGTTTACATACAATTAAATGATCAAAGTTCTATTTCTAACAATTCAGTGAAGCACAAGTCATTTGTTTGCACACAGTGTAAATGTCAAACTGTTCTATTCAACCCATAGATAGGACCCTGTCATGTGCTACCACTCCAAGCTAGAGAGAATCTGGGAGCAACAGCAATGAAGGGGCATTTGGCATTCCCCAAAGCTCCAGCATTACTGGAACCTCACCATCAGATTGTTTAGTGTCATATCCAGGAACCTAGTTGAGGTAGAGGGTCTTACCCCTCCGCAGAGATGCAGTCAGTGTATCTTATAGTCCCAGCCAACTGGGCAATTAGCTTTTTGGTCAGGGTTATAAGTACAGGTATTTGTAAGTCACATAGATCACAAGTTGAAAACTATTTGTATTTCTATTCCACAATAAAAAATTTAATTATATATAAACAAAGAAATATCCAAATATCAAAAACTAACAATCATTATCTTTAGATTCCTTAATGACAATAAACATTCATGTGCCTTATTAAAGACATTTACAAACAGAGCTATGGAAAACTGAGACAAGCTAAAGAATTCTAGAAAATAAAATATCTTTGCCAGCTATTAAGAATGGTTCATATTATTCTAAATTTACTCTCCTCTCACCTTACCAGCTTTCACTCCTCTCTCAATTTTTTGCATCTTCTCTCACTTCTTCCCTGAATTTTCCTCCTAACACACTGAACTTGTTAAACCAGACAATGAATCAATAAAGTGAAACTGAAAGGGAAAGTAGAGATTGATTTCTTTATCTTAAATCTTTCCCAAATGTAAAAGAAAAAACAGGTTTAGCTGAACAGGTTTAGTTATCATCACAAATAATAGAAGAGAAGAGAAAATGTATTAGAGCTATTAAAGGTAGAAAGCTTGTTTCTAGTCCTTCAAGCTGATCACCTGGCAATCGTGCTGGGTGGTTATATTTATCCTTCTAAACTTGCCCTCAGGGGTCCATCCCACCAGGCTTTACCTGCTTTGCAGGGTCGGGTTTATTGTTCAGTATCTGAGGCACTTTAAAAGGGAAATGCTGATGGGGTCAAATATTTTTTACAACTGTGATATGTGGGTCTCGATTCATGTGCAGTCCCCGCATTAAAATGATCTTGTGTGAAATTCCATCAGGTGAGAGGTTAGATAAATACCAAAAGATTTGTTTCTAGTGGCAGGGGGTGGTTTGGTTCAGTTTCTTTTGTTTAATGAAATATCAACCTTCATAAGTTATTTAGAAGGATAGTACTGGTACAATTTAACCTATAGCTGCGTTCAACCATTACTCATTTGTTTTCACATATCGAAATGGTCCCAAGTATTGCAATGCATCACCAACAACTTAATTAAACATCAGTCATTTGTCTACACACATTTAAACGAAAAAACAGTTTAATTTCTAACAATTCAATTTAGTATAAATCACTTGTTTGCAATCATTTTAAATGTCAAACAGTTCTATTTAACACATAGATAGGACCCTATCAGATGCTACCACTCCAAGTCAGAGTTGACCTGGGAGCAATGGCAATAAAGGGGTACTCCATATTCCCTAAAGCTCCAGCATTACTGGAGCCTCACCATTAGATTGTTTAGTGTCATATCCAGGACACTTGTTGGAGGGTCTTACTCCTCTGCAGAGATGCAGTCACTGTATTCTACAGACCCAGCCAAATAGATTGCTCTAGCTTTTTATTGATGTACAACATTATTCACAAGAGGGAATGGATCAGTTGAAACCAAATGCTAACAACAAGACAATGTAAACAAGGAGATGGATAGTCAAAACAAATTTTTAGATTACACATTTGTTCACAGGTGGAATAGTTAAACTTACCTGAGGTGCATGGGATTCCATATTGCCAATCTTGTCTGCTAATTCCTTGTATTGCTTTTTTAGTTCTTCAATTTCTTTTTCTTTCTCCAGCAGATTTTTTGTGTGCACAGCATTTTCCCGTGTACGCTGTCGCTGATATAGTTTTTTAATTTGATCCGCATCCTGGATTTCGGATTTCTGCAAAGGAAAAAAAATATAAATAAATAAAAAAACAAATTAGAAAAATTTCTAATTAGTCGAATTGCGAGCAGACAAATAGATCAAATACTTACTCTTCAATAACTGAGATTAATTTCCGTTCATAAGTTTCATTAGCATACATAATTTTTAAAATTGACCAATTTGAAAGGACTTAGATGTCTCTCAAATAAAGATGGCCGACCTTTTACATTTCAAGTGTCAGTTTAGGTCTGTTATACAAATATATACTTAATTCTTGTAAATATATTCATTTAAGTACTAGATGACCTGTGACTCTGTTGACTTTCTGTTGTAACAGCAACCTCGGATGATATTAATATTTCAGAAAAAGTGAAAGATTCTAATTAGCATTTTATAGTTCATCATATAGAACATTTGGATGATAAAAAAAATTATTCTATATATTATTTAAAGTATTATCTTCTTCTTTGCTGTTCTTAAAGAATATCTACTTCATAGATTCTAAATGCACTTCCATTGCTTCTAAAGAGGATGATCTTTATCAGAAAAAGTAGAATTAATATTACAGAAACCAGCTATGGAAGATTCTAATAATGTGCTGATAGAGACAATTAACAGGAGGAGACTTTAAAATTATAAAGGAACTACCAGAGAAATGATAATATTTTTTATGAAAATTCTTCATATAACTTAATAATTTGTGGAATAATGAAAATACTTTATCTCAGATGGGAGGCATGCATGGTATAATGGTTATTGTCAAAGAAAATTGATGAAGCAAGCCAGGTTCAAATTCTGAACAAGGCAATTTGCATTTCACTTAACACTAATACCTTTGAGAGACATTTATCCATCACTACTCCCACTAGCTATAGGTAAAATAGTAAGGCCGATTGAAATTTCTATGCAACCAATCTAAGAGAAGAAAAAACTAAATTTAAAACCAGGAGCTGAAGTCTCTGAAGAAGTCTGACATTGTGTTCAACCTTGTTCTGGAAACTTTTCAGCCACATTAAAGTCAACTTGTATAGCATCTTACTAACACTGGACAAGATTGGTTTAGTTTGATTTTATGGCACATCAACCACTGTAGGTTATTTAATACCAAATCCCTTTTTATATATATTAACAGTTCTATTTCAAACAATTCTGTTCAGCATAATTATAGTTTCTGTTCATACAGTTAAATGTCAAAACACTTTAAACAATTCAGTTTAGCATAAGTACACAGTTTCAATGTCAAAAAACATTTCTATTTCAAACAATTTAGTTTAGCATATAAAAACAGTGTCCCACACCAAAAGATACAACCAGCAAAATAGAAAATCATATGATCCTCCCTAAGGAAAAGAAAAAAAAAGTAGAAAACAACATTGAACAAGAATGGTTTTACGAAAACAGGAGACATGCTACATGAACAACTGCTAGTCTTCCATATAACCTAATCCAGACTTGTTCAAAGATCTATGTTCAAATCCATATTCTCACAAGATTGACAAGGGTCAGTTATCTCAGAATTTCAGAAAATAAAAGTATGGTTACAATCACAAAGATAACACCAATAGTTTGACTATGAAATTATAACTGCACTATCTCAAAACTTCAATTAATATGGGAGAGTAGTCGTAATCTCTTGGCTGAAACTTGTAAACAAGACCTAAGATGTAGATTAGTCGGTTGGGTTGGGTTTTATGGCACATCAACCATTGTAGTTTATTTAATGCCAAATCTATTTTTATACATATAAACAGTTCTATTTCAAACAATTCAATTTTATAAAAGTATAGCTTTTTTGTTTGCACTCAGTTAAATGTCAAAAACAGTTCTATTTTAAACAATTCAGTTTAGCAGAAGTACACAGTTTAGTTCTATTTGACTATCAGGTGCTATCACTCCAGACCAGAGTGGAAATGAGAGTGATGACAATGAAGGGGTACTCCACATTTCCCAAAGCTCCACCATTACTGGAACCTCACCATCATATGCAGGATACTCATTGGGGAATGTTCTGACCCACTTTGCTGAGAAGCAGTCAGTGTATTCTACAGCTTCAGTCGACTGGTGAAGACAATAATACTAATAATAAATAAGATAACATAATGATGTCTCAGAACTTCAGAAAGTATTAGGTATTTGGTTCCTATAACTACAGTAAATTTCAGTGTACAAATCAACCTTTTAAGATTGAAAAGACCTCCACAAAAACTATAGCTCAACTTATACAACAGAGCTAAAACCCAAACTTTTACCATTTGTTGACCACTCAGTGGTAAAGATTTGGATTTGAACCCTGTTGTATAGATCAACCTCTAGTTTTGTTGAGATTTTTTAAGGTTTGCATGCTGAAATTTACAAAAAAATCAAAAATGCTTGAGCATAGATAAAAACAAATAAAAATAGTTACTATTAATGATTTTGATTCGTACAGGGTGTCTCAATATACATAGGACCCATACGACTGCTAATAACTCTACTAATAATAATGTTGTGTTCTTTTTTGTTTCAGATTTGAAAATAGTGGGTAGAGTGTTTGCCAATGGTCCAGGAGACCAGGGTTCAATTCCCAGTCGCGTTATACCAAAGACTTTAAAAATGGTACTTGATACCTCCTTGCTTAACACTCATTGATATAAGGTACGTATCAAGGGTAAAGTGAAGCAATACGGGGAAAGGTGTAGCGCCCGCCCCTAAACCTTCGTGTAGTAGCTATTTGAAAAGGGAGCCTTCGTGTCACTCTTGACTATGGTCATCAACTTTACTTACAATGCCTTGGACTAGAGTGGAAAAAATATTTTGCATCACTACTTATTTCGAGGCAAAATCATTCAAAATTGTGCAAGCAAAATTTTGCAGGAAGTTTAACTTAACAATTATCCCCAGAAAAGCCAAATCTATCATTAGGTACACAAATTTTAAGACACAGGGTCAGTAAACAACCTCAAAAAGAAAGCAGAAAATCCCAGATCTGGCAGGTAGTTGACTGCCAGATGTCCCGACAATGTGGATGTGGTGAGAGATTCTGCCAGAAGGAATCTGAAGACATTCCCAAGAACTTACTCTTTCACGTGCACCGTAGGATAAAGTCTATCAATTTTTGCAATTGTCAGATTGCTTTTTAAGACTCAGATGAAAGATGACTTGATGCAATATGAATTATCCTATTAATGGGTTACATTTATTTTGAGAGTTGCTTTTTTATCACAATAAGAATTTGTTTAAAGACATAAATAAATGAAAATCAACGTATCTGTTAAATATAGCTTAATGTCTAGAGGGAAACAATAAGTACCTTGAAAGACAATTCGTGTCTGAATCGAAATTAAAAGCCAGTTTCTAGTTTGCAGTTACAGCATCAAAGTTACAAACTAGGAAGAAAACCTTGGTTTGGGTGTGTTTTATAGCATCTCAACCCCACGTGGATTATTTCATGCCAAATTTTGTTTATACATATATATGATTTTAATTTACAGGTAACATTATTCTAAATGAGCCATGACTTATTTGGTTATTTAAAGTATGATGATTAAATAGTTCTATTTGACCTCTAGATGGGACCTTAACAGTTACTACCACTCCAGGTCAGAGTGGACCTGGGAGTAATGGCAATGAAGGGATACTTCACAGTCCCCAAAGATCCAGGACTAGAGCCTCACTATCAGATTACCACTCTGCAGAGGAGCAGTTACCATATTTTACAGCCAAAGCCAACAGGGTAGGAACAAAGCCTTATCATTCATAATATACAGCTGTTCTGTGGGGTTTTTTTTATTATTTACTTCGATTTTTTTTTTTTAACTTCTATTACTCACATACCCAAAAAATAATGCCTGTGCTTGCTTGGTTTTCAGCAAATATCAACAGACTACGCTAAATAAAAAAGGATGGAAATGTAATTGTCTACATAAATAAATAATTCATAGACACAAGTGTGTGTGTGTGTGTGTGTGTGTGCGTTTACACACACACACACACACACAAGGGCCATTCATTAAGTTCTATGCCTCACCCAGATTTTAGATCTTGTCATACATCATTGTATTGGCCTCACCTATACAGAAATTAAGATAGAAATCTGAAAGAGTTTTTCTAGTGTTATGAAAAGTGGTAGTGTGTTGCTATAACAAAAATGTTCAGCTATGGCTCTTCTTTCTGAACAATCCTTGTAAGCCTCTCTTTACATTTGCCTATATTATTGTCATTTATTAAGCTAAGCATAGATTGACACAAGGCCAGAAGCAAAGGGTACCTAGTGAGGACTCAAAGCACTTGAAGAGATATCCTTAGCATAATGTTCATCACTTTTTTCATGTGTGTGTATATATGTGTGTGTGTGTGTGTGTATATATATATATATATATATATATATATATATGAATGAAAGTAAGCAAACTAGCTTAACTGCTTAAATTATTAAAATCACCTCTCATTTCTACAAGTGCAGACATTTTAAATCCAGGAGATCATTCCACTGGACTCTAATTTTTCCTTAAAAATGATTTGGTTTCTTTGTGTAATGGCATAGTAGTGGTACTATTTAACCCAAATCAGGTCTGGGGAGGATAAAGGGGGTTAAAAAAAACTCACAAATTCATAGAGTACCAGTTCAATAATGGTCATTACAAAAAACAGTTTTATAACAGTCAATGCATAAACCAGTTCCATAAAAATCATTACTTAAACCAGTTTTATAATAGTCATAGTGTAAACTACTTTTATAATGGTTATTACATGAATCAATTCCAAAATAGTCTTACCCAGTTGGTTGGGGCTGTAGAATACACCAACTGCTTCTCTGCTGAGCGGTAAGGCCCCACCCCAATGAGTGTCCAGGATATGACACTAAACAATCTGATGGTGAGGTTCTGGGAATGCGGAGTACCCCTTCATTGTTATCACTCATTTCCACTCTGGTCCGAAGTGGTAGCACCTGATAGGGTCCTATCTATGAGTCGAATAAAACTAACTGCATACTTATGCTAAACTGAATTGTTTAAATTAAAACTGTTTGACTAAATTGAATAGCTTGAAATAGAAATGTTTTTGACAATTAAACTGTACTTACATTTAAACTGCATGCTGATGCTAAATTGAATTGTTTGAAATGGAACTGTTTTTGACATTGAAATTCTACTTACATGAAACTGAATTGTTATATATAGAACTGTTTTGACATTCAACTGTGTGTAAACGAAATCTGTACTTATACTAAACTGAATTAGAACTGTTTGATTAAACTGAATAGCTTGAAATAGAAATGTTTTTGACAATTAAACTGTGTATTCATGCTAAACTGAATTGTTTGAAATAGAACTGGTTATTTGTATAAAAATAAATTTGTTGTTAGATAACCTATAAAGGTTGATATCCCATAAAATCTAACCAACCATAATAGTCATTACTTAAACCAGTTCCATAATAGTCACTACATAAACTAGTTTCATAATAGTCATTACATTTAGAGTATTAAATGTCACAACTATAATAGAAACAAGGTAATATAACTCATTGTTTTGTTAATAAAGTGAGTTTGGTTTGGTTTGGTTTCTGTTTTAATGGCATATCAACCTTTTTGGGTTATTTAATGACAAAGCCATCCTTTGAGAGCATCATGAGTAATATTTCTATGTAACCCATAATGGGATTTTTACTTTTCCTAAGGGCATTAGTTAAAAATTGAACATAACAGCATGACTGATGATAGAACTTGCTTACTATGATGTCACAGTCCAGCACATTAGCCACTACACCACAGGAAATCCCCCCCACTCTTTTAAATGATGAGAGTTATATAGTAACCAGGAGTAACAATTCTACCATCTAATTGCTTCATTAAAACACTCAGAATCGGTACACCAGATAGGTGGGGCCGACCCACCTGCTGGGTCATTTTGAAATGCAACTTTCATATGATGTTAATGTAAGAGTGTTCCTGCAATAAGGTCCCCTCAAAATAGTAACTAAGTTATATCTAGGTCAATTCTTAAAATATTCAAAATGATTACTTTTCAGATAAATCTTGCATATATCTATACCTACATTCCTGGAGGGTGTAAAAAAATTTGTTTTCTTTGACATTGTTGTCTTATGGTACAGAATAATGAAGTACATCTTGATCAATGCTATATATATATATATATATATATATATAAAACCCTTCTTAGATGTTATATAGAATATTGTATTCAGATGTGGCATCCAGTGTCAATACATGGAAATTAGAGTATAATACTGAGAATGAAAGGCATACAAAAAAGAGGGACAAATGTAATAAAAAGAGTAAAAGATTACAGTGACAGAGAGAGATTGGAGAAATTAGGATTAAGTACTTTACTAGAAAGAAGAATGAGAACGACCTAATTGAATCTTTCAAAATAATTGATGACATTTCTAATTATAGTAAACATTTTTTTAAATATTTCTCCTCAAACTAAGAATTTCCTGACAAAACAAATTTAAAAACTAAATCTAGCAACCATATATAAATATATAGCACTCTATTAGCAAAAGAATCAAATTGATTCTTTTGCTAATAGAGTGATATATTTTTGGAACAAATTGCCCAATCAGATCACAAACAGGAATAGTGTTTAAAAAAAAAAAAAAAAAAAATAAGATTAAATTGGATGATATAAGAAAAAATTTTAGAGGACATTTTTAAGAACTACTGGATGAATTACTAGAATTTAATCAGTATATAGATATTGTATTAATAATGTATGCTTTGTGTAAACATTCTTTTCTTACTTTTTTTTTAATTTTAAAGGTTGATGTGAGAAGATAGTAAAAAGTGAAGATGGTAAAGGAGCCATAACAAACAAATAATAATACTAAGATTCAGATACACGAGAGAGACATGAGATATATACACACAGACAAGATACACACACATGCAGAAAGACGGTCATAGAAAACACACTTACCTTGAGATTTTGCTGCTGGAGAATTTTGGCTTTCTCTTCCAGCCTTCGAGCAATGCCAGCTAACTCTGCGTTTCTTTTTCGCAAAGATTTAAGTTTCTCTTCTCTTGATTTATAATCTTCTTGCTTCTTTTTCTGTAAAAATCAGGAAACAAAAAATCAGTTTCAAATACAAGCTTCTGGACAATTGTCATCTGGCTAAACCAAAACGGGTACTCAAAATTAACTACCAACCATACAAACAATGCACAAAGCTGGGCGGAAAAAGAATATACAAGACATTTGAGAGCTGTAAAAATGAACTGGTATTCCTAGACAGAAACACCCACACCATTGTCATGAGAAAAAAAAAAAAAAAAAAAAAAAAAAGTTTCATATTCATGTACACCTGTGTGAAGGTGAGTTAGATTCAGTTTATATATACACGTTGGGTACAAATAAAAGAATAAAAGACTTATGCAGTCAAATAAAAAAAAAAAAAAGGAAAAAAAAAAAAGAAGCTCTTTCCAATAATAGTAGGTTAGCAAAGTTTTGTTCTTTTCATAGTATCTTTAATTATTTTTTTTAAAGTTTAGCCTTATATAACCTTGTCAAAAGATCAATAAAAGTTTTGTGCCTCTACTTCAGAACTTGATACCCCAATGTTTACTTGCAAAAAGTGTAGTATATTCAAAACAGGAATACGTGAAATATACAGATATACATGAAACATACAGATACGTGAAATGTTCATAGGCATAAGTTCACATGCATTGGAATCAAAAAAACACGCGAAACACTGACGACTCTTTGTTCAGGTACGAAATTTTATTACCTTCTTGACTTTTAGGTTTTCAACACGAAGAGAGAGAGACACACAATTTTTACTATGCTGACTGTTACATCTGACCCAACAACGCGCGGTGCATCACGTAGACCCAACTGGCCTGGCCTCGCCAAGGCTTGAAAATCAACTCGCTTCATCGAGGTCCAAATCTCAACTAACTGCTTTTTTTCAAAAATCACCCAAAATCCTCAGCCCATCGCTTCTGGGCATGACGTCATTCACATCCCCAGTCTCATTTCCTATCCGGGGGTTTTATTATGACATCTGTGATTGTCACATCCTCCCCGCGCGAGCGTGAACACCTGCGCTCAATGTGTGTCCCTACCCGTACACTAAGCCAAATAGTTCTAAGCCTAACTAAACTGAAAGATAAGATATAACCAACGAAATATAATATAAAAAAAATCCTTCCACAATTACATAACAAAAGCAATCTCAGAAAAGTTATAAAGGTTAGTAAAGTCTTGGATTTCAATTTCGTTATCTTATAGCATATCAACATTCATGGATTATTTAATGTCAAAGTCATTCTTGTATGAATTTACCAACCCCACCACACAAGCAAGACATGACACAAAGTCAATTTTTAAGTGGAGTTCAACAGGTTTTAATTCAGCCGTTTCCTTCTACTAGACCAGTTGCCATACAAAGGTTGAAGAGTTCAGTTGGCCCTACTATTTACCCAAAGCTGTAGGGAGAATATTCAGATTCATACCTTTTCAAAGGGTATTAGCGCAATATGAAATGCAAACAGTTCCATCCAGGATTTGAACTCGAGTCACTGTGTCCATTTCCAAAGACAATAACCATTACACCATGGACAGTAAAAAGAACAGTAAGTAAAGTTGGCGATCTTAGTCAAGGGTAACATGAAGGCTCCTTTTTAAATAGCTACTACACCGAGTTGTAAGGGAGGGCACTACTCCTTCCCATGAATAAATTGTTGACTGAAGTCGAGAATGACATGAAGGCTCCCTTTTCAATAGCTACTACACCAAGGTGTAGAGGAGGGCACTAATCCTTTCCCTGGATTGCTCCATTTTATTCTTGATATGTACCTTATATTGCTGAGTTTTAAGCAAGGAGGCATCAAGTACCATTTTTAAAGTCTTTGGTATGATGCGACCTGGGATTGAACCCAGGTCTCCCGGGCCATTGGCAAACACTCTACCCACTAATAGTACTATTTAACTCTTAGTTAGGAGAACAAGGAAGTTCATATCTTTCCCAAGAGTATTAATCTAAAAGTAAACATTTGAGTTCAAACATGGTTACTACAATGTTAGCCACTACGCCACAGAGACTCCTCCAACTTCGTTATCAAGTTTTCATTTACTTTACATAGTATACATTAATAAAAACTGGACTATGTTTATCAACTAAAAGTTTATACTTTAGATTTTGTTGTAAAAATAAAAAAAGTAAAGTCAGCAACATAGTCAAGGGCAACCCAAGTGCTCCCTTTTCATTAGCTACTATACCAAGGTGTAGGAGAAGGCGCTACTCTTTTCCCTGGATTGCTCCACTTTACCCTTGATCCAAACTTAAAATACTGAGTGTTAAGCAGGCATCAAGTACCATTTTTTTAATCTTTGGTAGGGACTTGACCTAGGATTGAACCCCGGTCTTCCGGGTCATTAACAGATACTCTACTCACTAGGCCAATGGGCTGGTACTTATGATTTATTAGTAGCAAACATATTCTAATGTGGCCATTATATGTGACCTGTATATTATTTTTATCACTTAGAATCTTCGAACTATTGTCTATATCTTCATTGTTATACTCACAATGTTTTGGCTGATATGTCCTTCAGCCTTCTTCAGATGTTTTATGTAGAACTCGGGAGCCCACACTAAACGTTGAACTGAACCCTTTATTAAATCCACAGGGATAAATTCTTCTAATTCCATTAAACCTGAAGTTAGGATTGAATCTGCAACCTCTAGATGAAAATATTCCCTACCTCTGTCATGTATATTCTGATTTTTTGTGTATATGTTCTCAGACCCTATGTAGGTATTTCTAAATGGGTAGCACCAAAACACATATACATACATACATACATAAATACTATGGTCATTTCTATACATATGTATCATAAATTTTAAGTTGCAATAATTGATGTACAGTAATTCTGTTATATGGTCATATGCAGATTCATGCAGAAATATACATATATATATATATATATACTGGATACGATACTGGTTGCATTTCACATAGCACTAATACCCTTGGGAAAGGTATGAATCCAATTATTCTCCCTCCAGCTATGGGTAAATAGTAGGACAGACTAGGTTCTTCAGCCTTGGTTAGGCAACTAGTCTAGGAGAAGGAAAACTCTGAATTCAAACCTGTTAAACTCCGCTTAAAAATTGACCTTGTGTCATATCCTGCCCGAGCGGAGGGGTTGGTAAATAGTATATATACTGGATACATACCGACGCAATGATAACACACGCATGCAGGATAAAAACGCAGGAAGACTTCTTTAACAATATTTTACCTCTCACTTTATTGCAAGGGTTCGAAAGGGTTGTTCAAGGGTTGCATGTGAGAGGGAGCTGGAGATCGAATATAAACTGTAATATCTTGACCCCACTGTTATGACCGTCACGTTGTGTCTTTCTCATTCTTAAGTGCTGCTCAACCGGAGGCCTAGGGCCCACTCATCAGGGCCCAAAGGCCCCTTCGGCCTGATGTGGCTTTCCCTACCACATTTTGTCTATAACTCCGTCCGATCTTCAACTCAACTGCCACTGGCTCGTCGAACTCAACTGAATTATATAATCGTTCGACGCCCACTCGATCTTTGAAATCGAATGTTTAATCGTCATCAAGCGGAAATAACTGTCATGCAGTTCAGAGGTCACTCTCTTCTGGTGCATCACTCTGTAGTGTACCATGGGAATTACCTTGTCCCATTTCATCAGCCAATTTCCGCCCAAGCGATTTCCTCTCCTAACTGCCATTGGAATGTGTCACTTCCTTCTGGTGCATCACCTTGGAATAGCATTTTTTGGGGCCGGGTCGAAGGTCAAAACATAACAATTCTAGTAGAAAATAGTCTTTCTTTCATCAATATTCTAAAATGACTTTGTTTTTGAGAGAATTTTCCATTCCATGCCTTTAACACAACCTAACAGCCAGTAGAACAAGTACTCAACTCCTTTCTCTCTTCATCATCCCTACAACAAAGACCCAAATAGAGATCCTATAGGATCTTCAATATACCACCCCCTACATTCTTAGCATACCGCCCAACTATAAAGGTATTTCTATTTTGGTAAGTATCTATTCTTTTATGATTTGATAGATTCAGATATAATAGGTTCAGCACAATGTTTTGTTCAGAGAAATATAGCAACTCCTAATTTTTTTTAATAAATGTTTAATACATGTCATTACTACACTTCATAATACTCACCAATGATTCATTTTCAGTTTTCAATATCATAGTCTTCCGCTCCAACTTCAAAACCTGGGACTGAAGCTCGCCCACTTTTTTCTGTAAGGGCTTCTCCTTTTCATCAAACAGCCTTTTATTCTGAAACAAAAAGAAATAAAGATTGAGTTTACATCTAATTTTTGGTTTGGTTTGGATAGATTTATGGCATGTCAGGTTTTTTTTTGGTTTTTTTTCCAAACAAATGTTTCTATTTAATATCATTTGTTTGCACACAGTTATATGATTTCAAGTATTCTTGTCTAATACAGATAATTTGCCAAGTTATATAGGTTTCAAATATTTCTATCAAATACTAATAATTTTCAAACAGATCTACAAGACCCATAGATGGTACCCAAACAGGTACTACCATTCTAACTCAGCATGAACCTCAGAAGAATGGCAGAGCTCCAGAGTTGGATTCTTACTATGGAAGGCAGAACACCCTTTTTTTTTTTAGAGGCTCTGACAGACAATGTATTCTAGGATAGAAAAAGAAAGTGAATGGAAAGAGGATAAAAAAGGGGGAAAGTGAAAAGTGAGAGAGAGATCAGGACAGAAACAGGTGAGATAGAGACAGAGCTCAGGACAAAAACAAGGAAGAGACACAAAGAGAAAGGTTGGGACAAAGACAAGAGAGAGAGATTTGCATAGAGAAAAGAGAGAGGGAGATTAGGACAGAAACAAGAGAGAGAACTAAGACAGAGACAAGTGAGATAGAGAGACAAAGACCAGAACAGAGACAAGTGAGAGTGAGAGAGAGACCAGGACAGAGACAAGAGAGAGCAGTTTGGACAGAAACAAGTGAGAGAGAGAGACTGGGATCCCTTGGGACAGAGATGAGAGAGAGAGAGAGAGAGAGAGAGAGAGAGAGAGAGATTTGGATAGAGACAAGAGAGAAAGACCAAGGCAGAGACAAAGAGACCAGGAGAGGGAGAGAGAGAGAAGAAAAGTGATTGGGACAGAGAAAAGAGGGAGAAAAATGTGAGAGTAAAGAAAGTAAATTTTTCAACAATTTTTCATGAATGAAATATCTTTTCTTACAAGATGTAAAAAAGAAAAAAAAAAAAAGAAAAGTGTAAAAGATAAAAAATAAGATTCTGAAAATCTGATTAATTAATTTTAAGCTGCATTTGTTTCAGTTCTTTGTTCAAGAAACATCAGGATTTTTTTTAAAGAGGTTGCCTCTTGGGGTGACATCAATAAAACTGATTCAGAAATAGCTTCAGAGAAGCAATAACTCAATGCTTTGTAACTTGAAGAAAAAAAAAAAAAAAAGAAAAGAAAAAAAGTTGAGATACTTTTCAGATCACTTCATGCTTTATGAAATATTCTGAAAATTCAAGTCATGAACAGCTGCAAGCAAAATAGTTGAAAAATTTTAAAATTTTCATTACAATCAAAATGACTATAATGATCATATTAAAAGACACTTTGCATTAGGCATATGTTATATATCTATTTTTATTGTGTGTGTGTGTATATATATATATATAAAACCTTTGGGTTGTCCTTGATTGCAGTCGCCCAACATATATATATATATATATATGTTGGCCGACTGCAATCAAGGACAACCCAAAGGTTCCCTTTTCAATAGCTATACACCAGGCTTTATAATGCTCTTAAGCAAAGAGCCATCAAGTACCTTTTTTTGAGTCTTTGGTATGACTTGACCTGGGATTGAACCCCGGTCTTCTGAACCATTGGCAAACACTACTTATACTGCATATATATATATATATATATATATATATATATATATATGGAGAAAATTGAAAAACAAAGAAATCCAAATTTATTAATGAATTTATTACGAAGGAAAGTAGACGTTCACTTTTGGATTACTTTTTTTTTCAATTTTCTCCATACTGTCAGATTACTTTCCATTATTTACTTCTCTGTGTGTGCGAGAGAGAGAGAGAGTGAGTGAGTGAGTGAATGAGTGTGTGTATATATATATATATATATATATATATATATATATATATATATATGATTTAATTATTATCAACCAAAAAAAAGCTTTTATGTGTCAAAGTAAAAAAGTGTTCAATATCAAAAGATAGAGTAACTATATGAATAAAAATAACCATATTTTTTTAAAATTAGAAACAGCTAATACTGAAAATTATAGATTACTTAATAACCATATGATAGTAAAAGAATTTCTTCTACCAGAAGGTCAACAGATTTGCATTCAGAGTTTTCCTTTTAAATCAGTTGCTATACTAAGATTAAAGAGCTCAGTCTACCCTACTATTTTATCCATACTTGGAAGGAAAGTTGATGAATTCATACCATTTCCAAGGGTATTGGTGCCAGATGAAATGCAAACAGCCTCATCCAGGATTTAAACACGAGTCACTCTATCCAGTTGCCACGATGATAACCATTACACTATAAGTTCCTCTTTTACTTACAATATAAGTAATGTGATGATGATTTTAATTTTAATAATCATCACCGCCAAAATTCACATCAAATAAACCTTTAGCTGCCATAAAGTTAAATAGGATTAAAGAAAAAAAAATATTTTGATCACAACAATTCATTTCCCATCCCCTCCTCATCCACTCCTCCCTTTTCACACTCTCTTCCTTCATCTCACGCCTTCCCAACAACAGACAGCAGAAATATGTTTATATATGTAAAGATGCATGCCAGTATATACGCCAACATAGGTATATATGTACGTGCAAGCAACAGCACATATACAAACATTCAATAGCACACAAACTTAGGTACACATACACACAAATAACCCTCACTTTTTGAACAAAAAATTAACTATATTAATTGGTCTTTTTTTTTAAAAACTTCACTGTCTGACGAATGCAAAATGCATGAAACCCAGGGTCACAGACACTACAATTTGAAATATATATATATATATATATTATATTATGCGATATAACCAACGCTTTACATTCCTGGCCTGACTTAACTTAAAAACACTCATCCACACGCACACATACACCCACACCCATATACACACACATACTTACAACTACACATAAACGAAATCTTAACAGCTTTTTGTCTGCATTTTGTTGCATTTTTAATTTTCAATTTCATTCCATCTTAACTGCCTGATGAATGTTGTTATAAACTTCATGAAACCTTAGGTTGCAGAACAATATTTTCCATGGATTATATATATATATATATATATATATATATATATATACACGTAACCCTCCACACAAGAAGGATGTGACACAAAGTTAGTTTTTTTAAATGGATTTTAAAAGATTTGAATTCAGAGTTTTCTTTCTCCAAGCCGAGTTGCCATACTGAGGTTGAAGAGCCCAGTCTGTGCTACTATTTATCATTCATACGTTTCTCAAGGTTATTAGTGCAAAAGGAAAAGTCATGTCTCACCCAGGATTTGAACTCAAGTTGTTGTATCCATTTCCAACAACAGCATCCATTTGACTACTAACACCTTACTTACAATATGAGTGAATATAAAAGGTAAAATCTTCAACTAAAGGGTTCGTGTAACAATACCATTTGTTTTTAAGTGAATGGTACCAATTATTTGCTTGTGTTTAGTATGTCAAAATAAAAATAAAAAACCTTTTGTTAAATCATAAGTGGAATTTACCTGTTTGAAACCCACATTACAATATCACAATTATTCAAAATAAAATTATAAAAAGATATAAAAAGTACATTACTTGAAAGCATTATATATCAAGCTAGAAGATATTCCCAGCATTTCCTGGGACAAAAAACCAGAGATAACATTATCTGTCACACAATGTATATATGCATGAAACCTAACCTGATTTTCCCCCCATAGCCAATGAATATGTAAAATATTTTCAACAATGAAAAGTTTGCAATTTTTTCTTTAAATAAACTCAATAACTAAAAGATAAATAAATTTATTATTAAACAAAAATTGAATAATTTTGATTATTTCTTTTTTATGAACAATACTTCAAAAAGGGAAATTTTGTATTTGTAAAATTATCAAAATATTTTGATAAAAACTCTCAACATGGCTTATATTTGTTTACTTGCCAAACTGCAAGGTTTATAAAAAAAAAAAATTTAAAAAAAAAGGCCAAGGTCATGACCCCTTTCATGATAGGAAATTGCTTTATTTGAATAACAAAAGCAATTTAATAATACAAGCTATTAAAAGAATACTCATTAGTAAAGATCACAAAACACAAGTCTGAAAATGAATGACAAAAAAGTGATTTGTCAAAAGTTGATTTTTAAAGATGAATAAGCAAATTATCTACATTAAACAAGAACTGCTAAGTTGGACAAAATATCAAAGCTAAGCTGCTAGAAACGAATGATGACACAGTAATATAACTAGTATCTCATGAAATAGATATTCTATCCTAATTTAGAAAAAGAGAAGATGACTTACAGCATGTGACAAAGCGAACAAATATATGCCTGGTGCACAAAATGAGTGTTGGGCTCGGGAGAAAAAAGAAATATAGCCACCCTAAAATATTAGTTTAAGATAAAATGTGGTCTTGAACAAGATGAATTTGCTAGAGTGGCATATGCAAATTTTTCAAAGTGAACGAACGTGCCAGATAAGCATAAAAACACTATGTGTAAGAAAAACAAGGTGAGATTAATTCTGTGAGTGCAATACTGAGGATAGGGAAACTACTGTGAAAGCAAACACTTGAATCTGTTTCACATTTCAGAGGACATTTCACAGAACAGTAAATAAGCCTTTGCGCTATTAAAGATTTGAAGGCACAAAAAGAACAGGTGAAAAGAAAAAGTGCTATAAAGACAACAAAAAAACAAATTTTAAAAAAGCAAAATCTATGCCATAGACCCTGAAACTTTGAAAGCAAAACCCTTGAAAACTAATACTGTTGTAACTTGTATATTTCAGTTAACAGAGAAAATAAGAAAAATACATCAATTAGTTTGATAAGAAAATAAGTTTTACTATACAAGATACAGTGAATGAACAATCAGTACTTGACAGGTGGCATTCACAAGTCTCATCCCCTTCTCTCATCCAAGGGATGGCTATTCATTGTAAACTAATGATTCCATTACCTAACCTTTAAGTAGTATATGCATGGAGATCAATTATTATAAAAAAAATGTATCATTCCAGATTTTTAGACTATTGTCTTCATCTTTATTGTTATATTTACAATGTTTCGGCCAATATGATCTCTGGCCTTCTTCAGGTGTTTCTTGTTGAACTTGGGAGCCTCAATGGAACTTCAATCCACGTCCTTTATTTAATCCATAGGAGTCACTTGCTCTGATTCCATTAATCATAACTGGGTACAAGTGTTAAGTATTCCTATATTGTTATTTGCCTGCAGTCAGGATTGAACCTGCAATCTCCAAATGATTCTCTTTTAGAAGCTTAGGAAACCAATGCTTATAACCATTACACTATGTATCCTGCTGGACACAGAGTATAAATTCAGACAATTAAAAAAAAAAAATCTAATTAAAGGAGCATACCATCAATATTTCACAGATCCATATGTAAGCAGAATTGCCAAATTCATTAGATCCAAAGATCAGTTACCTCATAATAAGTGCCTAAACTGTGATAAAGTGTTGGTCATATATTGGTCATATTAATAATCTCCAAACTTACAAGAAGTACTTGCAGCTTTGGGGAATGTGGAGTACCCCTTCATTGCCATTGCTCTGAGTGGTAGCACCTAATAGGGTCTTATCTATGGGTCAAATAGAACTGAACAGTGTACTTATGCTAAATTGAATTGTTTGAAATGGAACTGTCTTTGACATTGAAACTGTACTTACGCTAAACTGAAATAGAATGGTTTTGATATCTGTGTAAACAAAAACTATACTTATACCAGACTGAATTGTTTCAATTAGAACTGTTTGACTAAACTGAATAGCTTGAAATAGAAATGTTTTTGACAATTAAACTGTGTACTTATGCTAAACTGAATTGTTTGAAATAGAACTGTTTATATCTATAAAAATGGATTCCGCATTAAATAAACCAGCAAAGGTTGATATGCCATAAAACCCAAACAAACTAAACCACAAGAAGTACTGTAACATGGTGGCGTAGACAACCAATTGTTACTTACTTACTTGTTCTCAATACCATGAATTACAATGAAACTCTTAGTTTTATCCAGTGAGAGAAATGTTGCATAGCCGTATGATACAACTATACGTAAACATATACATGCGGAAACATAGTCAACAATAATGAACGAACGAAGACACTTCTTTAGAAAAATATACCTCTCACACTCTATTCTCGAAAGGTTCCGAAAGGGTTGTGTGTGAGAGGTGAGTTGGAGACGGAACAGACTGCAATATATTGACCCCAAGTTCCTCTGACTATAGCTGCACTTCTTTCTCATTCTGCTGGGCTGCTCAACCAGGGGTCACTGAGGGCTACAAGCCCTCTGTCTGGAGCTGGTTCTCACTGCCTCGAACTGCGACTCAAACTCCAACTGCAACTGACTCCAACTGCCTCAAACCGTCTGTGGCACTGGGTTATATAATTGTTTGACGCCCACCTGCTTCTTGTGGGCATTGTAATTGCACCGAATTCAACCTGTCCACAGGTCAAGGTGATACCCTGATGTCTTTGACCAGATGCACCTGTTATTTACACAGGTGCATCTCTTAATTGACAGCTCGGTCGAGGGTCAATATGTTACAGAAAGAACACAAACTTCTTTTAATAATTTATGTTCATTATTTAATGTCTTTATGTCTTGGGTATGACACAAAACTGCATCTAATGGTAAGACAGCTTTGTGAAATGTGGAGTACCCTTTCATTACCATTACTCTCAAGTCCACTTTGACTCAAAGTAGTATTAGGGTCCCATCTATGGGTAAAATAGAATTATTTAAGTTAGATAGCAATACTTGAGTTGGTTTGGGTTGTGTTTTATAGCATATCAACCATTGTAGTGTATTTAATGTCAAATCCTGTTTATACATATATATTAAATAGGATTTGTAAACACATTTTGTCCATAATATTTTTAAATGAGCTTGATCTCATATTTTGCACACAGTTAAATGGTTTTATACACAGTTAAAGGATCAAACAATTCTATTTCTAACAATTCACTTTCACATAAATTATTTGTTTGCAAAATTTAGATGTCAAACAGTTCTGGAGCTACCACTCTGAGTCAGAGTGGACCTGGGAGCAATGGCAATGAAAGAGTACACTACATTCCCCAAGAAGCCTCACCATCAGATTTAGTGTCATAATCAGGACACTCATAGAGGTGAGATGGGGGCGCTTACCACTCTGCAGAGATGCAGTTGGTGAATTCTACAGCTCCAGCTGACTGGGCTAAGCTGTATTTGACACTATGTGCAAGCAATAAATAGCATTACTTGAAATGATTCAACTGTGTGAAAACAATAAATAGCAACACATGAAACTATTTAACTGTAGGCAAAAAGATGATTAATATTAAATTGAATCATTAGTATTGGATAATACTCAAAACCATTGAATTGTGTACAAACAAATGTGCTCTAGTTTGTTTAAAAATAATCTTACCTACAAACTAATCACTTACAAATCATATGATATATACAAGATTTGGCATTAAATAACCCACAATGGTTGATATGCCATAAAACACAACCAAATTAATCTAATGTCTTCAGGTCAGCTGTTAAGGTTTGGTTTCTTTGTTTAATGACATATCAAACTTTGTAGTTTATTTAATGCCAAAGCCATTCTCCTAGAAGAACAGTAGTAGTACTATTTAACCACATCAATCATGCCCAACTTCCGGGTATGAGGATATTGCCTACATAACAACTTTACAGGTGCACCTTTGGTGACATTTGCACACCTTTTCATTGTGTACTAGGAGACACTGAGGTCATCAAAATGTCACCAAATCTGTTAGCACTAAGAGACACAAGACATTTCCCATCTGTCATATAACAGTACTAAATATAGAGTTATCAATACTCATTTTGAGTGTGAGCTCCAATAGAAATTTCATAACTGGAGATATCAAAAAAGAGATACACATATGAAAACCTCAGAATTAAATTTAAAAAGGACATAAAAATATACAATAGCCTGGGCTCAAGTATATATATATATATATATATATATATACATACACAAACAATACAATTAGATGGTTTAAAAACAAGTCATGAAAGACCCCTAAAATACTCATTTTGAGTGTGAGCCACAATAGAAATTTCTTAACTGGAGATATCAAAAAAGAGACACACATATGAAAACCTCAGAATTAAATTTAAAAAAGACAAAAATGTATAATAGCCTGGGCTCAAGGATATACAGAGATAATATAACTAGATGGTCTAAAAACACGCTATGAAAGAACCCTAAAATACCCTGGAGTTACTTAACAGAAGCACATAGAAATTTCCATATTGAGGTTTTGAAAAAGAGATTCATGAATAAAATAAAGTAAAAATGATAACTTGGAGCCTCTGTCAATAATTGGGGATTTAAAAAAAAAGATACATTAAAAATCCACTGAGCTATTGTCAACAGGGACATATAGAGACCTTATATTTAGAGATTTAAAAATGATTTAAAAAAAGACATTAAAAAATTAAATGAACAAAGTAATAAAATTTCAAATACTTCTGAGACACTTAACTAAGACTTCATAGTTGAAGAAATTCAAAATAAAATTTAAAAAATTAATTTTTTCTAAAAATGAAGCGTTTCCAGACTGAGCAAATATGACCTAAAGAACACAAAAAAATTGTGATACATCTGCAAAAAATTACAGCTGCATTTTTTTGTTGTTGTTTTTTTCAATCAATCACTTCTTAAAACATTATTTCCAGCTTGTGTGTGCCTCATGATCTAATGGTTAGTAAGCTAGGCAAGTAGACTATCGTTACTGGATGCCTTATTCTTCTAGTTTTGCGCCAAACCTTATTCATTATTTCCAGCTTATTGCAATACTTGGTTCTGTATCATTCATACACATATTAAAGAACTGAGCTGAGTCAGGTACAAGATCACAAATACAAGAAATCCAGTGAGAATCAAACCCGCTACACTCATGCTAGTCTGTAGTACTAATTGACTGTCACTGTTTAGCTTAGCTTGTCATGAAGTCACTAATATGCCCAATAGGTAGGCCAGGTAGGTAGTGTATATATCAAAAATTCATAAAGGTTAATTATGAACAAGGAAAATGGCATATGCAAGACTTATCGAACAATAATATGCAGATATTTGATATTAATGAAAAAGTAGCCTACCTAGGGCAATGACAACTTAGTTCATTGTCTAAATTTCTGAGATGAAGCTTAATGATTTTTATCATTAAGGGATTTCAAACTATCGTCTTCATCTTTATTGTTATTTGCACAATATTTCGGCTGATATGTCCTCCGGCCTTCTTCAGGTGTTTGTCAAACTCAGGAACCTACATGGAACTTCGAACTACATCCTTTATTGAATCCATGGGGGTCGCCTGTAATGATTCCTTTAACCATAACTGGGTACAAGTGTTAAGAATTCCTGTATTGTTACTTGCCTGCAGTCAGGATTGAACCTGCAACCTCAGAAGCTTAGGGAACTAATGCCTATAACAGTTACGCTATGTGTCCAGCGGGACACATAGCATAACACTTAATTCCTTTTAAAGTACTCACTTTCACTCGTCATACAGTTACCTCTTTTTCCCTTCAACTTGAAAAAACAATGTAGTTTTCTATGTCCAGCCTCTTAGCTATCCATTGGCATCAGACACACAGACCGACAGACAGAATTAACTTTATTAATTAGATAACTGAGTTTAATTTTATTGACTAATATGTTGTATCTGCCTAGGTGATGCAATTTGGTACAAAAGACTACTCTACAATCAATATTATCATTATTATTATATCCTGAATTTATAGTTAAGTCATAATCGACCTAATAAAATTATACTGAGTTACTATCTTTTTCCTGTAATGGCCATTTACTTCTGATTCCAACACACCAACATCAGCGTACCTTTACTTTAGAAACTAAAAGCGATAAAGGAAGGAAGGTTGCTTTTGTAATCAATTAAATTATTTAATAAAACATTTTTAAATCAAACTTTATCTAATGTGATTCTTAATGTTTAATATTACATTTCTGTGTAATTATTTTAACTTTTTTTTTCTATTTGAAAATTCTTTTCATGTATAAATGTTCTTTTTGTTACTTATGATATAAATTAACTTCATTGTAAAAAAAAAAAAACAAACTCTAAAGTATTTTATTTTTTAATAAACACAGTCAAAAATTAAATCAGTTAAAATTTGAAATAATTTTTTTTTTTAAATTGAAAAAATAACTAGTGATTATTCAAGGTTAAATTTTAGTTTTATTTGAAAGGTACTAACATCATGATTATCAATATTAAAAGGAAAACAACATTACACATCTTATTAATTTTTTAATACATTCTAAACATTTGTAGTCAGTAGTCAAGGGTGACCAGAAGGCTCCCTTTTCAATAGCTACTACACCGAGGTGTAAGGGAGGGCACTACTCCTTCCCCTGGATTGCTCCACTTTACCCTTGATACGTACCTTATATTGCTGAGTGTTAACCAAGGAGGTATCAAGTACCATTTTTAAAGTCTTTGGTATGACGCGACCTGGGATTGAACCCAGGTCTCTCGGACCATTGGCGAACACTCTACATACAGTTTCTTATGCGCAATTAAGAAAACTTAATCAAATAATAATTATTAATTTATTATCAAAATAGTGAAATAAAAATACTTTTTAATTGCCTTTTCAATACTTAATGTTTTACCTGGTAATAATCCACAAATCTTTCATAGCCATTAAACACTAATTTTTACTTTTTGGAAAATTTTCTATTTCTATAATAAAATTTTGCTTTTTTAATTAGTTTTTACTTAAATATTCAACCTGAATACAAGGAAAAAAAACTCGAAATTGCTTAACAAATGAATGTTACTATAGGTTTCCATATGTTTTTTTCATATCTTATGAAATAAATAAAAATGTTTGAAAAAACAATACAAGCTGATAGTACATATAATAACTATTTTAAAGGCCGTTTTATTTTTTTAAAGGTAATTTCAGAATTTACAAGGTTGAAACAATATCAATGAAAAAAAAAAAGAAAAAGAAAAAGAAAAGGCCATTAAACAATGACTTTTTATTCATTTGAACAATTTTAAGCGTAAAATATTTTCTTAAGAATGAATAAGGAATTAGAATGAAAGAAAAAATACATTGTATTTTTAAACACTGAAAAACATTCTGTTTGAAAATATAAAATTATTTTTTTTTAAAGATGTTAATTCAATTGTATTAGATATCGTCCATCCTCGAATTATTTTTTGATAAAAATAAAAAAATAAAAAAAAAAGGAATTGTACATTACTGGTATTAATTTGTTATAATTAACGGGCAAAGCTGGGTATCACCACTAGTTTAAAAGGACGCCAATTTTTAAGAAATAAATATGTACAAAAAATCTTTCAAAATGACTGAAATTTTTTTTTCCAAAATTGTAGCAAATTTAATAAAACAAGGACAAATTTAACTCGGTCTTCAGAACAATAAGAAAAACCTGATAAAATCATTAATGAACATAAAATGGCGAAATGGAATTCTATACCAAGAGCTTTCATCTTTATGACAAATCTTTGAGAAGTTAGATTCCAGTTGTTAATCACAGAAGACATCAATTGCTCACTAATTTCTTTCAACCTGCAACTAATTCTCATTCGGCCAACCATTCTATTCAGTGAGCAAAAGAGAAGGCGGTGATTCTTTGTTGAGTAGAGCCGGTAAAATGGTTGGCACAGATTTAAGTTCAAGAGTCCATAAACAGTTAAGCAGAAATAGTCTGACCTCCTCTCACATGGAATTGATCATTATTTGCTTTTGCCTTATTTCAATTAATTTTCTATGATATGTAGAAGTTGTTCAGTTTAAATCCAAAAGGACTGAGCATGGAGACATTAACTCTTTAAACATTTCATTGATTTAAGTTATGTGAGAGAGAGAGAGAGAGAAGAAAGGTGTAAAATGTGAGAGAATAAAAAAGAACAATAGGAGGATAATTAGACAAAGGATTCTGACTGACTAGTTTCTTTTGTCTAATGGCATATCAAACCTTCGTGAATTATTTAATGATGCAGCTATCCTTGGAGAAATAGGGATGATGAGGGGATTCATATCTTTCCCAAGTGTATTAGTCCGAAAGTGAACGTAATAGTACTACTGGAGTTCGAACTTGCTTACTTTGAGGCTACAGTTCAGCACTTTAGCCATGACGTCACGAAGACTATTTCTAAAAGGATTCTGCGTGAAACCAAAGGAGTGTAGAAGAACAAAAAAGAAAAGAAATGACTGAGAGAGAAAACTATTTCAATATAAAAAAAATATCGTTTCAGAAAAAGATAAGGTGATTTTTTTAAATATTGGGGAAAAATGTACATTTTTATGAAAATATTGGCAAAATTTTATTTATAGAAAATAATGGATACATACATTTCATCCATAGAGCCAACTGCTTAATTTTTTTAAATTTTTATTCATCATTTACTTGCTTTAAGGAAATACAATTACACACCAAAAAAAAAAAAAAAAAAAAAAAAAGAAATATTTCAATTTACAACTAAGATTATAAGATTTGAATTCATTTCATGCGGAGGAATTTTTAAAGCATTCTTTCAGTTCTGTTTATGTTGTTGTTTAAAGATCTGATAATTCAGAATTGAGAGCCATCACTGGGTTTGGTTTGTTGGTTTTATGGCATATCAACTTTTGTAGGTTATTTAACGCCAAATCCATTTTATGTAAATAATCTGTTCTATTGAAAACAGTTAAGCTTAGCATAAGTACACAGTTTAATTGTCAAAAACATTTCAATTTCAAACTATTCAAGCAGTTATATGTAATAATTCAGTTAAGTGTAAATACAGTTTTAATGTCAAAAACAGTTCTATTTGAAATAATTCAGTTAAGCATAAGCACGCAGTTGAAGTGTAAGTACGGTTTAATTGTCAAAAACGTTTCTATTTCAAGCTATTCAGTTTACTCAATTCATTTTAGCATAAGTATGCTGTTAGTTCTATTTAACCCATAGATAGGGCCCTATCAGGTGCTACCACTCCGGGCCAGAGTGGACCTGGGAGCGATGGCAATGAAGGGGTACTCCGCATTCTCCAAAGCTCCAGCACTGCTGGAACCTCACCATCAGATTGTTTAGTGTCATATCCAGGACACTCGGTAGGGGGGTCTTACCCCTCTGCAGAGGTGCAGTCGGTGTATTCTACAGCCCCAGCTGACTGGGCAACCCATCATTGGGAGTTTAGATAGGAAATATATTTAAAGAAGAAGAAGAAATAATAATTAAGGTCAAAGAGGAGGGTAAGGAAAATTTTCAGAGAGAGAAGAGAAAAAAAGAAAATAGAAGATAGGGAAAAAAGGGGAAAAGGCGACAATTAAAGAAGGAGAAAAAATAAACGGGAGACAAAACTGAGGAGAAAGAGAGAAATGGCGACAAGTAGAGAATGAGAGAAGGCGACAAGCCATAGGGGGGGGAAGGCGACATGCAAAAAAGGGTAAGACGCGACAAGCAATAGGGACGAAAAGGCGACAAGCTATAGAAAGGAAAAGGCGACAAGAATTAAGGGGGAAAAGTTACAAACAATAAAGGGGAAAGGGCGACAAGCAGAGAAGGAGAAAATCGAGTAGGAGGAAAGAAAAAGTTGAGATGGATAGAGGGAAAGAAAAAGTAAACGGTATCGACGACGAAGACTCATATGGAAAAATATAAAAAAATAGAAAGAGAGAAATAATTCCAAGAAAAGAAAATAACGGTGTGTCAACATTTGTTTCATTTAGCAGTTAAAATACGCAATCGCTCGAAACATTGTGGCTCTTAAAGGGGACAGAGGTATAGTTTGTCTTATTACAAGTTTTTAATGTACAAACTAATTTTAAAATAAGAATAAATCCCTTCTTCCAAGAAAAATAGGGTCAATTGGCCATGAACGATGTTAAAAGGATTATAACAGGTTATAAATGTACATTTCCTTCCTCTAATTCTTCTTTTCTTTCTTAAAACACACCGTCGCATATTGAGAGGTAAAACAAAAGAAACAAAAAAATGTTAACAGCAAAGAATATAAATTTGCATCTGTTAGTGAAGATGGAGACATGCATTTCCTTAGGGTTAGGTAATAATTTTTCTCGGGGCATAAAAACGATAAGTGTACTGTGAATTTAAAACGTCCCCCGCCAAATTAATGACAAGAGTGCCTTGTGTTGAATGTTGGTTAGCCAGCAGAGCCAAAAGACCAGGTTACTAGGTCGGTTGAGTTTTATGACATATCAACCCTTGTAGGTTATCTAATGTTAAATCCTATATGTGTGTGTGTGTGTGTGTGATTTGTAAACACATTTTGCAGATAACATTTCAAAACAAGCTTGAGCTCATTACTTTACATACAGTTAAATGTTTACACATATGTAGTTGGTTAATTGGTTTTTATGACATATCAACCCTTGTAGGTTATCTAATGTCAAATTATATATATGATTTGTAAACACATTTTGTAGATAACATTTTAAAACGAGCTTGAGCTCATTACTTTACAGACAGTTAAATGGTTACACATATGATTTGTAAGTCAATAATTTGTCGATAATCTTATTTTTAAATGACTTAGAGGTAATTTGTTTGCACACAGTTAAATCGTTCCGAGTTTCTACTACGAATAGTTCTATTTAGTATTAATCATTTACTTGCACTCACTTAAATTGTTTCAAATATTGCGATCTAACAAATAGTTTTATTTGCATACAGTCCAATGATTTCAAACATCACTATGTAACGCTAAAAATTGAATTTAGGTATTGTTGTATCATGGTAAGGAAGAGATACACAGTGAAATAAAGAGTTAATTATTGATTAACTGAAGCGGTACAGTCTAACAAATAACATAAGTCTCGCGTTGTGAGTGTTAGGTCCGAAGTTGGTCTTACTACTGACCGAAATCTTGCCGATCCCTGTGTGCTTAAGAAAGACGACGTCTTTTCACCTCCGCGATACTGGAAGTCATGTGGTACGAGCCACTATACAACAGGCATACAGTTGAGTTTCAAGTATTGTTAATCAACACTAATACTTCTATTCAACGTTACTTATTCGTTAGCACACAGTTACATTGTTCCAAGTATTGCGATGTATCACTAACAATTCAATTAAACAATCATTTGTTTGCACGCAGTTTGAATGTCAAACAGTTCTATTTGACCCATAGATAGGAACCTATAAGGTACTACCACTCTGAATCAGAGTGGACCTGAAAGCAATGAAGGGAGTACTCCACATTCCCCAAATCTCCAGGGTTGGAGTCTAACTATCAGATTGTTTAATGCCATATCCAGGACACTCGTTATGGGAGTCTGACCCCTCTGTAGAGATACAGTTGGTGTATTCTACAGCCCCAGCCGACTGGGTTGAAGACCATTATAAGTGAGTTTGGCTCACTAGGTGTCTCATACATCTGGACATGCTTAATAAATAAAGAGAAATTTAATATTAATAATAATTAATAATAATTAATAATTAGCAACGAGTAGAGTGTTCGCCAATGGTCAGAGAGGCCGGGGTTCAATCCCAGGTCGAGTCATACTAAAGACTCAAAAAAATGGTACTTTATGCCGCCTTGCTTGACACTCAGCATTATAAGGTAAGGATCAAGAGTAAAGTGGAGCAATCCAGGGAAAGGAGTAGCACCCTCCCCTCGGTGTGGTAGCTATTGAAAAGGGAGCCTTCAGGTCACCCTCGACTAAGATCGCCAACTTAACTTAATAATAGGCTTAATATTAATAATATTAAAATATCATTAATGATAATCTATACATACCTGACACTGTGTGTGTGTGTGTGTGTGTGATAAAAATAAATCGGTGTATTAAATTTTCATATCCAAGAAAACCTAAACCTTTGTTGTCTTATCATATTTTAGTATTTATTTTTTCTTTCGTTGGATTTTTTAAAAATCTGGCAGAATGATCTTGGTTTGGTTTAGTTAGGTTTTTTATTGCATATCAATTTGCCATAAAAACCCACAAGTTATTTATGCTAAATTCTGTTAATGTATGATTCATAAGTGAATTGTTTGTAGGTTGTTTTTTGGAGGGTGGGGGGATATGGCATATCAACCCTTGCAGGTCATTTAACGCCAAATTATGTCTATATATACATATTCAACCAAAGATTTCAAAACAAATACTAAGGTAGGTAAAATTTTCTATTAGCAAGATTTTATTTGTTTGCACAAAATTAACCAGTTTTAAGTCGTCATATTTTTTGGTACAACTCTGTCTCTCAAGAAAGACAGAACGTCATCTATTTTGACGTTCTCGAACAGATCGGTTAAGCTATTTACTTTGAAAAATCGCTTTCTGATAACAGCGAAAGCTCTGCACTCTATAAGAATGTGTTTGTAGGTAACATCTTTAAACGAGCCAGAGCTCTTTTGTTTTTACACATTTAAACGGTTTCAAATATTGCTATTATGACACTGATAGTTCTATCTAACCTTATTTATTTGTTTACACACAGTTAAATAATTAAATAGTTCTACTTGATCCATAGATGCGACTCTAACAGGTAATATCACTCAGGACCATACCGGACCTGGGAGTCATGGCAATAAAGAGGTTCTTCACTATCAGATGGCCATGTGTCATATCTAGAACATACACAACGATGTATCGGATTTGGAACATAACTAAGAATAAATAAATGGATAATAAAACATAGATCCTCTTCAAAATTTAATTTTACAATAAGAAATAACAACATTTGTCATTTTGTTTTGTGATTGTCATCACTCACTTTTAAAGATTATATCCCCCAAATCCTTGCCCTCACCCTGAAGAGCTTCTTTAGTCGTTGCCGCTGGTATTGCAACGATTTCATCTCGAATAAAAATTTTCATTTCGTCAGTTGTCTGCGGCCATAGTTAAAGACATAAGCCTTCAGGTATCTACAGAGGAAGTAATCACAAAGGGAGAGAACTCGTGTTTGGTGAACATATTTAAATTAATAGAGAGATTCATATCAATAAAACTGAAAACAAATTAAATATTATATTAACGCTATATCACACGCCATTTCTAACAGCTGATGCACTAACCGGAATATATGACTGAGGGTCGACAGGTAGAGGTCTACCCCAGAATTTTGAGCTGAACATCTTGAGATTGACTTGTGCGTCGTAATTTACAGTTATATCAATAACTGCTATTTTTTTATGTGCGTTTCTTCATTTACGTTTTGTTAAAAGAAACATTAAAATTACATATTGTGTTGTTATATTTAAAATTATTTTCCCGGTGCAATGTCAGATATCCTTGCTATTAAATGTTCATTAGACTGACCTACTTTGGTGACACGTCTAAAATGGAGGCCAAATATTTGACATTCTTCTCTTTTTTTACGGACTGCAGTCAAGCAAACATATCACTAAAAGGGAGTGTAATCAAAATTATTGAGCAAACGAATGGGTTTTAATGTTATTCATAAAATTATTATTAGCAACATTATACCAATAAAAAATATATGGTAGGATACATGCAATTCTATTTAGGATCAAAGATAAGTATATCTGTGTCCATAAAAATCTGTTATTTTAAAAACTAAAAAACTGATTACCAACAGTTATTTTCAAGAAAAATATCAAATTTAACACTTCCTTATATATCTATATATGATCACTTTAATATTTTTTATTCATTTTGTGATATATTTAATTTTGAATTCGAGACGCTGGTTCTAAGTAAAAAAATAAAATACCAGACGGACACTGATTGGTTATTTAGTTGGTCGATTTCTTTGCTTAATTGCATAGCAACCTTCATGGGTTATTTAATGCCAAAGCCATCCTTGTAGAAGGATATTAGCGGTATTTAACCCATAGCTGGTGGGATAAGAGGATTCATACTTTTCCCCAAGAGTAAGTGAACGCAATACCGCGACTAGAGTTCGAACTCGCCGAAAATAATGTCGCAATCCAGCACTTTAGCCACTACGAAAAGGGGACTCTACCACTAATCTGGATAGAGTGGCACACAGATGCTGATTTTAAACGTTGCAGACTACAGATACACAAACATACTGAAACGTCATATAATTAATTATTAAAACATGGTCATAAAAATTCATTACTACTACTTTTAATTTATTTTTCGGTAATCTAGATTTGTAAAATTCTTTACATTTTATTAAGGAAGACAAAGAAAGAAAAGAATTAAATATTTATCGCTTGTGAGTAATCAAACAGGGATTATTCTAATCGTTGTTTCGGTCATATTAATCCATGAAAGTATTAAAAGCTTAGCTTAATGAAGCGTAAGGTCATAAGTTTGACATAACGAACGAGGAGGACTGAACTTACTTCATGAAAGTAGGTTCACTTAGAACATTCTGCATTAACATGCAAACATTTCTTTAAAAAAAAAAAAAAAAAAAAAAAATTAATAGTGCACCCAAAATTTCGATTCAAAATAATTTGGCAACAAAATATGCCGAAATGTGGAAGCAGCTGTGATCCTGTATCACGAGCCGATGAAGAAAATTCTATTTAAAGAAAAACAAATAAAATCCTCTTTTCCTTCCAATCAAATAATCCTGATATTTGTTTTTAATAGATTTTAAAAGACATTTTTAAAACAAAGAATAATTTATTCCTTCTTTTATTTTCAGTTTTTTGGTTTGCAGTTTCTTTGAAGGAAGGTAGTAATTTACTAAGCTTTTTGCTTAGATGTGGCACAAGGCCATATAAATGGGACACCCAATGAGATTTGAACTCACTCATGAAGGTTTTCTAGTCTAGCTTGCTAACTATGACACCAGGGAAGGTAGTAATTATATGCTTTCTATAAATTTGCAGCTTTTTTCGGTGATATTTTTCAGTTACGGTGATAGTACTCTAAGGATATGAGCAGTTCCCCAAAGTGCCATTATTTTTATTATCATCATTATTATTTGAACTTCTAAAATTAATTAGATTATTTCAAGGTTTTTGAGTTCATTTAATAAAATAGTTTTAGTATCAGTCTTTTTGGAGGACACATCAACGAGTTTTCTGTCAAATAGGGTTGGAAAATGTTTCTACCGAAACTAGTTCTATCCCGAATATTCCGACTGCAGATAATTCCAATCTTATGATTTTAAAGACAAAAATGACCAACGAGATATAATTGAAAATAAAATACAAATATAATAAATAATTCTAACGTAATATACATCAATCAATAATTCATGTTTGTTGCTTTGTGTTTGATTAGAAATTTTTCACAACTTCAATGATGAATATATAACACATGTAAAGTTGTAAAGTTGGCGACCTTAGTCGAGGGTGACTCGAAGGCTCCCTTTTCAATAGCTACTACACTAAGGTGTAGGGGAGGGTGCTACTCCTTTCTCTGGATTGCTCCATTTTACCCTCGATACGTACCTTAAACTGCTGAGTGTTAAGCAAGGAGGCATCAAGTACCATTTTTAAAGTCTTTGGTATGACGCGACCTGGGATTGAACCCGCGTCTCGCAGACCATTGGCGAATGAGCCGGTTTTTCCGATTTTTTAAAAATCTTTTTATAGCTATTTTTTATTTCATATTTTTTAAAAAGGAAAATAAAATGGGTTAGTGTTTTTCTTCGTTTGTTTGTTGTTATTTCTTTTTTTTTTTCCAACTAAATGGCTAAAAATTATAAATTTTCAATTCATCTTTGAGGGTGAAGAGTTGATTTCGTTTTATGGCATATCAACCACTATTGGTTATTAAATTCCAAATCCTATTTATGCATATATATTAAATATATGATTTGTAAACACATTTTATATATATATATATACACACACAGTTAAATAATCAAACAATTCTATTTCTAACAATTCAGTTTAGTATAAGTCATTTGTTTGTACACAGTTTAAATGTCAAACAGTTCTATTTGACCCATAGATAGGACCCTATCAGGTGCTACCAGTCAGGATCAGAGTGGACCTAGTGGGAATAGCGATGAAGGGGTATGCCACATTCTCAAAAGCTCCAGAGCTGGAGCCTTACCATCAGGTTGTTTAATGTCATATCCAGGACACTCGTCGGGGGAAGGTCTTACCCCTCGGCAGAGATGCAGTCGATGTATTCTCCAGCCCCAGCTGACTGGGCTAAGATGAAGAGTTGAATTTAGAGTCAAGTTACGGTCAGATTTTCTAAATAATTCAAATCTTAAATACGTTTATTCAAAAGGCTGAAACATAAAAAAAGAAATTTAATTTTAACGATTTATCTGAACTTTCATCCACCCCTACCTATCCTTCCTAAGAAGATGGAAGGTCTGGGTCAAGTTGAAATTAACAATTTATTGAAATGACGAAACTTTGTCTGGCTTCATTAGATATTATGAAATTGTTTTTAAAATGTTAGCGGAGTTGTTATGGAAATGAACAGGCGCTAAGTGTTGGTTGCTTAGGAGGTTTTAAAGATAAATCTAATAAATCTGATTGAAGGAAAAAGAAAGAACTTTTTTTTCTTTTGATTAGAGCTTTTCAGCTCAGGATCTAATGACTGGGACTGATAGATTTGACATCATTTAAATTGAGTTTTCTTTTTATATTTTCAAGATTCTATCATCAGTTTTATTAAAGGTATATGTCTAGGTCTTTTCAAATTTATTCTTTACTATTCTGAAATATCAAAAAATATATTGATTGTGAAAATGTTACGGAATATGTTAAATCGAGGTTGTAAATTGCACAGATCCTAAAGTAATTGTCTATTAGCTAAGTATATAATTAAATTGACCGACCGTAGTCAAAGGCGACCCGAAGTCGCTCTTTTCAATAGCTACTACACTGAGGTGTAGCGAAGGACGTTACTCCTTTCTCCGGATTGCTCCACTTACCCTTGATACGTACCTTATGATGCCGAGTGTTAAGCAAAGAGGTATCAAGTACCATTTTTGAGTCCTTGGTATGATTCGACATGAGATTGAACCCCCATCTCCCGGTCTATTAGCAAACACTATAACCACTATGCCAATGGATGTAAAATATACAAGGGAAAACAACTAATATGTCCTATATTAGTTATACGTTTAGTGTATAAAAATTAAAAGCAAATATAATGACTATCATCGTATTGAAGTTACAAGCTCTGTTCCATAACAGTTATTTACTAGGCTTTACTTAGGCATTAAACAGCTCAGGTTGTTTTATAGTATCAGCTGTTCTTCAATAATCACAGATCTAACTACTTAACAAGCTCATCAATGCTTAACTTTAGTGATCTAACAGGAATCAGTACTCTTAATATACTGTAAATTGTGGTGTACAAGTCGATCTTTAAGTCTGAAAAAAATCTATACAAAACTAGATAGATTTATACGCCAGGACTAAAATCCAAACCTTCACCACAGAGTGAACAACCAATGGAACAATACTCCTAACAATCGATATACACCACTCACCGTATCTCCAGCAAACTGCCACAAACATTTCCAACTTGAACTCGTGTTTGCTGAACATATTCAACAAATTAACACAGAAATTAAAACAAAATAATAAAACTGCAATACAAATTAAGTTTTATATTGAAGCTACACCACACACGTTTCCAATAGCTGATGTACTGACAGTAAACATTAACCGGAATGTCACAGCACCCAGACGGCCAAACAGACAACTACAGTACATTGTTTATTTGCATAATTTCATGATAGCGCAGTAGATTGAGAATTCATAAAATTCTAATCTCAACTGTATAAGATTTACACCTTTCGTTATATAATTCTTATTTTAGAGAAAAATTATGTACACCATACACAACTAAAGTAATGACAGTTTATTGAATATACACACATTGACATTATTACTATACTTAAATGGCACATTTTAAACAAAGAGTACTAGAAGGTCAGTTTATTGACGATTAAAACCTTGATTCTACCCGTAGCTGACAGTATGTTGGGTGGGGGGAGTCGACTTATACAGTAGGTATAGGTTCAACTCAGAATTTTGTGCAAAGTAACTTAAGATTGGTTTATTTGTCAGATCGATTTGTATGGGTTTGAGCATCGCTGGGCTGGGACACAATTTGGCTGGTCATATTTACAGGTATACGGATCAGGTCGGGTGCATCTTGGTTCTGGTGGCATTCAGCCGAGGCCATCTGACATGGATTCCAGAACATCACAGCACCCAGGCAGCCAATCAGACAATTATGGCATATAATTTATTAGCCCAATTTCATGATAGCACAGTAGATTGTGAATTCATATGACTATAAACTCTAATGTGTAAAATTTGCATGTTTCATATATGGCTGATGTAATTCTGATTTAAGAGAAAAATTATGTACACCATACATTACTAAAGTAATGACAATTTAATGAGATTTAATGGTTGTTTATGGAATATATACAGCATTATTACTGTACTTACATGGCACATTTTAAACAAAGAGTACTAGAAAGTCAATTTATTGACGATTAAAACCTTGATTCTTATCGTAGCTTACTGTTTGTTTGGGAGGTTGACCGATTCACTAGGTATAGGTCTAACCCAGAATTTTTTAGTTAAAAACTTGAGGTCGTCTTATATTGTTAGATCGACTTATACACCGTAATTTACGTTAACTTGAACAGAAGCCAGTTCCATAATAGTCACTACATTTAGTGAATGAAATGTTCTATTATTTTTTAAATAAACTGGGTTTGGTTTTATTTCTTTGTTTAATAGCAACTCAACCTTCTTGGGTTATTTAATGCCAAAGACATCCTTGTAGAAGAACGGCAGTGATACTATTCAACCTATAGCTGGAGAAATAAGGAGTTCATACCCTTTCCAAGGATATTAGTCCGAAAGTGAAAGCAATAGCGCAACTGACGTTAGAACTTGCTTACTACAATGTTACAATCCAGCACGTTAGCCACTCCTCCTTCTCCTTTAAATAAAGAGAGTTACATAGTTACCAAATAACCGACCTGCTTGGTCATTTTGAAACATTCATACAATAACTATGCCAGAGTGCTTCTGCAGTAAGGTCCCCTCTAAATGGTAACTAAATTACATCTCGGCCAATTCTTGAAATATTCAATATGATTACTTGTCATATAAATCTATAAAAAGAATTATTTTCTTCTTGTGACATTGCTACATGGTTATACGGAATAATACAAGTTTCTTTGTTTAATGGTATATCAACCGTAACGGGTTATCTAATGCCAAAACCATCTTTGTAGAATAGTAATGATAGTATTTTACCCACAGCTGGAAGGATAAGGCGGTTCATACCTTTCGCAAGGATATTAGTCTGAAAGTGAACGTAATAGCACGACTGGAGTTCGAACTCGCTTACCTCAAGACCGCAGCCCAGCAAGTTGGCCATTATGCCACAATGAAGACTCCCAGAGAAAAGTGAATTTGCATGCTATAAAGATAAAACTCTTAACTGCACACCTGGGGATACACACCTGCGTCTTTTTCAGTTGGGACTTTTTGCTGTAGATTTAAAACCGTTTTCTGTAAATCTAATTTGTTACAACGTTTGACCCAAAGACAAATTTGCTTATGTAGAAGATTTATATGCTGGAATAGGTCCAGAATAGCAAAAGCCAATCTTCGAAACAAAGTGCAAATTATAAAAGGTTCTAAAAGGAAATACACTGCAGGTGAGGACCGACAGCGAGTGTTTGGTTAAAAAGAGCCAATGGTCCCTTTAACCATCCTTTTCATACACATACTTCATTAGATATTTGTTTCTAAAGCTCTATGTTTCAAGAAATATCTATCATAATATTAAACTATAATGACGGGACGATAAGTGGTTGGTTGGTTGGTTTTTATGGCATATCAACCCTTTTAGATTATTTAATGTCAAATTATATATATATATATATATATATATATATATATATATATATAAATAATTTGTAAACAAACAGCTACTGAGTAACATTTTTAACAAGCCAGAGCTCATTTGTTTGCACACAGTTAAATGGTTTCAAGTATTGATACCGAACAATAATAGTTCTGTTTGCACAATGTTAAATGGTTTTAAGAATTGCTATCTAATACTAACGATTCTATTTAATATCAAACATTTGTTAGCACATAGTGAAATGGTTTCAAGAATTGCCACCTAATACTAATAATTCTATTTAATATTACTCATTTGTTAGCACACAGTTATATAGTTTCAAATATAAACAGTTATATTTGACATGGATGGGATCCCAACGTACTTCACTCCAGGGCAAAATGTATCTGGAGGGTTGATGGCAATAAAGAGGTACTCCACATCCCCTAAAGTTCCAAAACTGGAGCCTCCCCATCAGAAGGTTTAGTGTCATATCTAGGACACTCGTCGTGGTGGGAGGAAGCGACACCACAGCAAACATGCGGTCGGCGTATTCTACAGACCTAACCGACAGAACGAGGGATATGAGATTAATATCAAATTGGAGTCACCGAAATTATTAAATATTACACAGAAGTATAGCAAAATAAAGGGAGAAGTCTCTGTGGCGTAGTGGCTAAAGTGCTGAACTGCGGCCGCGAACTAAGCAAGTTCGAACTCCAGTCGCAATATAACATTCACTTTAAGACAATTTACCATTGAGAAAAGTATGAAACCTCTTATTACCCCAGCTAAAGAGTAAATAGTCCCACAGCAGTTCTACAAGGATGGCTTGAGGCATTAGATAACCCATGAAAGTTGATACGCCATTAGACAAAGAAACCAAACCAAATAGTTGTTCCCCAAAAGTTCTTCTACAAGGATGGCTTATGGCATTAAATAACCCATGAAAGTTGATACGCCATTAAACAAAGAAACCAAACCAAATAGTTGTTCCCCAAAAGTTCAAGAGACTTAAACAGTAAACTAAATGTAATGAAGAGTTTCCACTGGACCCTTTGTAAGATTGTTGAAGACATGTCTAAGGAGATTGCTTCACTTAAAATTAAGTGTCAAGTAGGTTATTTTTAGCATCTTTCCCCCAAACCTTCGTATAACATTTGATATATTCTTCCTTAAGTTTCTTTCAAGATCCAGCTTTGATTTTCAGCCAACAAATGATTAATATATGATCGACTTCGAATATAGTCTGACCCGATTCTTAAAAGTAACTATAAATTAGGCTAATAATACATCTTTTTTAATACAAAGTTTAGCTTAGAATGGCACAAAGCCAATACCAAAGGAAATACACCAAGAAAGATTGTTATGCTAATCTATCAAAAAGAAAGGTGTTGCTCCCCAGAAATTAAACACAGCACCACCATTGTTAGCTTTATTCAATCTGGCGCACAGGTTGCTTACGGGGCCCAACGGGCTTAGTTTAGTTTTTTCGTTTCATGACATATCAACCTTCATAGGTTATTAAATGCCAAATCCATGCTTGTAGAAGAACAGCAATAATACTATTGAATACATAGCTGGTGATATAAGGGGTTTCATACCTTTCCCAGGGGGCATTAATCCGAAAGTAAACGTCATAGTGCGACTGGAGTTCGAACTCGCTTACAACGGTGTTGCAGTCAAGCACGTTAGCCATGACGCCACGGGAGTTCCCCTTGAGTATTTTTTTAGACAATGAATTTAAATGTAGCCTTTAAGCATGAAAAGGTTCTCAACCCTGCACAAACCCTCAATTTAATCATCACGAACACATTTAGGATTTAATAGGTTTTATCACAAGGATGAAATTGGGCCAGGCCAATTTTAAAAGACAAAAATTATACCAACTAGGGCATCGCTAACTCTTGTTTTTTGTTTTGTTTTTCTTTCATCTCAAATAGTTTGTATATCAAAAACATTCATAAGCAAATAGATGAAACCAGTGCCTTCATTTGTGCTCGAATCAGAAGCTAAGGATTTCTCATCGTCAGTTCTATATTTAAATACTGAAGAAAGATCACTGCATTACGAAAGTTTCTCTTGGATTTTTTTAAGTGTATATTGTTAACAAAGCTATATACTTGTTTTTCATCACAATATTTTATTAATGAAAGAATATTAAACAAATTTTCCTTTTACTTTTATAACAACCAATATTTCTTCCCAAACTTATATTATCATAGAACCCTTATATGATTTTTCAGAAATCACGGAATCCTAATCAAGATTTTTTCGGACACCCCAAACTCTATATTTTTCGAACAACCTCTAATTTTATATTTTTTGGACGCCCCCTAATTCTTTTTTTTTTTTTTCCAACTAATTCTATATTTTTTTCAGACAACCATAATTTGAAAACAATAAATGAAGCGAATAATATTTTAAAAAATTAATTCCTATAAGAAAACATAAAAAAAAACATTAAAATAAAATAGTAAGCGTTTTCCTTTAATATAAAGTTGAAATTCTTGTGGAAAAATTATTTAGAGCAGATGAATATTCGAAGATTTTTTTTTTTATGTTATTGTTTGGGTTGAAATTTTTTTCACTTCTTTTTCGTTTCAAAAAAGACCTGATTGATCTAATTTTGTAAAAAAAAAAAAAAAAAAAAAAAAAAAAAAGAGAGAAAAAATAATGTAAATTGAAAACTAAGTTATCTTTATTAAAAGATACCTTAACTTTCGAATACTTAGAATATTATGTGTAACTCGAGGAATTTCTTTTTAAGTTTTATTGCGAAAAAATACAGCTTTTTTTTTTTTTTTTTCTCAGAGTAAGATTATAAGTTAAAAATTATCTATTGATTTGTAATTTAATGTTGAGTCGATATAAAGTTGGTTAACTTTTTTATTTCAACATTGACTGAAATTACAAAAACATAAGGCCAAACTTGACCAAAATAACTTGGCTTTAAGAAAGAAAAAAATTGAAAAAAATTCTAAGTACATCAGGAAAAAAACTTCAATTTGAGTTAAGATAAAGAAAATCAATTTTAAAGACATTTTCAATTATTACAATTAACAAAATGATTTTTACTGTTAAAAATTTAAACAAAACGTATCTCTAACAGAATACTCAACACTTCGTGCTAGTCATATTTTCAGCAATTTACTTATTGTATAGATAATGTAATTGGTGAGTTAATCAAGCAGCCAATTATGTAATGAGTTTGATCCTCACAGAGTGCTCCATAAATGTGGCCGTGCTCCAAACAGAACTACATAAAACACATTAAAACAATTACTTTAACAGTATTTATATACCAAGATTGTAACTACGCATGTTTGAAGTTTTTTTTTTTTAGACCCCCCCCCCCCAAGCCCATAAAACTCCCTAAAGGAAACAATGAAACCAATAAAAACTCCCTGTATATATTTGTTTACTTACACTTCACCAACTTGGTACATGTGAGTGACTACAGACATTCTATATTGGTTGTATCTAGTTTCTCAACACGCAAAAACTGGGTAGGTGTGCCTTGGGTAAAATTGTTTATGTATTTCAGATCTCCGGACTGAAAAGGAAATATCGCCATGCCGTGGTTTGGTTTTGTTTGGGGGGTTCTTTTGTTCGTTTTTTTTTTTTTTTTTTGTTTTTGTTTTGTGTAGTTTTTTTTCAATTCTGCTTTCAATTTCACATTGGAAATTTAAATTTTCAACTTGAAATAGTTTACTGGATTTTATATTGCAATAATCAGTTAAAAAATAAATAAGTAAATAAAACGAGGTTATTTCTTATATAGTTTTAATATTATTCATAGTTTAATTTTACCCAACGCCTTATATCTTTTTAGTATAGAATTAATTTCATAAAATAAAATTAATACCATATTCACAGTCATCTGTCATAAAATTAATACCAGATGACTGAATATGGTATTCATTAAATAATTTTATTAATTTTACACAAGATGACAGTGAAATTGGTATTAATTTTAATAATTTTATACCAGATGACTGTGAATATGGGATTAATTTTAATAATTTTATACCAGATGACTGTGAATATGGGATTAATTTTAATAATTTTATACCAGATGACTGTGAATATGGGATTAATTTTAATAATTTTATACCAGATGACTGTGAATATGGGATTAATTTTAATAATTTTATACCAGATGACTGTGAATATGGGATTAATTTTAATAATTTTATATCAGATGACTGTGAATATGGGATTAATTTTTAAAATTTTATACCAGATGACTGTGAAATTGGTATTGATTTTAATAATTTTATACCAGATGACTGTGAATATGGGATTAATTTTAATAATTTTATACCAGATGACTGTGAATATGGGATTAATTTTAATAATTTTATACCAGATGACTGTGAATATGGGATTAATTTTAATAATTTTATACCAGATGACTGTGAATATGGGATTAATTTTAATAATTTTATACCAGATGACTGTGAATATGGGATTAATTTTAATAATTTTATACCAGATGACTGTGAATATGGGATTAATTTTAATAATTTTATACCAGATGGCTGTGAATATGGGATTAATTTTAATAATTTTATATCAGATGACTGTGAATATGGGATTAATTTTTAAAATTTTATACCAGATGACTGTGAAATTGGTATTGATTTTAATAATTTTATACCAGATGACTGTGAATATGGGATTAATTTTAATAATTTTATACCAGATGACTGTGAATATGGGATTAATTTTAATAATTTTATACCAGATGACTGTGAATATGGGATTAATTTTAATAATTTTATACCAGATGACTGTGAATATGGGATTAATTTTAATAATTTTATACCAGATGACTGTGAATATGGGATTAATTTTAATAATTTTATACCAGATGACTGTGAATATGGGATTAATTTTAATAATTTTATATCAGATGACTGTGAATATGGGATTAATTTTTAAAATTTTATACCAGATGACTGTGAAATTGGTATTGATTTTAATAATTTTATACCAGATGACTGTGAATATGGGATTAATTTTAATAATTTTATACCAGATGACTGTGAATATGGTATTCACAGTCATCTGGCATAAAATTAACCTAGTGATAAAGACAATTTTTTTCTACATCATTTTTTTTTAATTCTGAGTGGAACAATACAATAAAAAAAAAATGATAAAATAAAAGCTTAAAAAACTAACCAAATCCGTGTTATGCCATGAAAATCTAAAACAAAGGTTGTTTATTGGTATTGCGGTATTTGTGGTATTCAACCGATTTTTCCCCGTGTCATGATGTGACACATGGTCATTTTATAGTGGGAGGCTACACCTGAATTGAGACTCGTGTGGCGCTATTCAAAAAAGAAACGCTTGGTCATTTCAGTAATCTTCATAATGGGATGCCTAAGGCGCCAAGTTTTAAACTCAACCCTACAAAGCAGATATTGTCAGGGACCAGCCATCCACTCAATACTTCCCACCTGAAGTGAACTCGAGTGAGAGTATAGCAAAGTAGTCATATAGTATAAAATTATCCAAGTGCTTAAAAGGATTTTCTCCATATCAGATACAAAAACAGAGGTGTGAAAATTTTATCAGAGAGGTGAAAATTCAAAGGAATTAAACAAAAAGGGAGAAAAATCAGTAACGAGGAAATGTCTCCACTGCCAGATGTATAAATCAACCCTAAAGATCAACAAAGATTGAGGAAAACTGTCTCCTACAGTGCTGGAGGTCTGTGTTCAAGACTAGATTAAAACAGATTACGAATACTTTCTCCACTTCAAAGATTGGAGCCACGCAACCTTTTTAATTCTCCATGTCTAGACAATCTTAATAATAAACCTGGTTACTGTAGATCCGTCTCCCAGGTAGTACATCTATTGAATAAAAGTAGAGTCAGGACTGCACCCAGACATCTATGCCAAAACCTGTTCAAACAAAGCAATTGATTTCTATTAAAAAAAACAAAAAAAAAACATAGCTTTATGCAGTAAAAATAAGACCCCTTTTTTTTCTTTTAGATAAAATTCACAATTCTAACAAGAATATTTGATCTTTTAATCACAGCTATGAATGGTTCAAGATATCTATTGCAGTTTTCCAGAGATTGATTTTTTTCTTCTTCATTAAGAAAACTTTGTCTAGGTTTTATGGCATATCAACCATTGTAGGTTATTTAATGCCAAATCCTCTTTATACTTATATATTAAATATATAAGGTTTGGTTTGGTTTTATGGCATATCAACCATTGTAGGTTATTTAATGCCAAATCCTCTTTATACTTATATATTAAATATATAAGGTTTGGTTTGGTTTTATGGCATATCAACCATTGTAGGTTATTTAATGCCAAATCCTCTTTATACTTATATATTAAATATATAAGATTTGGTTTGGTTTGGTTTTATGGCATATCAACCATTGTAGTTACTTAATACCAAATCCTGTTTATACATATATATTAAATATGATTTGTAAATACATTTTGTTGATAACATTTTTAAACAAGCCAGAGCTCATTTTTTGTACAGAGTTAAATGGTTTCAAGTATTTCTATCTAACACAAATAATCTTATTTACTATTAATCATTTGTTTGCACACAAATGGTTTCAATACCCTGCTATATAAAAGTCACAATTAAACATCAATCATTTGTCTATACACAGATAAATGATCAAACAGTTCTATTTCTAACAGTTCAGTTTAGCAAAAATAATTTTTTGAACACAGTTTGAATGTCAAACAGTTCTATATGACCCATAGATAGGACTCTTTCAGCTGCTACCACTCTGGGTCAGAGTAGATGTGGGAGCAATGGCAATGAAGAGGTGCTCCACATTCCCCAAAGATTCAGGAGTGGAGCCTCACCATCAGATCGGTTAGTGTCATACCATCTGTAGAGATGCAGTTGGTGTATTCTACAGGCCCAGCTGACTGAGCTTAGATGGTTTAGTGTCATATTTAGGATACTGGTTGATGGAAAGAGGGGTTACTTACTTCTATGCAGATCTGCAGAGATGCAGTTTGTATATTCTATAGCCCCAGCTGACCGGGTTTAGTGTCATATATAGGATACTTGTTGATGGAGATGGGGGTCACTTACTCCTCTGCAGAGGTGCAATTTGTGTATTCTACAGCCCCAGCTGACTGGGTTTAGATGGTTTAGTGTCATATGTAGGATACTCGTTGATGGAGAGGGGGGGTCATTTACTTCTCTGCAGAGATGCTGTTGGTCTATCATAAAGCCCCTGCTGACTAGGCTTGAAAATTCTGTAACTGATCTAATTGAGACAGCACTTATTCGAATCAATTGTTTGATTTTCCAGGAAGAACTTTTAGTAGAGAACTATCCATTCCCACCATATATACATCATCGTCTTGTTCAGATGAAGACTCTCCTTGAATTATATATTGTAGTAAAGCCACTTTGCCCGTCATATTTCTTTCCAAAAATGGAACATCTAATAAGTCAACAAATATCCGTCTGTCAGTCCAGCTAAAACTCCATTTTTTGTCAGTTTGCAACCAAACTTTCAAGATCTATTAGGGTCACCCCTGGAAAGGTTTTTAACTATATTTAAAGATCTGGCCCAAAATACTTTTTTTTAGGGAGGATCTATCTTTTACCCTATCTCTATCTTTCACTGTAAAATAGTAGGAATACATAGGATAGACACTATTTTCAGTAATAGATTCTATCTTTGGTGCGTGCCAAAGAGAAACAATTTCTTTTATTAGTACAAGGACAAACTCAATGCCAGATTGACATCAACCAAAAAAGTAACTTTTTACATAGTCAGCTCTATATGTTGCCATAAGCAGAGTTGGAAATCCTAAGTTGTTTCAAATAACCACAAAAAAAAAAACCAAAACAAACATGGAGAACACATGTATTATAAGTATGTTTTTTTAATCCTGTTTTCATTTGTCCAGTCAGCTGGGGCTATAGAATATACTGACTGCTTCTCTACAGACGAGTAAGACCCACCCCCACCCAATGAGTGTCCTAGATATGACACTAAACAATCTCATGGTGAGGTTCCAGTAATGCTGGAGCTTTGGGGAATGCAGAGTACTCCTTCATTGCCATAGCTACCAGATCCACTCTGGCCTGGAGTGATAGCACCTGATAGAGTCCTTTCTATGGATCAAATAGAACTAAACTGTATACTTATGCTAAACTGAATTGCTTGAAAAAGAACTGTTTTGACATTTAACTATGTGTAAACAAAAGGACTATACTATAAGTATGTGCAAACACATAGTTAAATGTCAAAATAGTTCTTTTTCAAGCAATTCAATTTAACAGAAGTACATAGTTAAATGTCAAAACAGTTCTTTTTTAAGCAATTTAGTTTAACAGAAGTACACAGTTTAGTTCTGAATTGTTTGAAAGTTTTATCAAAATGACTTAATTCAGTGTTAAATGACCCGAAAAGAGTTGATACTCTGTAAATCAATCAACCAACCTGTTTTCATAATGAAAATAGGAGTGATATCAGATTTTGAAAATAAGATACATGTAATTCTAATTAAACAAACCAATTTTACTTAAATAAGGAGAAATAAGGATTGTGTTAGGAAAGGAAAGTAAACAGGAATTTCTAATCATTTCTGATGAAAATTTGTTGACTTGAGAGTGGTCTAACACACAAGTAGAAAATGATTCCCATTGCCATTTACTGAATGAATATATAGGTGAATAGACACCACTGCTGCAAATATGTTGGGCAGGTCATCCTGGCACCACAGATAGACACCACTGCTGGAAATATGTTGGGCAGGTCATCCTGGCACAATAGATAGACACCACTGCTGCAAATGTGTTGGGCACGTCATCTTGGCACAACAGATAGACACCACTGCTGAAAATGTGTTGGGCACGTCATCTTGGCACAACAGATAGACACCACTGCTGCAAATGTGTTGGGCAGGTCATCCTGGCACAACAGATAGACACCACTGCTGCAAATGTGTTGGGCAGGTCATCCTGGCACCACAGAACAACCCACCTGCTGCATATGTGTTGGGCAGGTCATCCTGGCATCACAGATAGACACCACTGCTGCAAATGTGTTGGGCAGGTCATCCTGGCACCACAGAACAACCCACCTGCTGCATTAGGTGCTCTCTTATAAAATTAGGTAAGCTTAGCTGGCTTGCTTTTACCAAGAAGATTCAAGAAGGCAACCATGTTAGAAGGTGAGTCATTTGACTTCTATAATTTTCATTTTAAGCATCAGTTGTTACACATAAAATTTGTCAGTTATTGTTTAGTCTTACTTTATAAATTAAATAGATTGTTAGAAATTTCTTTTTCTCTCTTTTCCTTTCCTTTATCCCACAACAGCTTGTCAAGGATGAAAATAATAAACTTTATACAACCCTGTACTTTTACTTGGTTCTAAGAGGTTGGCTTAGAGTTATCAATGAATAATGAGAACAGCTTAAGTTTGTTTTTTTTTTCTTTGAAGTAACTTAGGTTTAAACAAATAGTAATTAAAAGGTTAAGAATTTTATCCTTCTGTCTCATTGTCAATGTGACAATTCCAAAATAATGACTGTAGTTTAAGTAGTTAGAAACTAAGTGAATAAATTTCACATGAGAAGACTTGGACACGGCAAAGAAATGGAAATCTTAAAAGAGAAATTGGGTTTAGGTTTCTTTGTTTAATGGCATATCAACCTTCATGGGTTATTTAATGCCAAAGCCATACTTTGAGAAGAACAGCAGTGATGCTATTTAACCCATAGCTGGGAGAATAAGGGGGTTCATACCTTTCCCAAGGGTATTTGTCCGAAAGTGAATGTAATAGCGCAACTGGAGTTTGAACTCCCTTACTACGATTCCGCAGACCAGTGCTTTAACCATTAAACCACAAGACTACCCACCAAGAGAGAAATTGAATCTCTTCTCATAGCAGTACAAAACAACGCCATAAGGACTATTTTAAAACAATAATAAATAAGACATAACAAAATAGTAAATGTAGGTTATGAAATGATCAATCATCTGATAAGCAATTCTGGTATATGCACAACACAAAATCTATCCTAAAGAATGAGACTCACAAACTTCTCTAGGATTTTCAGATACAAATGGATCACTTAATTTCGGCCAGACAAACAGATATTGTGATAGTTAAATTGAGCTTTAAAATTCTTTCAATAACAAAAATATGTAAAATAGAAAAGTATTTGGTCGGGTTTAATGGCATATCAAGTCTCATAGTTATTTAATGCCAAATCCCTTTATATAAGTAACTATATATTAGTTTTTATATATATCTAATAGCATGGATGCTTAAAAGCTAATATATATTTACTTATTATAATATTATATAATAGCTCTATCATAGATATTTAGCACTTTCTAAATCAAACCATATTTGGTCAACCATTAACCCAACCAAGTGATAACCATAAACTGTTGTAGTGCATGTATATATATATATATATATAATTTGTAAGTGAATAGTTTGATGGTAACATTTTTAAATGAGCTAGAGCCTATTTGTCTGCATACAGTTAAATGGTTTCAAGTATTGCTATTTAACACTAATAATTCTATTTTCAGACAGATGGTTTCAAATATTGTTGTTTAACACTAATCATTTGTTTCCACACAGTTAAATCGTGTCAAGTATTGCTATTTATTGTTTGCACACAGTTAAACTGTTTCAAGTATTGCAATTTATTGTTAGCACACAGTTAAATGGTTTCAAGTATTGCTATTTAACACTAATAATTCTATTTTCAGACAGATGGTTTCAAATATTGTTGTTTAACACTAATCATTTGTTTCCACACAGTTAAATCGTGTCAAGTATTGCTATTTATTGTTTGCACACAGTTAAACTGTTTCAAGTATTGCAATTTATTGTTAGCACACAGTTAAATTGTTTACAGTATTGCTATTGTTTGCACACGGATAAATTGTTTCAATTATTGCTATTTATTGTTAGCACACAGTTAAATTGTTTCAAGTATTGCAATTTAATACTAATCCTTTGTTTCCACACAGTTAAATAGTTTCAAGTATTCCTATCTCACACAAATGATTCTATTTAATATCAATCATTTGATTGTACACGAATAGTTTCAAGTATTGCTATTTATTATTCGTACACAGTTAAATTGTTTCAAGTATTGCAATTTATTGTTTGCACACAGTTGAATGGCTTCTTCACCCACTCTAGACTGCTTTCGTACTTTTTTTTTCTTGAACTAATTTGTTATAGTTGCTTAATATTTGATTGACTGTATTATAAACTGGAAAGCAGAGGAAATGTTTCACAAATTTTATGGAAAGTTCATTAATAATCTATTTTATAAAAAAAAAAAAAAAACAACCACTGAATTTTTTCAAAAATCTTTTAACTTCAAAGTTTGTTTTATTCATTTACATTTCAAATAAAGATTGAAAAACTAAAATATTTAAAAGAAATGATATTAGGACCTAAAAGGTTCTAAAATATAATCATTTTTTATTGATTTATTATTCAAATATTTAATTTTATTAGCATATTAATAAATTAAACAAATATTACACAAAGAGGAAATCCAGTTTTTCCATGCACGTCATAATTTTTATATGCAATAAAATGTTTACTTTTCTTTGAAGGAAGATAAATGAATAAATAAATACATTATTAAACAAATTATTTTGGTTTGGTTGATTTCTTTGTTTAATGGCATATCAACTCTTTTTAGGTTATTTAATGCCGAAGCCATTCTCCGAGAAGAACAGTAGTGGTACTATTTAATCCATAGCTGGGAGGATAAGGGGGTTCATACCTTTCCCAAGGGTATTTGCCCGAAAGTGAACGTAATAGCGCGACTGGAGTACGAACTCGCATACGACGATTCCGCAGTCCATTGCTTTAACCATTACACCACGAGGATACCCCTACAAATCATTTTATGAACAACAAATTAGATTTGTTAGATATTCAATATATATTCATAAAATATTCAGCCCAGTGAGCTGGGGCTGTAGAATACACCGGCTGCATCTCTGCAGAGGGGTAAGACCTCCGCCCCAATGAGTGTCCTGGATGTGACACTAAACTATCTCATGATGAGGCTCCAGACTTGGAGCTTCGGGAAATGTAGACAACCTCTTCATTGCCATTACTCCCAGGTCCACTTTAACTGGAGTGGTAGTACCTGTTAGGGTCCTATCTATGTGTCAAATAGAACTGTTTGATCATTTAAATGTATGCAAACAAATGACTGTTGTTTAATTGAATTATTAGTGATACATAACAATACTTGGAACCATTTAACTGTGTGCAAACAAATAAGTAATGTTGGACAAAATTATTAGTGTTCAATAGCAATACTTGAAACTCTGTTAGCCTAAATTGAATTATTGATATCGCATAGTGTTATATGACTGAAAGATATCTCTTCTAATTTATTGTACTCACAAAATAATGATTGCAACTAGCAACCACAAGAGTATTTACCAGATGGGGTAAGGGGTGTCCTCGTGCGGTAATGGTTAAAGCGATGAACTGTGGAATCGTAGTACGCGAGTTCGTACTCCAGTCGCGCTATTATGTTCACTTTCGGGCAAATACCCTTGGAAAGGTATGAACCCCCTTATTCTCCCTCCAGCTATGGGTAAATAGTAGGACGGACTAGGTTCTTCAGCCTTGTTGAGGCAACTAGTCTAGGAGAAGGAAAACTCTGAATTCAAACCTGTTAAACTCCGCTTAAAAATTGACCTTGTGTCATATCCTGCCCGAGCGGAAGGGTTGGTAAATAGTACCAGATGATATCAATGCTGAGACTTTCTTCCAAATAGAAAAAGGGGTTTCTGCGCATAGGATCAGCGCATAGTGAAACGTTGATGAAATTTGTCAAAAAATAAGAATAATCAAAAGTAAGTTTTTGGCCAATCTATGACCTTCATGATAAAGAACAAAGAAAAACCCAATTTGACGAATCAAATTGGGTTTTTCTTTTTGACGAATCAAATTGGGTTTTTCAGAAGAGAAAAATGATATAAAAGGAAGGCAGTCACAACCAACAGACTCAAAACTTCAGCTCTGAGAGAGAGAGAGAGGCAAAACTTGAAACCATACATCACTCACATTGACTTTCCTTTTCTCCACTTTGAAGGAAGTGACTAACCCATGAAATCACCAAACACCCCTCTCCTCTCCGCACTTGTAACATCTGATTAACTGCATGCGGTTTAAGTCTAACAATCCTACCACTATTAAGCATGGGACATTTTTCTACCTTTCAATTCTGTCTCAACACATTTATACAAACCCTGTTATTTTGAACTTTTTACTTATTTGTTTTCAATACAATTTTAAAAATTTTCACGTGCCTTTGTGTTCTTTGTTTTTGTAACTGTTTTTGTTCTTTCCTTGCAACCATACGCTGATATAGCAATAGCTGGAACCATTTAACTATGTGCAAATAAAACTATTAGAGTGATTAATACACACGGATTAATGAACACGGCGACACGAGTTCAAATCCTTGACGAGACTTATTGCATTTCACATAGCACTAATACCATTGGGAAAGGTATGAATCCAATTACTCTCCCTCCAGCTATGGGTAAATAGTAGGGCAGACTAGGTTCTTCAGCCTTGGTTAGGCAACTAGTCTAGGAGAAGGAAAACTCTGAATTCAAACCTATTAAACTCCGCTTAAAAATTGACCTTGTGTCATATCCTGCCTGAGCGGAGGGGTTGGGTAAATAGGATTAGAGTGATTAATACTTGAAACCATTTCACAATGAGCAAACAAACAATTAATATTAAATAGAATTATTAATATTATATAGCAATACGTGAAAACATTTAACTGTACACAAACAACACTTGTATGGAAACAAATTAGCTCTCTTAAAATAAGATTACCTACAAATTATTCACTTACAAATCATGTATAACCATTTAATTGTGAGCAAACAAATAATTGATTTTAAATTGAATTGTTACTGTCACATAGCAATATTTGCAACCATTTAACTGCATGCAAAATTGAATGATTGATATTAGATAGCAATATCTGTCTATATTTCTGAGATGAGATATTATGTACATTATTCTGAGGGAAAATTAACAGGAGATAACTGATAATTGACATCCATTAAACATGACTCGTGGAACTAGAACAGTCTACCCTGGTGAACGAAATAAAGGGCTAAGTTCGACATTCCAACCACCTGAAGAAGGCCTGAGCGTACAACGGCCGAAACGTTGTGATAAACATAGCGACAAAGATGAAGACAATAGTCCGAAAAATGTAAATAATGTAGATAGCAATAGTTGGAACCATTTATCTGTGTACAAACAAATGATCTCGTTTAAAAATGTGATCTACAAAATCTGTTTACAAATTATATATATTTAATATATACGAGTATAAACAGGATTTGGCATTAAATAACCTACAAGGGTTGATATGCCATAAAACCCAACCACCCACTTAAATTACATTGTTACTCTTATATAGAAATACTTGAAACCATTTAACTGTGTGCAAAAAAATGACCTCTGGGTTGTTTAAAAATTTTATCTACAATATATGCATTTCCAAATCATATATATTTGATATATATGTATAAACAGGATTTGGCATTAAATAATCTACAAAGGTTGATATGCCATAAAATCCAACCAAACCAAATCCTTTAATATCATAAAGCCAAGCTCTGATTTAAAAGGCCTCGGTCATTATCAGTTTCATGGAAGAAAATGGCTTTAATTGAATAATTAAGCAATTTAATTTCAAATGCTATAAATAAAATAATTCATTATTTATAAAGATTACAAAAGACCATATTGGAAATGAATAAGAAAATATGGTTATTTGTCACAATTTGATTTTTCAAGATGAATATCCTCGGTTCATTAACCCTATAAAGCATAAACCACTAAGTTAGCAAAGACATAGGAAGCCTGCTGTTGGACAATAAGTTGTTGATTACAACACATTTATAATATAAACAAGTTGTGTTTGTGTGTGCGTATACAAATACACATACATATGGAGGCATTCATTGTGGTCACTATAATAGGAAATAGACACAATAACCTGAGTTCAAATCTTGTACGAGGCTGTTTGCATTTCACATAGCATTAATACCCTTGGAAAAGGTATGAATCTTGCAATTCTCCCTCTGGCTGTGGGTAAATAGTAGGACACTGTTTTTTTTTAACCTTAGCATGGGAACTGGTCTAGAAGAAGGAAAACTGAATTCAAACCTGTTGAAACTCTACTTAAAAATTGACCTTGTGTCACATCTTGCTTAAGCAGAGGGGTTGGGTATATATATACAGATTTATATGTGAAAGACAGAAATTAATCCAGAGCATTCTTTTTAATGTGCAAGAAAAAAAAAGCTTAATCTCACTTTTCTGTAAACACATAAGGCTAACTCTTCCAGAATTTTGTTGACATTAAAACATGCAGGTGTTTTGCTAAAAGTGCCAACCCAAAGTCTACCTTTATTCAGAGAATTAATACAAATTCAGATAAGATTTCACAGGTTGTAAGGGAATTCTGAGAAGTAATAAATCTTGATGGCAAAGTGCTTGAGGTGACATTTTGTTAATTAAATAAGCCATGTTTTGTGATGGTGGCCAGGTTAGTGGTAGGAAGGGGTTGAAACAAAATGTCAACAGGAGAAAAAAGACTAACAGTAAAGGCTTTTGTATATTTGCCAGACCCAAGTTGTTTTCAATAGTCATAAAGTGAATAAGAGAACAGAGTTTAGAGAGACAAGTACATCATATAAGTCTACCTAGTGCATTTCTTTCTTTTTCCTTTATGTATGCACATTATATAGTGCAATTAGGAAACGCAAACCTGGTTAAATTGTCATTAGAAATTTATTTCCCCAGAGAATATTATTATACTTTCCATCTCGTCAGATGACTTTACATGTTACACTTGAGGTTTGCACTATATATGCTCTGTATGTGAGTTTTGTTATATAAACCTGGAGGGAAAAAGAGACATAACAATACGTCGGCACTCACATAGATTTATATGATATGCCACATATATTCTATACACAAATAATCCATGCTCACTATCTTCAGACGCTGACTGGATATAACTGATACTCATATATATCACACATATGAATGACAGTTTTTGTTCCTTGTACGTACATACATACATACATATTGGCACTTTTTCTTCTGTATATATAGTGACCTTGTGAGCTGGGGCTGCAGAATACACCAACTGTGTCTCTGCTGAGTGTCCTGTTTATGACACTAAACAATCAGATAGCGAGGCTCCAGTAATACTGGAGCTTTGTGGAATGTGGAGTACCTCTTTATTGCCATTGCTCCCAGGTTCACCTTGACCCAGTGTGGTAGCACCTGATAGGGTTCTATCTATGGGTTAAATAGAACTAAACTGCATACTTATGCTAAACTGAATTGTTTGAAATAGAACTGTTTATATGTATAAAAATGGATTTGGTATTAAATAACCTACAAAGGTTGATCTACCATAAAACCAAACCAATAAACTATATATATATATATATATATATATATATATATATATACACACACACACACACACACACACACAGGGCACTTTTTCTCTATTATTCATATATATTAGTGTTTTTTATCCATACATATACAGGAGACCTTTGTAGGATATGGATATGACAACCTGGGTTCAAATTCTGGACTAGACTTATTGTATTTCACATAGTGCTAACAACTCTTGGGAAAGGTATGAATCTAACTATTCTTCCTTCAGTTATGGGTAAATAGTAGGGCAGACTGAGCTCTACTACTTTGGTATGGCAACTAATCTTGGAGAAGGAAAACTGAATTAAAACCTGTTAAACTCCTTTTAAAAATTGACCTAGTGTCACATCCTGCTTGTGCAGAGGGGTAGGTAAATATATACATATATGTGTGTAGGGTAAGAAATAGGACTTGAAAGCCTGTTACAATTGTTTTTCCGAAAGAAAGCATGCAAAGTCATTCTTTCATTTTATTTTTGTTGCTTGGAATAAAAGACCTCAAGAATACCCTTGAATGTTGTAATGGTTAACAAGCTAATCATAACCAGCTGCATTCCAAATCTTCTAGTGTGTGTGTATGAATATATTTTTTTTTTCTTTTTTTACCCAATCCCTCTGAACAAGCAGAATTTGACACAAAGTCAATTTCTTTAAGCAGTTTAACAGGTTTAAATCCAGAGTTTTCCCTTTCCTTAGACCAGTTGCCATACAAAGGTTGAAGAACCCAGTATGCTGAACTATTTACCCATAACTGAAGAGCAAATAATTGGATTGACACCAATGGGAAATGCAAATAACTTCATCTGGGATTTGAACTTGGGTTGCTGGGTCCATTTCCTATATAAACTTGACTCAGTGTATGATATAGATTGAAGATTAAACTCACAACCTTTCAATGTTGCACAAGTATTTTAAAGGCTGAGATTAGTGTGTCACTTATATTCATCTCTTAACAGTATTCTTGTTTTTGTGTAAAAAAAAAAAAAAAAAAAAAAAAAAAGCAAACAAACAAAAAAAAAAATTCATCTCAAGTATCATAAACTTATGGCATCACTATCAATCATTGTATCAAAGGGTTAAGTTCAAAGTTATTTGATAACTGTGTGACATTGACTGGGTCTATTTTAGGGTCTTGCTAATGAACCCCCCCCCACACACACACACACAAGCAAACATTAAACTAACCATGTCATATACTACACCTCAGGGGAGTTAGTTGAATATGAACTTGTTAACCATCACTCTACTGAAACTGTCTAATCCTCTCTCAAGCATTTTAACTAAGGGATATATACTGAGAGAAAATAAAATGCCAATTTCAGCCTACATTCCATCAGTAGTAGATTACAAAGTGAATTGAAACTAAATCTGAAACTATTTTAATTTTAAAATTTAAATGAAGATGTATGTAAGGCTGAACAATTTATATAATAATGATGTCTTGGCTTTTGTTTATCTAGATGAGTCAGTGTCAATACTCAATACCTTTTTACAAACAGTCTTGATATTTTTTTAAGTAAATAGGGTTTTTTTTTTATACACAGACACACACACACACACACACAGTGAATACAAGCAACTCAGGCAGAGAGATTACAGGAGTGACACAGATGGAGAGGTTATGGAATCCACTCGGCTAGAGAGGTAACAGAAGTGACTAGGGAAGAGATGTTACAGGAGCGACTCGGACAGAGTGGTTACAGAAGCGACACAGATGGTGAGGTTATGGAAGTCACTCGGCCAGAGAGGTTACAAAAGGGACTTGGGCAGAGATGTTACAGAAGTGACACAGATGGAGAGGTTATGGAATCCACTCGGCTAGAGAGGTAACAGAAGTGACTAGGGAAGAGATGTTACAGAACGACGAGGGCAGAGATGTTACAGGAGCGACTCGGACAGAGTGGTTACAGAAGCGACACAGATGGTGAGGTTATGGAAGTCACTCGGCCAGAGAGGTTACAAAAGGGACTTGGGCAGAGATGTTACAGAAGTGACACAGATGGAGAGGTTATGGAATCCACTCGGCTAGAGAGGTAACAGAAGTGACTAGGGAAGAGATGTTACAGAACGACGAGGGCAGAGATGTTACAGGAGCGACTCGGACAGAGTGGTTACAGAAGCGACTCGGACAGAGTGGTTACAGAAGCGACACAGATAGTGAGGTTATGGAAGTCACTCGGCCAGAGAGGTTACAAAAGGGACTTGGGCAGAGATGTTACAGAAGTGACACAGATGGAGAGGTTATGGAATCCACTCGGCTAGAGAGGTAACAGAAGTGACTAGGGAAGAGATGTTACAGAACGACGAGGGCAGAGATGTTACAGGAGCGACTCGGACAGAGTGGTTACAGAAGCGACACAGATGGTGAGGTTATGGAAGTCACTCGGCCAGAGAGGTTACAAAAGGGACTTGGGCAGAGATGTTACAGAAGTGACACAGATGGAGAGGTTATGGAATCCACTCGGCTAGAGAGGTAACAGAAGTGACTAGGGAAGAGATGTTACAGAACGACGAGGGCAGAGATGTTACAGGAGCGACTCGGACAGAGTGGTTACAGAAGTGACTCAGACAGAGTGGTTACAGAAGCGACACAGATGGTGAGGTTATGGAAGTCACTCGGCCAGAGAGGTTACAAAAGGGACTTGGGCAGAGATGTTACAGAAGTGACACAGATGGAGAGGTTATGGAAACCATTCAGTCAGAGAGGTTACGAAAATGACTTAGAGAAGTCACAGAAGAGACATTCTTAGTTTTCTTTCAAGAAAAAACAAAGCATACATCAGAGACAATGGAAAAGTTTTAACCTTCATCTATGCAGTTATAGCTTAGTGGGTAAAGAAATGAGGAGTATGGATAACTAAGCTTCCCCTAAAGCAAAAAGTGGATATAGGTTCAAGTCTCACTGTCATCTTATTCCTTATTATTTTCTCATACGCATTATTCCTTTCTTCCTCACAGAAATGACACACTGAATGAGTTGTAATTAAAAAAAAAAAATCAAATTAAAAGAAAATACAAGTAAAAATTAACAGTAATAGTAGTTTCAATTTGCTTAGGAAAATTGACACCATTTCATTTGCCATCATTTTTAATGCAAATATCCGAGTAACAGGCTCAGTATTGAGCAAAGAAAATTTATTCATTAAAATTTGAATGCAAAATTTAAAAGTGTGCGATTTCACAAGTTTTTGATATGCACACCATCTGTGACATGGCACGAGTCAAGTTGATTGTCGAGTTCCAGCCAAATACGCGGCAGTATGTCTTGGGTGGCAGTGATTTTCTGCTTGAAAATACTTTCAAGGTGTCAGGTCAGGTCAGGTCAACATGGCAGCCATTTCACAAGCAGTTTTTCGGACACACACAAGCAAACATATATATATATATATATATATATAGAGAGAGAGAGAGAGAAAGAGAGAGAGGGGGGGTGCCCGTGTTGTAATGGTTATTATCGCAGGAAATGAACATGGAAACACAAGTTTAAATCCTGGACGAAGCTAACTTCATATCAATTTTCATATCAATCTTCATGGGTTATTTCAACCCAAAGCCATCCTTGTAGAAAGGCAGTTGAGGTACTATTTAACCCATAGCAATGCGGATAAGAGAGTTAGTCTGAAAGTGAACATAATAGTATTTGTCACATGCCCCATCAAACTGGCCAATGTGGCACAAGTCTTTTTAAGATGGGTCCAGGCACAGGGCTGTAGCCCAAACACGCCTAACATTCCCAAAAATGCCTCAGTCCTTGCTGGTATTCCCCTAAATCTAGCACTTCTGAGGAGGTATAGTTTGCACTTCTGAGGAGGATTAAAGCCTGGGGGAACGGCTCCCTGAGGCTCAAAGAATAATTCAGTCTTGGCTACATGACACAAAAGCTAGGCCTTTCCAGCAACTGTGTCAGGTAGCCTTGACTGACTAGTATCCCCACAAGGCACCACCCTGACCAGATCCGTGTAATTCCCACCTTGGCTGGCCAAAGTGTGATGGACATGTAGGGACGCAATAGCATGACTGAACTTGGAACTCACTATAATATCGGAGTCCAGCACAATAGCCACAACACAATGAGGACTCCATGCTACAATGTTGCTTCCCTTCATTTCATATTAATGGTCCATCATACTAGACCATGAATCATGTATTTGATATGAATGTATATTAAACTGAGAATTATTCATCCTTTACCATCCTTTCCAATACATGCTGCTGGTTTGGTTTCTTTGTTTAATGGCATATCAACCTTCATGGGTTATTTAATGCCAAAACCCGCTTGTAGAAAAACTAGTAGTACTATTTAACCCATAGCTAAAGGTAAATAAGGTGTCATACCTTTCCCAAGGGCATTAGTCCAAAAGAGAACATGATAGCACAACTGGAGTTTGAACTCACATACTACAATGTTGCAGTCTAGCACGTTAACCATAACACCATAAGGACTCCTCAATAGTAGTAGTAGAAGTTTTATAAATCATTTGATTATCTCAGTACTTTTTTTGTTAAGTGTTATTTCTCTGTTGATATACAAGAAAATATATTGGTGTATATCACTGAGTATATACATACTTATTTCAGCTAGTAAGTCTGCTGTCATGAATGTTTACATTTTTAGTTCAAACAATATATTTATTCATAATTATATTTAAATGGATATGAGTCATAGTAATCTTTTGATGGTTGTGTTTTTATTCTCATCTATAGAAGCCACCCTAATAGATAAGCAACAGTAGTTCCCCGATCGAACCATTTGATCCTAGTAGTTGTCCTGTCGGATTCGTATGCTTAGAACCTGGTTAGGCATGGTGTTGACCCATCATTGGATTTGTCTGCCTTTACGTCCACCATGCTGCTTCCCATGGCTTTTGAAAAAAAACATCCTTCTCCACTCCTGCCTGTATTAAGTTTTAACTTAGTAAAGTCGACAATTACATATTTTTTTTATTTCACCCGAGTCCTTATTTATGGTTCATTGCATCCTTAGAGACATTCTATTTTTATGCTAACTTAGGTTTTCAAACTAATAAATTCCAAAAGGATTAGCATCTTTTACTTCCTTATATATGGTTCAATTACTACTTGAAATTACAGTATTAGTCCTTTTGCATTTAAAGCATAGATGCAACTAGAAAAGGCATGGACAGCTATCAATAGGCTATCAGTCATATGGAAGTCAGAACTGACCAATAAAATAAAACACACTTTTTTCCCCAGCAGCAGTCATGTTGATACTGCTATATGGATGCTAACTAAACATATGGAGAAAAAGCTTGATGGCAATTACACAAGAATGCTGCAAGCAATATTGAACAAGTCCTGGAGGCAACACCTCCACAAAACAGCAACTATATGGCCACCTACCACCCATCATGAAAACTATCAAAGATGAACCAAACATTCAAGACACTGCTAGAGAAGTAAGGACAAACTCATAAGCGATATACTCCAGTTGACCCCTTCACATGGAGGAGCAAAGGCAGGACAACCAGCTAGAACCTATATACAACAGCTCTGTGCTGATACAGGATATAGTCTTGAAGACCTCTTGGGAGCGGTGTAAGAGAGGGTCACAAGGAGATCCATGCTGGCAGCACAACATGATGATTTTTAGATGAAGTATTGTCTTGATGTTCTTTTCCTGATTGGTTAGAAAAAAAATCAACTGATGGAGTATTTCTTTCTACACAAAATTTAATCTTTATTCTTTAGACAAAGAAAAAAAGATAATTAAAGAAGGGGTATAGTGTTTGCCAATGGCCCAGGAGACCAGGTTTCAGTCTCAGGTCAAGTCATACTAAAGACTAAAAAAAAATGGTACTTGATAATTCCTTGCTTAATACTCAGCATTATAAGGTATGTATCAAGGGTAAAGTGGAGCAATCCAGGGATAGGAGTTGCAACCTCCCCAACACTTTGGTGTAGTAGCTAATGAAAAGGTAGCCTTTGGGTCACCCTCGACTACAGTTACCAACTTTTGCATTAATTGAATGGAAGAAGATCAAGTTATGAAATACATTCTTCCTCATTATACAATTCTGAACATAATATATGAAAATAAAGCAACCTGACTCAAATCATTGACTCAACGAAGAGATAAAAACAACTCTCATCATTTCACTTAACCTTGTGTCATACTAAGTAAAAAAAAGAAAAGTAAAGTTGGCAACCTTAGTCGAGGGTGATCTGAAGGCTCCCTTTTCAATAGCTATTACACCGAGGTGTCCGTGGTGTGATGGTTATCATCATAGAAAATGGACACAGCAACTCAAGTTCAAATCCTGGACGAGAATGATTGCATTTCACATAGCACTAATACCCTTGGGAAAGGTATGAATCCAATTATTCTCCCTCCAGCTATGGGTAAATAGTAGGACAGACTGGGTTTTTCAGCTTTGGTGAGGCAACTAGTCTAGGAGAAGGAAAACTGAATTCAAACCTGTTAAACTCCGCTTAAAAATTGACCTTGTGTCATATCCTGCTTGAGCGGAGAGGTTGGTAAATAGGATTACACCGAGGTGTAGGGGAGAGCGCTACTCTATTCCCTGGATTGCTCCACTTTAACCTTGATCTTTACCTTATAGTGCTGAGTATTAAGCAAGGCAGCATCGAGTACTGTTTTTTGAGTCTTTGGTATGACTCGACCTGGGATTGAACCCTGGTCTCCCAGACCATTAGCGAATACTCAACTCATAAGGCCAATGGCCGGTATGTGTGATACTAGGATAAATATTATAGGAGCAATTATAGTGACTTTTGATACCCTACAAATATTACTGTGCATCCATTCTGTAGAGTATTTTAATATCAATTTAAAAATCCTATGTTACGTACAAAATTTTAGAATAGCTTTAAGAAGAGCATACAATGAGAGTTTTAAAAAAGAGCCCTTTTTTTCAATATCTCGCCAGTGAAACGTCGTAACAAATAAACAATAATAAGGAACAAATAAAAAAAATTGACAACAAGGAAAAAAAAAAAACAAAAAAAACAAATTAAGATGTGACGGAAAAAAAAGTCCTTTCTTTAGAACTTACAATATATGCTCGACTTAAAGCTGTTCTATAATATCAATTTATTTTTAAGAGAATTTTAAAACAGAAAGAAAAAAAAATTAGTTTTGTTATTCTACTGGATATCAACCAGCTCATTGGTTGAGTGGGTAGAGTGTTCAATCCCATGTAGCATCATACCAAAGACTTTAAAAATGGTACTTGATACCTCCTTGCTTAACACTCGTTAATATAAGGTATGTATCAAGTGTAAAGTGGAGCAATTCAGAGAAAGGAGTAGCGCCCTCCCTTACACCTCAGTGTTATAGCTATTGAAAAGGGAGCCTTCTGGTCGTCTTTGACTAAGGTTGCCAATTTACTTACTATTCTACAAGACAACTTGTAAAAGTGTTAGTTTCCAGTTGTTATATAAACTATGATGATCAATGTTTCTATTCAGGAACTGAAAGATTTTAATTAATTAACATTATGATTTCCAGAATTTGATTAAAAAATTATGTTGAGCAAGAATGTACATCTCACAAAGTTATTTTGTCACAAAGTAGACTAGAAATTTCTCCAAGTTAGAGCCTTTTAATAGTTTTGCTTAAAGACAATTATTCACAAACTTGCCCTAAAGATTTTCAAAAAAACAGTGGAATCCATAGACATATTACTTGGAAATTCGTGCCAACCAAATTTTAAGACATTAAATGAAGTAAAAATTATTTGAAAAGACAAAAATTAAATCCTGAAAACATAATAGATAAAGCACCAAGATAAAAAGCCACCATTTTTTTTTTTTTCATAAATCTGTAATTGTTGTTAAAAAAAATCATTAAAACTAGATGAATCCGAGGAAAATTAATTTTAATCTTTGGGTTGAAATTTTTTCATTTCTTTTTGTTTACAAGACAGACATGATTCATTCAATTTTGAAAAAAGAAAAAAAATATGTGAAAATGGTGACTACTGTTATTTTTAAGGTATTTTTGCAGAACCAAATACTTTTTTTTTTAAAAATAAGAAGTTTCAAAAAACCGTCTTTTGCTCTAAGAAATATTCCACCATGATGTACCATTTTTGCAAAGTGATACAAACGTGATGAGAATTTTTATAATAAACAAAAATTGATATGTTGTTGATGTATAATTATATAGTTAATACACATTAAAGTAACATACAAAATGTAATTAGACTCTTCACAGTCAAAGCCAAAAGTGCTTAAGTTATAAATGAACCACTAAAATTCAGGTACTTGTACAGAATAGCTGACTGAGGAAGTTTCTGTGGTAATATACACACACACACATATATATATATATATAATATATATGATAGTAATTATATATATATATATATATATATATATATATATACACACACACACACACACATATACATACATACAATTTCAAATACCATAAATACTTATCCAATATATATATATATAAATAAATTATTATTATAATATATATAAAAATTATTATTATAATATATATATATATATATATATATATATATATATATATATATATATATATATATATATATATATGCAAATTTCATTAAACATAATAGACATTTTATGTCTACATATTTTCTTCTGGATCCGTTCGAATTCCCGTATTACTTTTATCGTATTTGGGGGGGGGGAAATAAATCAATTCCCCCCGAATACGATAAAAGTAATACGGGAATTCGAATGGATCCAGAAGAAAATATGTAGACATAAAATGTCTATTATGTTTAATGAAATTTGCATTAACAAAGAAATGCTGCCTAAATATATATATATATATATATATATATATATATATATATAATAGATATTTATTCAATATAAAATATTATATGGAAGTAAATAATGGAACTGCTTTTATCATCTTTCAATCTGTTGTATCTCTTAGAAGTTCCATAAATTTAAACATCATTGCTTCCACCTATCACGTGATAAATTTTCAAAAAAGCACACTGATTGAATGATTGAACGGTTATATGATCTTTCTTTGTATATATTTGTCTTTCCCCTTTTATTATTAAAACAACCCACATTGTTCTAACAACACTTGTTGCACCATCTTAAAGTCCTGACGAAGGTTTACTTATACCAAAACATTTTCCTATTGACTTTCCTTTATAATAAATTTATCACTTTTGGATTACTTTGTTTTTCTTTTTTCATCGAAATATCACATAAATAGCATTTAATTATTTCATATATAAAAAAGTAAGTAAAGTTGGCAACATTAGTCCATGGTGACCTGAAGGCTCCCTTTTCAATAGCTACTACATTGAGGTGTAGTGGAAGGCGCTACTCCATTCCCATGATTGTTCCTTTTATCCATACCTTATAATGCTGAGTGTTAAGCAAGGCAGCATCAAGTACCATTTTTTGAGTCTTTGGTATGACTTGACCTGGGATTGAACCTGGACAATTGGCGAACACTCTACTCATTAGGCCAATTTCATATATAATAGATATTCATTTAATACAAAATGTTATATACATATATTATTTAATTATTCACATACCCATATATATATATATATATATATATATATATATATATATATATATATACACACACGCACATCAGTCGTAAGTTGCCATCTTCTTAGGGACAAGGAGAGGAAAAACAAAAGAAATATAGCGAGTGGGTAAATTGTAGCAACTTGAGGACAGTTTTTCAACATAAATTTTCAGGAAAAAAAAAAAAAGGTTAGACATGAAGATGACTTGAAATGTACTCTTATCTGGATGGTGAATGTAAGAATTATATTCCTTTCACTCTCACTGTGTGTGTATATACATATATATAGTAGAGGTTTATGGTTATCACTCGCTCACTTGGTGAGTTAAAGGTAGAGCAAATTTTGCAGTATTATTGAATAGCACTCAATATCAATAATAGAGCCTTTAGATACATATATATTACATGATAGTGTGTATATTGATATATATATATATAAACAGCCAATGAAAGATTACTTTGACCCTTTGTCAGGGAACTGTATTATTAGAACAACTTAATAAGTGTATATATATATATATATATATATATATATATATATAAAAGCATGTTTGATTAAATAATGACACATTTTGTCTATATCATTTTATTAAGATCCTTTCAAATTTCCTGATAAGTGTCTTGGTTTTAGGTTGAAATTGGTAGAAGAATTTACCAAAATTGTTCCGAGCACTTTCGGACCTTTCATCGGCCATCATCAGAGGTTGTTTGCATGTGTAAAGAGTTTTTAGATTTTTTTTTTATAACAACCCCTGATGATGGTCTATGAAATGTCCAAAAGCACTCAGGACAATTTTGGTAAATTCATCTACCAATTTCAACCTAAAACCAAGACACTTATCAGGTAACTTGAAAGGATCTTAATAAAATTATATAGACAAAATGTGTCTTTACTATTTAATCAAACATGCTTAAATGAAAGACTGTTGCCCAACCACAAACAGACACATAAATATATATATAATTACAAATTTCGTTGAATATAATAGACATTTTCTGTCTACATATTTTCTTGTTGATCCTTTCATATTGCCGTATTGATCTTATAGTATTCGGCAGGAATTGATTGACATATCTTCCATAATTGTTTATTTCCCAAGTACTTTCTGTCCGACTTTGGGCCATCATCAGGGGAGGATGTATGACAAAAGAAACTATAAGATCAATACGGCAATATGAAAGGATCAACAAGAAAATATGTAGACAGAAAATATCTATTATATTCAACGAAATTTGTATTAATACTATTTACCAACCCCTCCGCTCGGGCAGGATATGAGACAAGGTCAATTTTTAAGCGGAGTTTCACAGGTTTGAATTCAGAGTTTTCCTTCTCCTAGACTAGTTGTATTAAAAATTGTAAATTTGTATTAATGAAGAAATGCTGCCAAAACACACGCGCACACACACATATATATATATATATATATATATATATATATATATATATAATGCCGGGATATTCTCAGTAAGTATGAAAATATGAACTGTTGAAGTATCTGGGATGAAATTAACTATCAAAGAATAAAATTAAATACAAACCAATTTCCCCATTTGAAATATTTGCTTGCAAACCATTTCTGATTGTAAATTCCTAAAAAGAATAAATCCAGTTTTGCGTTATCTGTCAGCAGAGTTGGGCAAAGTTAACCGTTCACGTGGGTAGATGTCGTATCCTCGATTCAAACTTCAATTGGCTCACTAAAGAACCGTGTTCATCAGAAGAGAAACTAATTATTCCATACGGCTTGATAGATGGAGAGAAAAAAACAATCTCAGTAGTTGGCATAATGAACAATGGTTAAAATTCACGTCTGGCAAACGAAGACTGTTCTTGTGTTTGAGAACATTGAGAATTAATGATATTAAGATATTCCAGGCAAAAATATAAAAATTAATTCTTGCTTTCTTGTTATTTAGTAAGTTGTGTTTCGTCTGGTATAGAGGTCTCGGATTGCTTATAGTACCTGCTGCATTTTACAAATCAGTGGTCACCCATCTAAGTACTGATCAGGTTCACCGATGTTTAACTTCGATGATTTAACACTTAACTTATATGGCAGAAAATCATTACATTTTGTTTTCAATATATCTAACTAGTAAACAAAAAAAAAAAAAAAAAAAAAAAAAACTAGAATAAATAATGTTATAATTCCAAAATTACTTCTTTTTTTTTTAAATTGAATGTTAACAACTTTGACACAAGCAAACAAACTTTTCCGGATTTTACGAAATTTTATGTTGGGAATAAATTACAAGAAATTAATCTTTGTTTCACTTCTTTTGCATATAGCAAAATTCGAAAAAATCTTTTAAAAATCTTCCTTTTTCCATCAAGGTTATATATATATAATTCTTTTTTTCTTTTGTAATTTAAAAAATTTGTTAAAACAAGTCTCTTGTCTATAAAATATTACCGACCAATTTTTTTCTCTTAACATCCGGATTTTTTCATTTAAAATATTTTTTCTTGGATAAAAAAAAAAAAAAAAAAATTAGATTTGAAATCTTACGAAATTCTAAGCTTTGGAATATTGAGGGAGGAGTCTCCGTGGAGCAGCGGCTAACGTGCTGGACTGCGATATCGTTGAAAGTGAGTTCGAACTCCAGTCACGCTATTACATTTACTTCCAGATTAATACCCTTAGGAAGGGTATCAACCCCCTTATTTTCCAGCTATGCGTTAAACAGTGCCACTAATGGGTTTTTTTTTTTTCTAGAAGGATGGCTTTGGTAGTAAATAAGTCACGAAGGTTGATATGCCATTGAATAATGCAACCGAACTAAAACCGAAAATACAGAGTCCCAGGCCAAAATCCAAAATAAATAAGGTCTTCTTAGATAAATTTAAACAATGTTGTGTACAATTTTTCAACAAATTCAAATATCCGAGAGAAGAAAATGATAGAAATTCAATAAATTTGAACAATATAATGTAATCCATCAGTAATCATTGGCAAAAAGTCGAATGCATGAATATAGACAACAGTTCCAATAAATAAAAAGTATCCTTTTGTCGTCGCAGGTAAGACTTGTTTGTCTTATGATGAAACCGGTATTAATTTTAAAACATTTGATTTATGAAAACTCCTCTTTTGAACTCGTTGAAAGCATTTATGATCTCAAAAAGTTTAGAATAAATCTAACTTAAATTCAGACTTCATTTTTTTCCCCATTATCACAGGTAATGATTAAAAATGTTTTCTATAAACAAAAAAGGTACATTTCCCAGGAGATCATTTTTCTTCATACGTCCGTTACGTCTTCTCCAACAGCCTGACAAGCTGAGATTATTGATCTTAGGGTACATCTAATAAAGAGGAGCACACCCCAATGATTAATTATCGACAAAATTCAATTTCAGATTTTGTCGTGGAGATTGAAAAGTTGCGATTGAGAACGAAGACGACAACAGATTACTAAAAGGTAAACTTTATAACTTAACCTCTGAAAGCAGACAGCAAAGAAAATGCGGCAAAGTACTGGGAGGTACAATTAATTAAGAACACCTCACTGCACCCCTTGTCTAGTTAGTTTACGAATTGACCGGACTGACTCCAGTATAAATACCCCTACCATTTCTGGTCAGCCGGCCAATCTACCTGCCTCTTCACCTATTTACCGGGAGTTTTTTTTTTTTTTTTCTTTCTTTCTTTTTAAACAGTATTGGACTGATGGAAGACCAGACGACAGTGTTGTTTTAGTATTAAAGTATAAATGTCTGAAGTAAGAAAGACTCAAAAAAGAAAGTCTGATTCATTTAACAGTTTCTTTTTCTCCCTCTTATTTCTGTTTAACTTACTTCGCTATTCAGAAGAAATGTATCACGCCCATCTACCCCCAGGACATAGACACACACGTATTGCTCCCTTGTGTCTTTATTTCATCCTGCTACCCGTAAAATTAAGCTAAGATCACTTCCTTCTTCACTTCCTGAAAAATATATATTTCCGGGGTAGGAAGAGAATGAAAGAAATAGACGATGTTTTAAAAAGTGAGGAGGAAAAAGAAAGAAGAGAAAAGAAATAACAAGGGAACGAAAGAAAAGCGAAAGAAATGCACAGGTAGAGCAGAGAAAAGGAGAAAGAGACAGATAAAAAGCGGGAAGGAGAAAGAGGGAAAGGGAAAGTGAGGATAAAGTGACAAACCGAAAGTGGGAGGGAGAAAGGAAAAGAGAAGAGACGCGCAGACAGATAAGATAGACGATGGTGGAAAAAAAAAATGAAAAAAAGCCTTTTGGAAACAAACAAGAGAAAATTAGAAGATGAAAAAAGAATTTTTTTTTAAATCAAAGAGAAATCTTAAAAAAAAAATCAACAAGATGAAAAAGAATTATTTTTAATTGCATTTTTCATCTCACCAGGGTTTTTTACGGTCTATTTTTTGCTTTTAACAAGTTTCTCTAACCCAGCCGATATATGAACTTAATTATTCTAGTGGAGAAGAGAAAAAGAGAATAGGATGGTGAGAGACAGAGAGACAGAGAGAGAGAGAGAATGAAAGTAAAAAAGATAAAGAGAAAAGAAAAAAAAAAGGATAAGAAAGAAGAAAGAGAAAAAAAGTAAGAGTGAAGGAGCAACATAGTAAGGAAAGAAAGAAAAAAAAACGTTTGCTTTGACCAATCTTCCTTAATAGTCAAGTGGAAGTACCTTAACAAATCATAGGTTAGAGTGAAACTGGAAGATTTGACCTCCAAAATTCATCACACAGCTGTTATTATTGCTCATGTCCAAATTCTAAAGTTGCATTTTATTTGAATTTTAGGCTATTAATTAATGCAAAAGAAACAATCGAATGAAAGTTAACAGAAATTTAAAAGAACTAGGGCAAACCTTTCCAAGTTTTGTCTCAACTTTCAGTCACCGATAATCTTGAGGTATGTCTCGAAATAAAATAAAATCTATTTCATTTTTATTAATATTTTATCTTTCTCTAGATTTAACAAAAAATTCAATCACATTGTTTTATGCTTTGATCAAAGATCTAAGAAAAAATATCTGTAAAAAGGAAACAGATTTTTTTTCATTTCGAGACACACGTCAAGATTATATAACTATATACCTACCCTTGTGTTTCTTTATTTAAACACATACATGTATAAATCTTCATGGGTTATTTAATGCCAAAGCTGTCCTTTTTGAAGGACAGTAGCAGTAATTTATAACTGGAGTGATAAGAGGGTTCATACCTTTCCCAAAAGAATTATTCCAAAAGTCAATAGTAATAGCATGACTGGAATTCGGGTTCATTTACTGCAAAACGTTAACCACAACACCAAGGAGGGTATCCCTGAGAAGAGAAGTCATTGACGGACCTTGGTATTGAAATCTGCAATAGCAATACACTTTTACTAATTGGATCATCAGGCAAACCAGATTATGAAATTCATTTTTTTCTACATTTATTTTCCCTGTGACAATTTCAATACTACAGCATTGGAATTTTAATTAACAATTACTGTTTTCCATAAAATTACTCTCTACTTAAAAGCAAAACTATGGAGTGAAATATGGTGGTATGTAAAGTAAATGTTGGCGACCATAGTCGAGTGGCATTCTCGCAATGACAGAACACCAACAAAATTTGAAGGTATTTATCAGTTTTTTTATTTTCTTTTAGATGTCAATCATTATTAATAAATTTGGATTAGAATATTTTTAATTTTACTGGATGACTGAAAAGTAACTCCTATATAGTAAAAGTAAAGTCGGCAACCTTAGTCGAGGGTGATCCGAAGGCTCCCTTTTCAATAGTAACTACACCAAAGTGTAGGGGAGGGCACTACTCCATCCCCTGGATTGATCCACTTTACCCTTAATGCTTACCTTATAATGCTAAGTGTTAAGCAAGGTAGCACCAAGTACCATTTTTGAGTCTTTGGATTGAACCCAGGTCTCCCCGGCCATTAGCGAACACCCTAACCATTATGCCAATGTAGCAGTCTAAAAATACTAATATTCATTAAAAGGTTTTCAAAGCCAAAACTCTAAACCAGAATATTGGAGTAGTATCTTACAATACCGCTAGGCTTTGAATTAATTCATTATTGAGCTTTTATACGCTGATTTGCACATGAATTACACAGAAATTGTATTATTTGTCCAGAGTCTTGTCAATTAATTAAAATCTTGCAGCATTATTCAATGATGCATAATTAGAATTAGATAAAAAAAAAATGCTAGTAAGTTGTGAATACAACAAAGAATGACATGATCAGGTTGCATTTTTATCTGGTATTCTAACATTGTGACAGAAAACCAACAAAAGTTTGGTGATATCAGGAGATATGCGCTGGGTTGATCTGAATTAGAAGTAAGGATGTCATCATCTGATAAAAGCTTTGTTGGTGGTTCAATTGCTGTGGCTTTTTTGCACTATATATATATATATATATATATATATATATATATATATATACACACACACACACACAACCCAGTCGGTGTATTCTACAACCTGAGCCGACTGGGCTGTGTGTGTGTATATATATATATATATATATACACACACACACACACACAGCCCAGTCGGCTCAGGTTGTAGAATACATCAACTGGATCTCTGCAGAGAGGTAAGACCCATCCATCAATGAGTGTCTTGGATATGATATTAAACTATCTGAAGGTGAGGCACCAGTTCTGGAGCTTTGGGGAATGAGGAGTACCCATTCATTGTCATTACTCCCAGGTCCAATCTGACCAGGAGTTGTAGTATCTGTTAGGGTTCCATCCCTCAGTCAAACAGAAATATTTAATCATTTTCTATACTTGAAACCATTTAACGGTATGCAAACAAATGAGTTCTGGCTTGTTCAGAAATTGTTACTTACATACTATTTGTTTGCAAATTATATATACATATATATATCAATAGGATTTGGCATTAAATAACCTACAAGCGTTGATATGCCGTAAAACACAACCAATCAACCTTCTTTTAGATCAAGGCCCAGTCTACCTTATTATTTATCCATACAGTTTGGGGCCGTGAAGAGATGTGTATATGCCATTCACAAAGACATTAGTAGGAAATAAAATGTAAACACCATCATCTACGAATTGAACTTGGCTCGCAGGGTCCATTTACTACAATAATGATTATTATACTAAGTCGTGGCCGTCGCTATAATATATATCGCGGAGGCCACGACTAAGTACACCTCCCGGGAGAACGTAATGTATTTCATGAACGGCAACAGTGATTTGATTAATAAACTGCCTTCAACACAACTATCTATCTATGGTATGAAAAGTACTTTGGTCAACTTATCAATTTTAATGAAAGATCGACAAGGTGGACAACTTTTTCCAGACAATGACTGAAAAAGTGAGATGCCTTCACGGATACAGATTTTTACAAGCTCTTATTCATTGTTAGTGAAATGGTGATGACTATATGTAAAAGTAGTGTTATATAACTAAGAACTCTCTCTATTCATTGGTATTATTGTATTATGTAGGTACTGTAGTTTCCCTGGAAATACAGGTTTTACTTTCTGAGTGCTTCTGATAAAAGTTGGTTGGTTAGTTTTTATGCCATATCAACCTTTGTAGGTTATTTAATACCAAATCCATTTTTATGCAAATAAGTAGTTCTATTTCAAACAATTCAGTTTAGCACGAGTACACAGTTTGATTGTCAAAAATATTTCTATTTCCAGCTATTCGGTTTATTCAAACAATTCAGTTTAACATAAGTATGCAGTTTAGTTCTATTTAACCTATAGATAGGAGCCTATCAGGTGCTACCATTCCGGGCCAGAGTGGACATGGGAGCAATGGCAATGAAGGGGTGCTCCGCATTCCCCAAAGCTCCAGCATTACTGGAACTTCATTCAGATTGTTTAGTGTCATACCAGGACACTCATTTGTGGGGGGGGGTCTTACCCCTCTGCAGAGGCGCAGTCGGTGTATTCTACAGCCCCAGCCGACTGGACAATCTGATGAAAGACGAAGAAATATGGTATTAGAGTATTGAAACTGATACAGTAAAAAATTTTGTTAGTGGAATGCTATCTCTCTAAACGAATGATTGACTCTTCATGGGAAAGGGGCAGTATCAGACAAGATGGCTGCTTGACAACACACCATGTGTAGACAGTAAATTGCAAATCCAACCCAATCCTACTGTGTCCTCGTCGGTGAGAAAATAAAAACGAATATTGTTATGTTAAAAATATATTTAACTGTTTTCTTTTATATTTTGTTGTTCCTAATATTTTGTTTTATAACAAATTTTTGGTCACGAGAATGAGATACGAACTCACACGGGGAGACCCCCAACGGATAAGCAATTTACAATCTACACATGGCGTGTTGTCAAACAGTCACCTTGTTGTCTGATACTGTAGTATCACCTCCCTTACTAAGGTCAGTAAATGGGGCAGTCAATACTACCTCAACAGAAATCTTGGTCCTTACTTCCACCTCGGCCAAGGAATGCTATCCCAGAATCCATCGCCTCTCACTCTTCTCTCTTCCCTTCTCTCTCCTTTTCTCTCTCGCTCTCCCTCTCGCCAATCAGCGGAGATAGTAGCAGTTGCCGAAGACGACCCAAGAACAGAAGAGGAGGCAGTTGCTGAAGAGATTCCAGATACAAAACACGTGTGTTGACCGCCGGACATTTTTCTAGCCAACACGTGGCGTTGTATCATCATCATCATCATGTCGTGCCGCCAGCACGGATATCCCTGACTCTCTCTCGCCACTTCTCCCTATCATTCATCGCCTCCGGCAGGTCTTCAGGGTTACATCCTGTGTCCTCACATAGTTGCTATATGTAGGTTCGAGCTGGTCGTCCTGCTTTTGCACGGCCATATGTGGGGGTCCAAAGGAGTACATCACTTATGAGCTCGTCCTTGCTTACGAAGAATAAAATTCCTCTTTTAAAGTTAATATTTGTACTTCTCATTTATTATCTCAAATAACATAACACCAAGTACACATATATCACAATACTACCCTTTTTTCCGTGAAGAGTGAATCAATATTTTTAAATCTTAAAATGAAGATGTGCATATTTGACTAACTTACATAATTAAGAAACGATGTCAGAACAGTTTGTTTTGTTGTTTAATGGCATATCAGTCTTCTTGGGTTATTTAATGCCAAATCCATTCTTCTCAAAGAACAGTAGTCGTACTATTTAACCCATAGGTGGGGGGATAAGATGGTTCATACTTTTCCCAAGGTTATTTGTCCGAAAGTGAACGAAATAGCGCGACTGTAGTTCAAACTCGCTTACTATGATCCTGCAGTCCATCGCTTTAACCATTACACCACAAGGACACCTCCATCAAAACTGTCGCCGAGATAAGTCAGTGCCAATTTTTCAAAAAGAATGTCAGTCTCAATGCTTTTTGAACAATATGGTTTTGGTATAACAGGATTGAGTTGTGTATATTTTGGTGGTCACGATCCTTCACACTCATCAGAACTAGTTTTGCATAACATTTTCTTGTTTCCTAAACTGAAAATCCATGGTTCGTGGATGGTTGGGTTTTATGGCATATTAACCTTTGTAGGTTATTTCACGCCAAATCCATTTTATGCAAATAATCAGTTCTATTTCAAACAATTCAGTTTAGCATGAGTACACAGTTTAATTGTCAAAAACATTTCTATTTCAAGCTATTCAGTTTATGCAAACAGTTCTAATTCAGTTTAGTATAAGTACAGATTTTGTTTACACACAGTTAAATGTCAAAACACTTCTATATTAAACAATTCAGTTTAGTGTAAGTACAGTTTCAATGTCAAAAACAGTTCCATTTCAAACAATTCAGTTTGGCATAAGCACGCAGTTTAAACATAAGTACAGTTTAATTGTCAAAAACATTTCTATTTCAAGCTATTCAGTTTTAGTCAAACAATTAAGTTAAGCATAAGTATGCAGTTAGTTCTATTTAACCAATAGATAGGGCTCTATCAGGTACTACCATTCCGGGCCAGGCAGGATTTGGCACAAGGTCTTTTTTATAATAGGAATTTAGGGGAGGGACCAGTCGCACACAAGCCAAGACTGGTCAACAATGGTTATAGAAACACTAGGTAGAAGTCATAGATTCACTAGACCTGAAGGTCTAGATCCATGTGAATCTATGTCTTGTCATTATTTAGTCTCCGGGCACATACGCCAGGTGCCCAATGCTAAACCAGAACAGCCAAAAGCTGTTTTGTTTGGCTGAGCTGCATGAATGCTAAGGAGATTATTTTGAAGAAAATTAACATTTCATTCATTGTTTATTTCTGTCATGGTCAATACAGCTCAAGTCTCAGTACTTTTTGAACACACCTTGTGTGTTTGCAACATGTTCTGCATTGTATAATATTATTGATTGTCCTATTATTTCTGCTCCACCCAGTATATAATGAACCACTGGAATAAGGCATGAGAATTAATCATACTTCAACTATTTCTCAGCTGTTACTATTTTCAAGATGGCTATGGGAAATCTTTTTGTTTCACACGCAGGGGAGAGAACACTAAAGACGGATCAATCTAACAAGGTGAAAAAGGAATTAATATTTACTGGATATTATGGATTTTATCTCAATGATAGTGAAAAAAAAGATTTTGATTTTTTTTTTCTATTATTAATCAGTTTATTTTCAAACAAGCACAATTCTCAACAAAAATGACAAGATTATTTGTTTATCAACATTTCTGCTTAAGACCCGTGTAACATCTTTGCAGTCTACCTCTGGTCAAAGCATTATTTCTTACCATTTCTGCCAAGAAATAGAATGTAGTTACCCAGGTTTAAGACTATCATACAAGGACAGTATCAACCATAAGTCTACAAAATCTATAGGGAAGATGACACACTACAATAGCATTCAGTGAAATTCTTTGTTGCTCGGTTGTTTACCAATTTCATATTGATTGCACCGTTCAAACACAAGTTAAAAAAACAAACTGTTGAATGACTGCAAAAGCATTTAAAAACTTGGGGCAACGCAATCTTTCTCCCACCACATAAGCTGTGTGTTAAATCAATTTTAAATTGGTCTATCCCATAACTGATAGAGATAACTATTTCTTTAGTTCTTTGAGGCTGATGAGCAGTGATGCTTTGAAAAAAATAAATAAAAGTAAAATTTCAAATGCTGATTTTCAAGGTAGACAAGTCCTTCCCAAGAAGAAAATTGGAGCAAAATAATTTTTCAATACCACCTACCAATCCATTTGACCTCATTTTAGACAACACTCCGGCCATTGGCCGATTGAGTAGAATGTTCACCAATGGAGACCGAGGTACAATCCCTGGTCAAGTCATATCAAAGACTCAAAAAAAAAATAGAACTTGATGCCACCTTGCTTAGCACTCAGCATTATAAGGTAAGGATCAAGGGTAAAGTGGAGCAATCAAGGGAATGGAGTAGCACCCTCCCCTACACCTTGGTATAGTATCTATTGAAAAGGGAGCCTTCAAGTCACTTTCAACTAAGGTCACCAACAAATATTTGCTAAATATTTAATAAATCTTGTCAATATATTGAGTTTAGCATATTAAAAAATATCTTCTTTATTTCTTCCATATTTTTAGTGGGGAGTCACCCCAGCATAATTACTAACATGTAGGACTGTGACATCGTAGTAAACCAGATACTTTTAGATTTGGTTTGGTGTCTTTGTTTAATGGCACATCAACTTTCATGGGTTTTTTATGAATTGTATTTGTCCTGTCAGCTGGGACAGTAGAATATGCCAACTGCATCTCTGCAGATGGGGGAGGGGGGAGTGTTCAACAAATGTCCTATGTATGATACTAAACCATCTGATGGTGAAGTCTTAGAGTTTTCCTTTCATTACCATTCCTCTCAGGCCCACTCTGACCCAGAGGGGTAGCACCTGTTAGAGCCCCATCTATGGGTCAAATAGAACTATCTAATCATTAACTATGCATGAAACCAATATACTGTGTGCAAACAATTGATTAGTATTGAATATAAAAAGATTAGATTGCAATACTTGAAACCATTTTGGAGGTGCCCGTGGTGAAATGGTTATCGTCGTAGGAAATGTACACGGCGACATGAGTTCAAATCCTGGACGAGACTGATTGCATTTCACATAGCACTAATCTAGGAGAAGGAAAACTCTGAATTCAAACCTGTTAAACTCCGCTTAAAAATTGACCTAGTGTCATATCCTGCCCAAACGGAGGGGTTGATAAATATGAATACTTGAAACCATTTAACTGTATGCAAGCAAATGATTAGTTTGGTTTCTTTTTTTTTTTTTTAGTGGCATATCAGTCTGTATAGGTTATCTAATGCCAAAGCACCCTTCTAGAAGAATAACAGATACCATTTAACCCATAGCTGGGGGATAAGGGGTTTCAATATCTTTCCTGAGGATATTAGTCTGAAAGTGAACATAATAGCTCAATTGAAGTTTGAACTCACTTCAAGATGACAGGCCATCACTTTAATCATAATGCCATAGTGATTCTCTCACCAGCAAATAAATAATGTTGAATAGAATTCATAAAATTACTATCTAACACTAATAATTATCAGTGCTAGATAGCAATACTTGAAACCATTTAACTGTCTGCAAACAAACGAGGTCTAACTCATTTAAAAATAAAATTGCCTTCAAACTATTCCCTTACAATATATATATATATATATATATATATATATATATATATATATATATAAGTAAATAATGGTGTGTAATCTGACAATATATAAAGAAAAATTGATAACAAGGTAATCCAAGTAGAAGGAGAGATTTACTGAGAAGCAAAGTCGACACTATAGCGTTTCGGTTCTAATGAACCATCATCAGGATTGTGAGGGATGCTATTAGAGATGTAAAATTGATGATGAATGTTTAAAAGTACAAAATACAAAAACCAAGAGAAAATTTGTATAACAAGAAAAAGTTGGCCATTTAATTAGTGAATCAGCATTTATTTTCTTAATTAATCTCTCCTTCTACTTGGATTATCTAGTTATCAATTTCTCTCTCTCTCTCTCTCTCTATATATATATATATACACACACACACGTATATGTATAAACATAATTTCGCATCCTTGTAGAAGAACAGCAGTAATACTATTTAACCCATAGACGTGGGAATAAGGGGATTCATATCTTTCCCAAGGGTATTTAACAAAGTTGTTTTTTTGGTGAAAGTGACAAATACATTGGATGTAAAAATATTTGGAGCAAGTGTAAACATTATTATGACCAAGAAATGTATTTTTCTGTCTGCTTTATCACACACCTATTTCTCTTATGCCCTTAGAAATTGCTGAGCAACCCAATCCACCAATGTTATAAAACCTTTAACACAAGTGCATATTGAAGAAAATCTTTCCAAAAAAAAAAATGAAACCCATCATTGTTAAATTGTTACCCGATCATTCTGAAAGTATTTTACAAACCTACTTTTCTACTTTTGAAATTAAAACTGTTTTACTATCACTTGTATTGTCCACTAGCAAGCATAAGTACTGGCGATCGATTAATTGCTTGTACAGCACATCAACCATTTGTAATTTAATTTAGTCTGTTTCATTTGGTTTCTTTGTTTAATAGTATATCAACCATTGTGGGTTATTTAATGCTAAAGCCATCCTTCAAGAAGGACAGTAGTGGCACTATTTGACTCATGGATGGGAAGGATAACAGACTTCATATCTTTCTGAATGGCATTAGTCCAAAAGTGAATGCAATCGCACAACTGGTGTTCAAATTTACTTATTACGATGTCACAGTCCAACATGTCAACCACTATGCCATAGGGACTTCCCTCTCTGAAGTCAGTTTTTTCAGGGGTGAGGGGTTGCAAACATTTGTACGGTTTCAAGTAATAATTTGTAGACAAATATAGCTAGAACTATTTTTAACTAATAATTTGTACACAATTATATGGTTTCAAGTACTTATATCAAATACTAATAGTTGACATACAGTTATATGGTTTCAAAACTATCAAAGTTAGATGAACCAGACATGCAGGACACTGCTGGAGAAGTAAGGACGAACTCATAAGCAATATACTCCTGTGGACCCCTTCACATGGACGAGCAAAGGCAGGATGACCAGCTAGAACCTATATACAACAGCTCTGTGCCAATACAGGACATAGCCTTGAAGACCTCTTGGGAGTGATGGACGATACAGACAGGTGGCAAGAGAGGGTCACAGAGAGATCCATGCTGGCAGTGTAGCATGATTTCTATCAAATACTAATAGTTTGTACACAGTTATATGATTTCAAGTATTTCTGTCAAATACTTATAATTTGTACAAAGAAATACACAAAACTATATAACTATCAAATACTAATAATTTGTACAGTTATATGGTTTTTAGTATTCCTATCTAGTACAAATAATTTGTACACAGTTCTATGGTTTCAAGTATTCCTATCTAGTACAAATAATTTATACACAATTATATGGTTTCAAGTATTCCTATCTAGTACAAATAATTTGTACACAGTTCTATGGTTTCAAGTATTCCTATCTAGTACAAATAATTTGTACACGGTTCTATGGTTTCAAGTATTCCTATCTAGTACAAATAATTTATACACAGTTCTATGGTTTCAAGTATTCCTATCTAGTACAAATAATTTGTACACAGTTCTATGGTTTCAAGTATTCCTATCTAGTACAAATAATTTGTACACAGTTCTATGGTTTCAAGTATTCCTATCTAGTACAAATAATTTGTACACAGTACTATGGTTTCAAGTATTCCTATCTAGTACAAATAATTTATACACAGTTCTATGGTTTCAAGTATTCCTATCTAGTACAAATAATTTGTGTGGTGTAATGGTTAAAGCAATGAACTGCGGAATCGTAGTAAGCGAGTTCATACTCCAGTCGCGCTATTATGTTCACTTTCGGGCAAATACCCTTGGGAAAGGTATGAACTCCCTTATCTTCCCAGCTATGGGTTAAATAGTACCACTACTATTCTTCTAGGAGAATAGCTTTGGCATTAAATAACCAACAAAGGCTGATATGTCATTAAACTAAACTAAACCAAACCAAACAAATAATTTGTACACAGTTCTATGGTTTCAAGTATTCCTATCTAGTACAAATAATTTATACACAGTTCTATGATTTCAAGTATTCCTATCTAGTACAAATAATTTGTACTCAGTTCTATGGTTTCAAGTATTCCAATCTAGCACAAATAATTTGTACACAGTTCTATGGTTTCAAGTATTCCAATCTTTATGTATAATAGTTCAGGAGACCAGGGCTCAATCTCAGGTCAAGTCATACCAAAGACTTAAAAAAATGATACTTGATATCTCCTTGCTTAAAACTCAGCATTATAAAGGTAGGTATCAAGGGTAAGTGGAGCAACCCCAGGAAAGGAGTAGCATCCTCCCCTACACCTAGTAGCTATTAAAAAAGGAGCCTTCAGGTCCCCCTCAACTACAGTTGGCCAACTTACATATATATGTATGTGTGTACATTATATATGAGTGCTGAAACTCTTATTCAAGACTACTTAACTTTTATTGGTAATTTCCAACAACCTCTCCCAACTCACCAAAAAGACCCAGCTCTTGCCAGGATAGGAGGAGTCTCTGCAGCTCAGTGGACTGCAACATCATAGTAAGTAACTTCAACCTTCAGTTGCACTATTATGTACCATTACTGTCCTTCTAAAAGGATGGCTTTGGCATCAAATAGACCTCTAAGGTTGATATGCTATTTAACAAAAAGCAAAACCTAGTCAAGGGAAAAAAGTAACACCAAAGCCAAAACTATTTCAAACCATGGAATACAAACATGTCAGAGATAATACGCAACATAAGTAAAGATGGTGACCTTAGTTGACGGTGAACCGAAGGCTTCCTTTTCAATAGCTACTACACCAAGGTGTAGGGGAGGGCGCTACTCATTTCTCTGGATTGCTCCACTTTACCCTTGATCCGTACCTTATAATGCTCAGTGTTATGTAAGGAGGCATCAAGTACCATTTTTTGAGTCTTTGGTATGACTCGACCTGGGATTGAACCTAAGTCTCCCAGGCCAACATACAACAACATATATCTGAATCTTGTCGCATTAAATACATGAAGTCAATTTGATTGTTGGGTTTGGGTGCATTTTATGGCATATCCACCCTTGTGGGTTATCTAATGCCAGATCCAGTTTATTTTTTACATATATGATTTGTAAGCAAATATTTATTTCTAAATGAACCAGAGCTCATTTGTTTTCACACTGTTAAATGGTTTCAAGTATAGAAGTAATTTGCTAAGCCTTTTGCATAGATGTAGCACAAAGCCATATGAATGGGACATCCAATGAGACTCATTCATGAAGAAGTAATTTTTTTTTCTTTATTATTTATTGCAGACTTTTTGTCCTCATCTTGGTAGTTTTTGTGTTGTTTCTTCTTTCATTACATTTCAGCCAAATTTCGCCTCTGGCCTTCTTCAGGTGATTTTACCGCGACCTCGGATAGGAATGCTGAGTCTTGTAACCGTATTAAGAAGCCTCATCTCAAAATGATTCCAATTAAAGACAATTTCATTCATGAAGGTTTGCTAGTTTAGCTTGCTAACCATTACACCACTCGAGACGCCCTGGTTTCAAGTATAATAAATGATCAAATATTTCTATTTGACCCATAGATAAAACCCTAACAGGTTCTACCATACCAGGTCAGAGTGAACCTGGGAATATTGACAATGAAAAAGTGACTCCACACTCCTCCAGAACTGGAGCCTCACCACCAGATGCATGTTATTAAGTCATTAAGTTTATGGGAATAATGGCAATGAAGGGGTACTCCACATTCCCCAAAGCTCCAGGACTGGAGCCTCTGAAGTCAATTTGAAAAAGGATCCTCTATAAAGGGAGTCCCTGTAGCATAATGACTAACCTTGAGAAAGGTATGAACTTTCTTATCCTCCCAAGTATGGCTTAAATAGTACTACTGTTCTTCTATAAGGATTGCTTTGGTATTACATAACCCAAGAAGGTTGATATGCCATTAAAAGAAAGAAAGAAACCAAAATATTGTACAAAATAACCCAATCCCAGGAAGTGGTTAATAAACTGATCCCAAATGCAAATTCTAAAAAAAAAAAAACATTTTATACTTGTGTTTATCATTTTTCTACATGAATTCATATATATGATATACCTATATTCGATATATTCAATATCAAGTTCTAATCAATGAGTTATTGACTGCAAATCTTTGTATAGAACAATTTGAAAAAAAAATTCTCACCCATCATTATTATTATTACTAATTTTTTCCCTACTGATGAATAACAATATATTTATTAAGAACAATGGCCAACAAGATGTGTTGCATCAGCCACTTTACCCCCCACAAATCTTGTTTTTTTGGCAAAAAGCCTTCCCAAATTTAGGTTGTAACTTTTACTCAAGGGTGACTGGGATATAGGTCAGACTACACTAGTTCTATATTTATAGACTTTCTCAAGTATATGGAGAGGGGAGTCCCAGTGGCTTGGTGGCTAATGTGCTGGACTGTGACATCCAAGTTAGTGCTTTTGAACTTCAGTCATGCTGCTATTCACTTTCAGACTAATACTCTTGGGAAAGGTATAAACCTCCTGATAGCTCCAAGTAATGAGTTAAATAGTACTATTAGTCGGATGGCTTTGGTGTTAAATAACACACAAAGATTAATATGCCATTAAACAAAGAAAGTGAAATCAAATCTAATATATGAAATGCTATTCATATGTTTGTGGAATTTGACCATGAAAAAAATTGACTTAATGTATTTATTGCCACAAGATACAGATATATGTGTTGTATGATAGCTTTGGATTTGTGGCTATTTTTGCTGTTATTTTTTACTATGAGCAGGGTTTTTTTTGTTTAATGGCATATCAACCTTTGTGGTTTATGCTATGATGTTGCAGTCCACTCAGCTGCAGAGACTTCGTCTACCCTGTCTAGAGCTGGGATTTTTGGTGAGTGGGTTGTAGAAAATTACCAATAAAAGTTAAGTAATCTTAAATAAGAGTTTCAGCATCCCTTGTATATAATGTGCATACACACACACACACACACACACACACGCATATATAAATTGGCTGACCATAGTCAACAGCAACCCGAAGGCTCCCTTTTCAATAGCTACTATGCCGAGGTGTAGGGGAGGGTGCTACTCCTTTCCCTGGATTGTTCCATTTACCCTTGATATGCGCCTTATAGTGCTGAGTGTTAAGCAAGGAGACATCAACTACCATTTGAGTCTTTGGTGTAGGGGAGGGTGCTACTCCTTTCCCTGGATTGTTCCATTTACCCTTGATATGTGCCTTATGGTGCTGAGTGTTAAGCAAGGAGACATCAACTACCATTCGAGTCTTTGGTATGACTTGACCTGAGATTGAACCCCGGTCTCCCAAACCATTATACATAACTATTAAGCTTATTTTGGTATTAAACATATTGTTGGAAGGAAAAGACTGTAGCATCTGACTTCCAAGTAGCAAAGACCTATTCCTTTAACATATTTGTCTGATGTCATTCATATGCATCTTTTTAGAAGAGTATGACTCCAGCAAACTCGCCACAACAAGTGTCATAGATATGACTAAACTATTTCATGATGAGGCTCCCAAATTCCTGAAGCTTTGGGGAATGTGGAGTATCCCTTCATTGCCATGACTCCCATGTCAACTCTGACCCAGAGTGATAGTAACTGTTAGGGTCCTATCTATGGGTCAAATAAAACTGTTTGACCATTCAACTGTGTGCTAACAAATAGCTGATGATAAACTGAATTGTTAGTGTTACATAGTAATACTTGAAACCATTTAACTGTGTGCAAACAAATGAGTAATGTTGAATGGAATTACAAGTGTTGAATAGTAATACTAATACTTGAAACCCTTTAACTGTGTGCAAATACAATCTTTCTTCCACCACATTAGCAGCATGTTATACTAATTTTAAATTGGCTTATCACATGACTGATAGAGATATCAACAGGCTGAGAGAGAGTTAGATAGCAACAGGTTGAGAGAGAGTTAGATAGCAACAGGCTGAGAATGATAATTTAATCACAAAATATATTTTTGTCTCCTTATTTTCAATTGAATTCAACAAATTAATGATGAAAAATGTGTATCATATTGTTAGTGTTACATAGCAATACTAAGAACCATTTCATTGTGTGCAAACAAAGGAGTATTGTTGAATAGAATTATTAGTGTTGAATAGCAATACTTGAAACCCGTTAAGTGTATGCAAACAGTACCAATACTTAATTATGTGCAAAAAATTTTTTTTTAAAATAGCTCCAACTTTTTAAAAATGGAATTACCCACAAACTATTCACTTACAAATCATTATAATCTGTGTGCCAAAAAATGACTGTGTGCTAAAAAATGACTGTGTGCCAAAAAATGACTGATGTTAAATTGTTAGTGTTAGATAGAAATACTTGAAACCATTTAACTGTGTGCAAACAAATGATTAATAGTAAATAGAATTATCTAAGATAGAAATACTTGAAACCATTTAACAGTGTAGAAAGAAATGAGCTCTGGCTTGTTTGATGTTAACTAGAAACCATGTTTACGAATCATTTATATTTTCATATACCCAAGATTTGGCATTAAATAACTTACAAGGGTTGATATGCCATAAAAACCAACCGACCAACAACCAGGATAGGACAAATGCAGAAGTGTTTATTAAAAAGATAAATCAAATACATTAAGACATAACAAAATACTTTCTTTTTAATAGATGTCTTATAAGCATGCAATTACAGTCACCATTCACAGCATATTGCTGTAGATATTAGAGTATACTTCTAACCTTACTTTCATAGTGCAATGGAGAGGTGCTCTCAAGGAGGGAATTCTCAATCACAGTTCTTCAGTTAATTACTGATTTCCAGAAACTAATGGCTTCAATGAAAAACATTAAAAGCAGCTTTCTCCTCTTCGCAGGCAAATTCATGTTCAGTCAAGAAAGAAATAAAACGTGCTGTTGTCAAGTGTTCATTCTTAGACTTGCATTGACTCTACTGTCTAGAGTCAGCCATAAGCAGGAAATTAATTTTTCCCAACCAAAGCAAAATCCAATTATCTCTGATGGAGCCTAAGAAAGTCCATCCATTTCAGTGCAGTCAATATATACCAAGTTTGCCATCTTGCATACAAGTCTTTTCCAACAGTATATTAAACTTCAAAACCATCTAACAAATAAAACAAGATCTCCTAGTCCATCTCTTATTCATACGCATGATGTCAACCAGATTGTCTGTCCAAAGACTACCACTCACAGTGGTTCATCAATTAAATGCCTCACTTCAGATTTCATTTTCAAGTTGACATTCACAAAATTCTTTGGAACATGACATCAAACGAAACACATACATAACAACTATACTATTAGTAAAGCTCTCTAATATTAGTAATCCTTTCTTGATTTTCAACGCATTTCTATAATAAAATCACAAGCAAATCATTTATAATATTTATATAGTAGCATTATTCACAGAAAAAGGCTTCTATTAATTCCTGACCATTGACAATCCTTTCTTGATTTTCAATGCTTTTCTATAATAAAATCATTAGCAATGTATTTAAACATAATAGCCTTATTCTTCCAGCAATAAAAAGTAAAGTTGGCCACCATAGTCGAGGGTAACCCGAAGGCTCCCTTTTCGATAGCTACTACACCAATGTGTAGGGGAGGGCGCTATCCTGACCAAATAGGAATATAAAAAGAAAGAGATGAATATTTCAACTGTTTATGTAACCTACAAAACATTGGATTTATTGAACAAATCCATTAAACATTAATATTAATTCATTATATATATATGTTTATATATATATAATGACATGTATATTGACAGTCAATTATGGAAAGACAGAGAGAGAGAGAGAGATTTTAGAAGATACACACACACATATATATATCTCAATAGTCATCCACAGACAGATCTGTTTCGTTCTATCAGAACTCGTCAGTGTGGCTAGACAGTATATTCCCATAGCTGGGATCAAAACCCAGTTGACTCAAACGCCAAGTCCAAGCTTCTAACCATTCAGGCATGAGGAGATATTAGCTGTGAAGTAAATTTTAAATGATTATGAATCCCAATTAATATTGTTTACATACATCCGTTCAAATGGTTGCCGAGACCTCAATTCATCTTTTTGAAGAGGCTTGCATAGACGCTAATGGCAACACGATTACTTCTTCGCTATATATATATATATATATATATAGAGAGAGAGAGAGAGAGATAGAGATAAAATGTTTTTTGTTATATGTGATATTTGTTAACAAAGGCATTTTTTTTGATTGACAAAAGAATACACACACAAATATATATAAATTGGCACACGATAGTCAAGGGCTACCAAAAGGTTCCCTATTCAATAGCTCCAACACCGAGATGTAGAGAAGAGTACAAATCCTTTCCTTAGATTGCTACAATTACCCTTGATTCATACCTTATAATGCTGAGTGTTAAGCAAGAAGGCATCAAGTACCATTTTTTTAAGTCTTTGATAAGACTCAACTAGGGATTGAACCCCGATCTCTTGGACCATTAGCAAACACTTGACCACTGTGCCAATAGGCCAGTCATAAATATATATATATATATATATATATATATATATATATATATATATATATATATATATACACACACTCACATATATTCACATATACACACACACACTCATATATATTCACATATACACACTCATACACACACACACACACTCATATATATTCACATATACACACTCATACACACACATATATTCACACACATACATACACACATATATTCACATATACACACACACATACACACACATATATTCACATGTACACACACACACACACACACACATATATTCACATATACACACACACATACACACACATATATTCACATATACACACACACACATACACACACATATATTCACATGTACACACACACATACACACACATATATTCACATGTACACACACACATATATTCACATGTACACACACACATACACACACATATATTCACATGTACACACACACATATATTCACATGTACACACACACACACATACACTCACATATTTACATATACACACACACATACACACTCACATATATATATATATATATATATAAAGTTTGCGACCATAGTTGAGGGCAACCAAAAGGTTCCTTTTTCATTAGCTAATACACTGAGGTCTAAGAAAGGCCTTTATTCCTTTCCCTGAATTGCTCCACTTTACCCTTGATATGTACCTTATAATTCTGAGTGTTAACAAAAATCAAGAGAGAGAAAGTAAACAAGAGAATGAGAGTGAGATAGAGAGCAAAAGAAATTGCTAACCAAATTTCTATCCCTCCATCGTTCTAAATTCCTAAATTTGGCTCTCAGCAAATATAGTCAACTATACATCTGGTGGATGACTTGCTCTTTATTTTTCAAGAATAAACTAAAGTATGCAAATATTTTACGGCATACAATTTGCATAACTTATTAATAGCAAATTTGGTACAGAACGTTCAAGCCAGTTAAAAAGTTGTGATATGATACGGTAAGTAAAAGTTTAACTACGATGAACAGATATATTTTGTGTGAGTTCATATCATGTGAGCAGCACCAGAAAAATGATTCCCTTTCACTGCCTTTGTCACCAACAAATCGGGCATGAATTATTACCCAATTCACTGCCCAAGAAAAGGAAATCTCAGAACCAAGAAATCTATATGATCTGTCAATTGCAGACTAAGTCCTATGAATCACTATGTGTTAAGATAGTCACTTGTGTAAAAGATTAAGAATGAACAGAGGCAACTGATGTTGCTAGGGTACCAAAAAAGTTCTAACAGTGTTTTGTTGTTTTTTTTTCTCTTACACTTAAATGTTTTATAAGTTTTTATGCAATTCTCTCTCTCTCTCTCTCTCTCTCTCTCTCTCTGAGATGTAATTCTTTTAGTATATGTACAAACTAGCTGAAGTACTTGTCAAAACTAGGAACAAATTGTCTAATCAGATCAAAAACAGCAATAGTGGAAAAATTTTAATATTATATTGGATGATTTCAGAAAAATACAAAGAAAAAGAATTTATTTTGAGAACTATCAAACAAATTACTCAACAGAATTTTATCGATATATAGATAGTGTATTAACAGTGTGCATGTTCTGTGCAAAGATCTTTTTTTTAAGGTTAAAGTGAGAAGATAGCAAAAAGTGGAGATGCCCAAGGAAGCATAATAATGATAATAAAGTTGTTCATAATGTAAATAAAACTACTTCTAATTTTGATATTGAGGTGTTAAGTGTTGTTTCAAACAGAATCAACATTCACTTTTGAACACCCTTAAATAATACCACTTCTAATAAATAGTACCACTACTAATACCCTTAAATAGTAAATAATACCACTAATAATACCCATAATTAGTAAATACTACTACTACTAAAACCCTTAAATAATAAATAGTACCACTACTAATACCCTTAAATTGTAAATAGTACCACTTCTAATACCCATAAATAGTACCACTGAGTACAACTACAAATACCCTTAAATAGTACTATTACTAGTAAAAACTACTAATACCTTTAAATGGAAAATAGTACCACTTATACCCTTAAATAGTAAATAGTACTACAACTAATACCCTTAAAATAATCAAAATTACAACTAATAGTACTACTACTAAAACCCTTAAATAGTAAATAGTACCACTAGAAATAAATAGTACCATTATTACCCTCAAATAGTAAATAATGCCATGACTAATACCCTTAAATAGTACCACAACTGTTCTTCCACAAAGATGGCCTTGGCATTAAATAGCTCATGAAAGTTCAAATGCCTTTAAACAAAGAAAGAAACTAAAATATATAAAAACGAGGGAGATCCCAGTGATGTAGTGGCTAACGTGATGGACTGCAACATCATAGTAAGCAAGTTCAAATTTCAGTCATGCTATTATGTTCACTTTCAGACTAATACCCTTGGAAAAGGCATGAAACCCCTTATCTCCTCAGTCATGGGTTAAATAGTACTGAATATTCTTCTATAGGGGTGGATTTGGCACTAAATAATCCATAAAGGTTGATATGCTATTAAACAAAGAAACCTAACAGAATAAAGTTAGAAGCCTCACCAATGGTGTCTTCAAATGATGTACTTTCAATAAATTATTCAGGTCAACTTATTTGGCATAATGTCATATCAACTCTGGTTTACTTAATGCAAAATCCTGTTTATCGATATATTATGAGTTTTAAGTGAAAAGTTTGTAGGTAACATTTTTTAAATGACCTAGTGTTCATTTGTTTGCACACATTTGTTAAATAGTTTCAGGCATTGTAATTTATTGTTTGCATAAAGTTAAGTGGTTTCAAGTATTGCTATCTAATATTAAAAGTTCTATTTGCACACAGTTAAATAGCTTCAAGTATTGCCATCTAATATTAAAAGTTCTATTTGCACACAGTTAAATAGCTTCAAGTATTGCTATCTAATATTTTTATTAGCACACAGTGAAATTATTTAAGGTATTGCTATCTAAGACTAAATGTGTGCAAAAAGAACTATTAAACTGTTTCAAGTATTGCTTTCTAGCACTAATTGTTCTATATGCGCACAGAGAAATGGTTTCAAGTATTGGTATCTAACCCTAATAATTCTATTAGCACACTACACAGTTAAATGGTTCTAAGCACTACTACTTCATACTAACAATTCCATTTAACATTAATCATTTGGTTGCACACAGTTAAATGGTTTCAAGTATAGAAAATGTTTAAATAGTTCTATTTGAATCATAGATGGGACCCTAATAGGTAACATGACTCTGGATCAGTGTGAACCTGGGAGTAATGGAAATTAAGGTGTGCTCCACATTCTCCAAAGCCCTAAGGCAGAAGCCTCACCATCTGATGGTTTAGTGTCATATGCAGGACACTCATCGGGGGGAAGGGTCTTACTCCTCTGCAAAGATGCAGTGTATTCTCCAACCCAAATGACAAGGCTAAGTTTTTCTAGATCCTTCAAGATAAAATTACATTGTACAGAACTTATAGAGACTATTAACTTTTCAAAATTTTAATATTCTAGTTATAACTTTTTACCCACTGTAGATGGGTACTTTAGCTAGTTTATTATAAGATATTTTGTCTGCCAATTCCATCTAATTATTGAAACAAAGTAAAGAAAATTTGAGATTGTAAAATGTCTTATTGGTTTACTCATATGGTATTTTCAAGATTATTTGATGCTAATTGATAAACTTGTGATTATTGATTGATAAAGTTGTTTTTTTTTTTCATTTTCCTTGCTCATTCTAATTTATGAGATATATTGCATGAAGAATTGAAATTGTTTTCTCTGTGACTTGATTATATATATATATATATATATATATATATATATATATATATATATATATATATATATATATAAAGGTTCTGCTTATATGAAACATTTCCATTATTATTAGTTTTAATTAGAATGAGTTTTTTATGAAAACATTGGATCAACACACACTTCATTATTACTATTATCTTATTACTAGTTTGATTTTATAATATTATTGTTGCATTTTATCCCAACATTCTGAGTTGATACACTCTTCATTATCACTATTATTTTAGAACTAGTTTGATTTCATCTTATTGTTGCTTTTTCTTACATGCAAAGTTAATAAACGCTTTATTAGAAATGAAGTAGCTCCTGACAAGACATGTTATTATGTTCAATTTTAGACTAATACTCTTGGGAATGGTAGAACCCCTTTCTCCAGCTATGAATCATTGCTGTTCTTCTATAAGCATGGCTTTGCCATTAAATAACCCATGAATGTTGATATGTCATTAAACAAAAAAAAACAAAAATCAGACAAAAACAAAATATTAACAATAAGATATAGTTTGCCATGAACAGTAGTGGTACAATTAAGCCAAAAGCTTGTGGGGGGGGTCATACTTTTCCCAAGGTTATTAGTCCAAAGTGAAATAATAGCTAGTAGGGGCAGGGAAGTTCATGCCTTTCCCAAAGTTATTAGTTCAAAGTGAACATAATAGCTCGTGGGCGCAGGGATGTTCATGCCTTTCCTAAAGTTATTAGTCCAAAGTGAACATAATAGCTAGTGGGGGCAGGGAAGTTCATGCCTTTCCTAAGGTTATTAGTCCAAAGTGAACATAATAGCATGACTGGAGTTTGAACTCACTTGCTATGATTGTCCTGCACATTAAACACTACACCACAGACTCCCCATCTACCAATAGATACAAAACATACCATAAACATCTGATCAATCAGGCTAACCTTATTTCCTCTTCTCACTTACTATTATACAGCAATAAAGAAAATTGTATATAGGCATATATCACCAGATGATCATTGGTTATATTGGTTGATGGCATATTGATCAGTTTTTTAATGCCAAAGTGATCAATGCAGAAGAACTCTAACAGTACAATTTAATTCATAGTTAGGGTGGGGATTTTGAATTTATTTACTACAAATTTGTGGTCTTACATGTTAACCACTACACCACAGGGACTTCCTCCAATCATGATAGTGATTCAAAACAATTGTTTGGAATTTTTGCCTTTTTTTTAATGACTTAAGATAAATTTTTGTATATGCAATTATGTTTGATAGTTTGTGGGATTTGAAGGCTTTGAAGGTCAGGGGCTAAGGGCAAGGCTGTGTTGCCGTAAGATATCTGACTCCATATTTTGGTTACACTGTTTCACCCCACGTTGACTGGCTGGCGCAATGCCTTGCCCAAAGAAAGTCCCAAAAGAAATATACAAAAAGAAAAGATAGAAACAGATAAGAGACAATAACATTTCTTCTATACTTTCCTTTATTTATTTGGGTGAAGGGACTAACCAACGCTACGTCTTGTGACGTAGTGTGGTACCCAAAACACCAGACAGCAAAATGGTGTTGTTGGTTCGACGGACACTGCCTGAAAGAGAAAGATTATATCATTTCCTTTTTCAAGGGGAAAATCCTTTTTTCTTTTTACGCATGCATCATCTCCTTTTCCGTTAGAGACCTCTGGGAGTTTCTTCAAATTTAATAGTTTTCTTTTTATCTATTTATTTATTTTTTTAAATTTAATTTTTTTATTTATTTATTCATTCCCTACAAGTTTTTATAGTAATCTTTTCAAAAAGAAAAAAACATTTTGAAACTAAAATTAGTTTGTTTTGTGTTTTTAAAAGAAAGGCAGTGTTTCTGATTTACAATTCTTTCAGAAGGAATAGAAAATACATTTTCTAAAGAATAGCAAGAAATATTCTCAGAAATAGCCATTGAGTCTCATGAGGCTGATTTCTATAGTCAGACACCTTAGAACCAATCTGATAGAATAAGGAGGCTCTTCAAGAGCTGAGAACACCAGACATTTCAACTGCAACAGTTATGAGAAGAAATGTGTCTGAAAACAATCAATACCTAACCAGTTCATGATCTTCAGCCAGTCTGGTGAAAAGGTCAGAATCTATTGCTTATTTGAATAACTCCAAGAAATGTTGCTACAGGTAGCATCCCAAATAAGAGACAACTCACTTCAGAAAAGGAAAATTATCACACCACCCAATCTCTTCAAGCTAATCTGACTAACAAAAACAGATTGCATCCAGACTACACTTGACAATATCACTAGAGTGGAATCCTGATAGAAATGACTGGCACTCAGATGACAAGATAACAGGTTAGGTCTAATAATATCTTCCATAAGCTTGCAATAGCACTTGTATCTCTTGCCTATCTGAAGTCCAGCCTTGAATGAAACACTGACTCGATGACAGTCATTATCCAACAGGATACAAACCAATTTTGAAGGTAAAAAGTGATTAGCCAATTGTCACTGTGAATTTACATTTTCAGGAGCCGTGATACTCGGAAGCTCACCTGATGTGAGAAGGATAGTTCTATCTTCAGCTTTTAGTAGACTTAAAGCAAAAATATGGAAACAGATCTTTAAAGGACAATCAAAATTTTTTTTTTATACTATGCACTAAAAGTCTCAATCATCATACATCTTGGAGAAACTGAGTTTGAAGGAAGAAGACAACAGAAAACTGAAGATTACAGTGGGTTGTTGGTTGGCTAATGTTTAATGGCATATCAACCCTTGTGGTTTACTCAATGCCAATCCTTGTTTTTATGTCATTAATTTCTATAAATATGATTTGTAAGAGAATAGTTAGTAGGTAAATATTTTTGTTTTTAAACAACTTGATAGGGCGTAAGTCAAAGGTCAGTAGACAAATTTTGCTTTACAGGTGTATGCTTTGTAGATAGTCTTGTTTTATAGATGTATATTTTTACATATATCTGCAAGATTGAGGTTTGCAGTTATGTTGCTCGTTTTGATATCCCTACTTTCTTCACTATCGGATCTATTTAGGGTTTTGGTTGATCCGAGGGAGTTGCATTGCTTTTGTTTGTTTGTATGATCTTATTTAAGGGTATTTAAGGGGTATTCTTGATGCTGAGAGTCTCTGGATTGATGATAAAGAGTTTGATATTTTTCACAGTCATTTTTTGTTCAATGTTTGACTACAGTGGGAGTTTTTCTGGTAAATCAATTCAAAATAGATAATGTAATGAGTGACCTTGGAATACCAGATAAAATCACAGATATTACCAAGAAGAAAAACCTTTAAGTGGATGGGTCACATAGTACACAAAGGCAATGTCAACTATTCATGAAAGAACAACTTTACTAGCTGATGACCCAGAGGATGATGATCACAAGTGCAATGGAGTAACTTAATGAGGGAAGGCACGCCATTACCTCAGCTAAGTGTAGAAAGTGTAGCTGGTTGGTTGGGTTTTATGGCATAGCAACTTTTGTAGGTTATTTAATGCCAAATCTATTTTATACAAATGATCAGTTCTATTTCAAACAGTTCAGTTTAGCTTGAGTACAGAGTTTAATTGTCAAAAACATCTCTATTTCAAGCTATTCAGTTTATTCAAACAGTTCTAATTCAGCAAATTCAATTTAGTATAAGTATAGATTTTGTTTACACACAATTGAATGTCAAATCAGTTCTATATTAAACAATTCAGTTAAACATAAGTACAGTTTCAATGTCAAAAACAGTTATCTTTCAAACAATTCAGCTTAGCATAAGTACGCAGTTTAATAGTTAAAAACATTTCTATTTCAAGCTATTCAGTTAAGTCAAACAGTTTTGATTCAAACAATTCAGTTTAGCATAAGTACGCAGTTTAGTTCTATTTAACCCATAAATAGGGCCCTATCAGGTGCTACCAGTCTGGGGCCAGAGTGGACCTGGGAGCGATGACAATGGAAGGGTGCTCTACATTCCCCAAAGCCCCAGCATCACTGGACCTCACCATCAGATTGTTTAGTTTCATAATTCAGGACACTCATTGGAGGGGTCTTACCCCTCAGCAGAGGTGCAGTCGGTGTATTCTACAGCCCCAGCCGACTGGGCATATATAAGTCAGGATAGAATAGACTAAGAGTCAGCAGTGCTTGGCAACTGTTGGTTTCTCATCTAAGCATTCATCAGGCCAAGTAATGAATGTTTAAGTTTGGTTTAATGGCATATCAATCATTGTAGGTTATTTAACACCAAAGCCAGTTAATTCATATTGTTGTATAGCCATGACCATGACCAACTATACAAACACATAATACATATACATCTACATATGCATGCATGCAGAACACAACGACACAATGAAGACGAGCGAGTTCCTCCATCCAGCATCTTATCTCTAACTCGTTTGATCTCCAACTGCTCAATTGGGGGTCCCGAGGGCCCCTTCTGCTGGGAGCTGGCTTTCTCTACCACATCTTGTCTCCAAACTAACTGACTTCCTGTCTTCATCAAGTTATATAATAGTTCAACGTCCCTTTCTTCTTGTGGGCGTCACAATTTCACTCATTCAACCCATCCACGATCAAGGTTATAATTCTGATATTCCTCGACCGGATGCACCTGTTTTTTACATAGGTGCATTTTCTATTTTGACAGCCCGGCTGGGTCGTAGGTCAATATACAACAATATATAATGGACATATATGATTTGTAAACATAAGTCAACAAAGTTAAATAGTTCCAAGTATTGCTATGTATCACTAACAGTTTAATTAAACATTTATTTACACACAGCTAAAGGATTAAACAGTTCTCTTTCAGACAATTCAATTTAGCATGTCATTTGTTTGCACTCTGGTTAAATATCAAACAGTTCTATCTGACTCGTAAATAAGGATCACATGATAAAAAACAAGATGTCCTATTTCAAGCCATTAGTTTAACCAAAGTACATAGTTTAGTTCTATTTGACCCATAGATAAGACCCTATTAGGTGCTACCACTCCAGAACAGAGTGGACCTAGAAACGATGGGAATGAGGGGTACTCTGCATTCCCCAAAGCTCCAGCATTACTGGAACTTCACCATCATATTGTTTAATGTCATATCTAGGACACTCTTTGTGGGGGTACCCGTCTGCAGAGATGCAGTTGGTGTATTCAACAGCCCAAGCTGACTGGGTTAGATGAATGTATACATGAGAAACTGTCAGTCATTAAGCAATGTCAACACTGTATCCATGTAATCATAACTTGAATATATACACACTATCAATAATATTGAGCACTCTTTATTTATAAATACAGCTAAGTACATTATATATACACACACACACGCATACCCACACACACACACACACACACAAATATGCATAACCCCCACACACACACACGCATACCCCCACACACGCATACCCCCACACACGCATACCCCCACACACGCATATGCATACCCACACACACATGCATACACACACACACACATGCATACCCACACACAGACACACACACATATGCATACCGACACACACACACGCAAATATGCATACCCACACACACACACACAAATATGCATACTCACACACACACATATCCATACCCACACACACACATATCCATACCCACACACACACGCATACACACACATATGCATACACACACACACACATGCATACCCACACACACACATGCACACACACATATGCATACCCACACACACACATATGCATACCCACACACACACAAATATGCATACCCACACACACACACACACACACACACACAAATATGCATACCCACACACACACACAAATATGCATACACACACACACACACACAAATATGCATACCCACACACACACACACAAATATGCATACACACACACACACTAACAGAGATACCTCATATTGATAGTGTATAGACACCAGTAATGTACAAACCATTTTTTGGTTTTCTTCTTTTTTGTTGTTTTTTTTCAATTCACAAAATAATCGGAGGAAGGACAATATTCATTATGATTGAATTAATAAAATTTTTAAAAATTCAACTCCATGTTTAAACAGAATGTTCTTCAATATTTAAAACTATGACAACAGTGTATTCATAATATACCAATGTTTTTTATTTCATTTTAATTCAATAGTTTTATATTTTTATAAAACTATTTTAAGCTTAGAATTGTTCAAATGAAAAAAAGTCGATTTTTAACAACCTTTTTTTTTTTTATTGATATTGATTCAAGTTTGTCACTTTGAAATTATTATTTTAAAAAAAATGAATAGAATAGCCTTTAAAATATTTATTAAACACAAAAAGTTAGACTATATTCTAGCCTATTTTTTAACATTTTATTAAATCAATAAATCATTTAAAAAATTAAAAACAAAAAACAAGACTACATTTTTTGTTTCCTATATTTTTTAACTTCTAATCAAATTAATGACATTTTAGAAATTAATGACAACATGTACCTTTTTTAATATTTTGATTTAATGAACTTTCAATATTATAAAAGTGTTTTATTAAAAATTATTTGAATGGATATCAAGTTGAAATCTGATTTTTTTAAGTAAGGAAGAAAATAAAGATTTTATTTCACAGGAAAGTGTTAGTAATTTTAAAAAATGATTTCTTCATTCCTCGTTTATTAAAAATAAATGAAAAGTAATGTTCAAATTCAGAAACAATATTTGCCATCCAATTTATCTTGATTTAATTTTTTTCTTTTTTTTACAATTTATAATTGCAATTCTAAAAAAAGTTCTTTCTTAATTTTATTCGATTCAATTTTTGGCACTGTTCACTAAAAAAATAAAATAAAAAATTAACTCGGGATATTTTTTATGAAGTTTATTTGTATTCTAAGTAGTGAAAAGAATGTGTACGTGTAATAAGAATTTTTAGAATGAAAATAATAAATATTAAAATAATTACACAGAAATGTAATACAAAATTTTAAGTATTACATAAAATTAATCTTCATTAAATATCTAATCAAACAAAAATGAAACATACTTTGCTGGTGTGAAAGAGCTTCAAGCAGTAAAAAAGTTGATAATGCTGGAAGCAGAATTAAATAGCTCTCACGGGTTAAAAAAAGTAATTAGTAAAAAGTAACACTAATTTGTCTAACTTTTTTTGTTTTTTGGAACAATTTTAACTTAGCTATAAATTCATAATATAAAAATATAGATTGAAAAGTGGTCTTTCATATCTAATTGCAGCTTTCTATATACAGCTGTTTGGATGTCTATAAGGCTTCACAGACTTCAGATGGATATAAACAACTTTATTGATGCAAGCCTCCAACTGCCCTTTTATATATATATATATATATATATATATATATATATATATATATATACACACACACACACAAATACATAATGCCAGTTGGGTCTAAAATTGAGAAAATCTTTTTGTCATTGGGTCAATTCAAAGTCAGAGAGGTTGACATATCTAACTCAACGACAAAAAGATTTTCTCAATTTAGGACCTAACAACCATTTATTTCAACGATATACTAACATCAATAAAAACACAAACTGAAATTGTATACCAGAACATTTTAAAACTCTAGTGTTAATCCAAGGGAGTAATCCCCCTTGAATACTCTCCTGATGGTGAGGCTGTTTCCAACCAGAAGTTGTGGGACCATCATTATTGTAAATATGGTAGTTGTTAGAGGAATAAAAATAAGTATTCTCTCTCTGTATATCTGCTGTTGTGGTTTTGTAATTAATATTGTGCTTCATTATTTTTAAATTAACATTGGTAGCAGAGTTAAACATTACTACGGCTTGGAAACACATTTCCCCACCAGTCTTAAAGCACATGGAAGACATTACCACATCCCTATCACGAAACCTTTACCAGACAAAAGTTCAAACATAATTTTCATTAAAGAAATGTTCTGAACAAGTCAGAAAAAATTAAAATTGCAACAAAGTTACATAGACAATTTAGTCATCCTAGTAGTAAGAAATTATGTGATTTAGTTAAAAATGCAGGAAAAAGAGATCCTGAATTTATTAAAATTTTGCAAGTACTTTCAAATTCCTGTGAAATATGCATTCATTACAAAAAGACTAAACCTAGGCCTATTATTGGATTCACATTAGGATCATATTTTAACGAAAATATTACCATAGATATCAAAGAAATCAATGGCAACAAAGTAATTCACCTGATTGACCATGCTACTAGATACAGTGTCGGAGTTAGGATTCCTAGTAAAGAAAGTTCTGATATCATCAATGCTATATTTAAACACTTGATAACATATTTAAGACTCCAGGATCCATCCTAACTGATAATGGCAAGGAATTCAATAACCAGTCATTTCAGGACATGGCACAGAATTTGAATATCATTGTGCATACTACTCCTGCTGAAAGTCCATAGATTAATGGGTTAACTGAACGACATAATGGGATATTAGGAGAAGTGGTAAAAAAAACCCTAGAGGATACACATTGTAATTTTGAAATAGCACTAGCATGGATATAAGTGCCAAAAATACACTTCACAATGTTCATGGATTTAGTCCAAACCAACTTGTTTTGGGTCAGAATCCCAACCTGCCCTCCTTTCTCAATGACAAACTCCCTGCATTAGAAGGTGTCTCCACCAGTGAAGTTGTGGCCAGTAAACTCAATGCTATGCATATAACTAGAAAACAGTTTATAAAGTGCGAGTCTTTGGAAAAATTAAGACGTGCACTTTGTCATTAAGTTAGAACTGGTATCACACAATCATACAAAATGGTGATGTCATCTTTTATAAGAGAAATCTTTGTGATAAATGGCTTGGTCCAGGAACTGACATAGGGTGGGAACATAAACAGGTTCTTGTTAAACATGGAGGCACATATGTAAGAGTGCACACCTGTCATCTAGTGCCTCACCCAGAAAAATATCAAAGTTCCTCTGAAAGGGAATCAATAATTGAACCCACCACTTTACCAAGTAGGCCTAAAGAAACTTCAAACATCAATTTCTGAAGAGAACAATGTGGAAGAAGAATTAGGAGCCCCAAGTGATCATGTTGAACAACATCAAACTGTGAGTGATGGACCAACTAAACAAAATCCCATTCGAAAGACAATTGAACTTCCTAAACCAGGACAAACTATTGAATGTAAGCTCACCAATGATGATGATTCAGAATGGAGAAAATTGAACGTCATAAGCAGGGCAGGCAAAGCCACAAGCAAAAACAAACATTTAATGAATGTGGCTTTGGAACAAGGTGAACCATTTTGGCTAGACTTTGAGCATGGAGTATTAGAATGGAAAGCAAGTGAAATCAGACCAACAAGGGATGATGAACCACCCTTTGGTGACGAGGAAAACAATGATTTCTTCCTCTGATCATAACCTGGAAATAGCAAAAAAAGAAGAACTCCAAAGCTGGGTTAAAAATAAAGTTTACACACAAATATCTGACCAAGGCCAACCCAGGATATCTACAAAATGGGTTTATACTTAAAAAATCTCAATGACAAACAAGTCTGTAAAGCCAGACCTGTGGCGAGAGGCTTTCAGGACAGGGATGTGAGCAATATAAGAAACAATTCTCCCACATGCTGTAAAGAAGGTCTACGTATAACCTTGGCCATAATGGCATCTAACTATTGGATGTGCAAGTCAATGGATATAAAAATAGCATTCCTGCAGAGCAAGGAGTTAGACCAATTAGTCAATTTGGATCCTCCTAAAGAAGCCAATGTGCCTCCAGGATATATTTGGAAGCTCTCCAAGTGTGTATATGGCTTAACTGATGCATCAAGATCCTGGTACCTGACACTCTGGGAGGAATTATTGAAATCTGGAACAGTAGTTTCAAAATATGATCAAGCCATATATTTACATGGTATTTAGGAAACAAACTGCATGATATAATCACTACTCATGTTGATGATTTTTGCTTTGCAGGGTTGGAGATCTTCCAGACTAGAGTCATGGACTGGCTTCGTCACTTGTTTAAAATTAAATCTGAAGAAGTTGCAGAGTTCCAATACATAGGATTGAACATAAAGAAGAACAGAGATTATGTCAGACTTTGACAGAATGAATATAAAAAAAAATTAAAATGTATCCCAGTAGAAGGCGGCAGAAATTTGAAAGGCAGGATATCTGCAACAGAAGTAACCAAAACCAGACAAATGATTGGCCAACTTAATTGGCTAGCCACCCAAACCAGACCTGATCTTAGTTATGATGTTTGTGAGTTAAGTTCAATGCCAAAGCAGGAAAATGTTGAATGCTTAAAACAGACAAACAGGGTGGTAAAAAAAAAGCAAAAAAAAAAGAAAAATCCCAAATAGATATTCCAGTTTTAGGAAATCTTGAGCTACTAAAAATCATTACCTATAGTGATGCCTCTTTTAGTAATTTAACAGATGGAGGTTCACAAGGAGGCTATATACTTTTTTGGTTGGAAAAAAATGACAAGTATATGACTATTGCCTGGCAATCCAAGCATATTAAAAGAGTCATCAAAAGTACTCTAGCTGCAGAAACTTTAGCCATGATTTACCTGGCAGAAGCCTGTATTTTTTATAGAAAATTCTTATTAGAGATACTGCAATTGAAAGACAATAGTGATAACATCAAAATCTTCATCAAAACAGATAATTCTTGTCTCTATGACTCGATACATTCCTCAAACCCAATTTTGGACGAGAGACTTCACACAGAGATGGCTATTTTGAGAGAAAAGAAATTGCAGAGATCTCTTGGATACCAACTGATGTACAAATTGCAGACTCCTTGACAAAGAAGGGAGTACCATCATTTAAGGTTCTTTGGTTCATATCAGAGCCTAAAGAATCATCTGTATAATGTAAATAAACTATTTTTTTTTTTTTTTTTGCAGAACATATGATACTCCACTGAAAAGATAAAGAGGAAGAACTGTTAATCCAATGGAGTAATCCCCCTTGAAATATGGTAGTTGTTAGAGGAGGACGAATAGATATTCTCTCTCCATATATCCACTGTTGTTGTGGCTTAGTAATTAATATTGTGCTCCATTATTTTCAAATTAACATCCAGGATAAAAAGATAATCACAAACAAACCTGAATTCTTCGATTTTCTTAAGGCTGAAGCTATCAAAAATAGGTTCAACAAAAAACAACCCACATTACTCACTCAACAACTAAAAAATGCCCCTGAAGAATTATACAATCACCCCAACATCACCATAAAAAACTGAAAAATAAAACATTTTTGTAGTACTTAATAAAACAGACTACTATTTAAACTTACAAAATGTTCTGGGGCCAATTTTCAGTAATTTCTATATATCCAATCAAATTTCAAAACGAATGCTACAGCAATACACCAGTATCAACAAACACTTAATTTTTACAAAGCAGTAATGTACATGTAAAGGTTATATTTCTTTTACAATACACACACATCTTGATAATGGCCCATGACAAGCTTAAAAGTACTACGGAAGGAATTAATCATGAAAGGTTTATTAACTAATTCGTGATGGCTATCATAACATCAATACTGCAATTTGAAAGGATAAATACAAAAATAAGTAGACAAAAAACGTCTATATTGTTCAATCAAATATGCCTTAATGAAGAAATGCTGCCCTAATATATATATATATATATATATATATATAAATATCAGGTTTGGCTTCTTTGTTTAATGCCATACCAACCTTTGTAGGTTATTTAATGACAAAGCTATTCTCCTAGAAGAATAGTAGTGGTACTATTTAACCCATAGCTGGGAGGATAAGGGGGTTCATACTTTTCCCAAGGGTATTTGCCCAAAAGTGAACATAATAGCGCGACTGGAGTATGAACTTGCTTCCTACAATTCCGCAGTTCATCGCTTTAACCATTACACCATGAGAACGACCTTTGTGGGTTATTTAATACCAAAGCTATCCTTATTATTTAACCCATAATTGAGGTGGATAAGGGGTTTCATATCTTTTCCAAGCCTATTAGTCTGAATATGAACCTAATAGCATGACTGAAGTTCAAACTCACTCACTAGGATGTCGCAGTTCAGCATATTAGCACCTATGCCACAGGGACAACCTCCAACCTGTTTGAATGTGTCTTAGTTTATTGGGACACAGAGCACCACATTTGGTTAATTCATTAGCAATTTTAAGGAGTGCTGTAGGAAGCATGATTTAAAAAAAAAAAGAAAAGAAAACTCCTTCAATAACATCACTTTTGAACAAGGCCATAATGTTCTGTGTTAGGTAATTAAAACTTCTAGATAATTAGTAACAAAACCACAATTCTTGCACATCCATGAAAATTTGAATAAATAAAGCATCTATATGAGAAACTCCAACAAAACTTATTGAAAATAGTAAATAGATAAGCTAAAATTGCTAGGAATTATATATATCAAGCTCCCCAAGTTGCCAGAATGTGACACAAGGTCAGCTTAATATGAGGTGCCCAGCAGGAAAGAAGTCTGCTGGTGGGGCAGATTAAAAAATAGCTCAGCCATGTTAGCATTCTCATTTTAAGGTGCCCAGGTATTAGGCAATAAAACAAGCCTTTTCCATTCATAGAGGGAGCAGGTAGTGTCCGTGGCAAAAGCAACCTGGAACTGAGTTTTTTCATTTATAATTTGCCCAACAGAGTGTACATTATATATATATATATATATATATATATATATATATATATGTGTGTGTTGGCATGCTCATAATAACTACATATGTGTGTGTGTGTGTGTGTGTGTGTGTGTGTACACACATACAAACTATATATATATATATATATATATATATATATATATATACACATATACACACACACACACACACACACATGTATATGTTGAAACGATAGATTGTGGTGAATTTGACAGTATGATAGAAATATATGGAAAGTTGGATGAATCAAACACTTAAATCTGATTTAGATGCATGATATTTCATTCTTTTTATTCCAAAGAACTTTTAAAAATATTCTTAGGAATAAAAAGAACGAAATATCACGCATCTGAATTGGAGTTAAGTGTTTGATTTATCCAACTTTCCACACACACACACACAAATATATATATAGATATATATATAGATCGATAGATAGATATGAGAAAAGAAAGACAAAACAGAAAATTAAATTGACATGCTTCACTCTAAGGATACCTTCAAGAGACATTAAATTCTATTTTTCAAAATTGAAGTTTACATTTTAGAATTTGGAGAGAAGTGTTTTTTTCAAATATCTTGTACCCAAACCTTACACATAGATATTCTTTTATTTGTAAAGAAATTATGTTTTACCTGAGAGAATTTAAAAAACAATTTAAGTCCAAGTTATTTAATATTATCATCAAAAGTGCAATCCTATTCATTTTCAATGATTGCAATCCAACAAGAAAGCAAATTTTCTATTTCACATTTTAAGAAATCAGGGGATTTCATTTTAAAAACCGTTTTCAACTTCTTTGTTAGTAAATGTTCTGCTGTTTATTTAATATTCTAATGACCAAAATAAATGAAAGATCAGTAGGTGTTAAATGTGATAAATAAAGAGGATGTCGAAGAACTTCTAACAAATCTTTTCTTGTGTTTGTTGGGCTGCAGTCCTTGAAAATGATAGTGATTACATTTTTAATGATAATATTTATATAATTTTAACTCATATCTCTTTTTATATCTTCTCTGGTAAAATTATCACTTTTTAAACACCCTATATATATATATGTATGTGTATATATAGTGGCCAGCTATGTGAGGATACAGGATGTTGTCCTGAAGACCTACCTAGGGCGATGAACGATAGGGAGGAGTGGCGAGAGAGGGTCAGGGATATCCGTGCTACCAGCACGATATGATGATGATGATATATATAGCGTAATGGTTATTGTGAAAAAATGGATATGGAGACCCAAGTTCAAATCCTAGATGAAGATCTTTTTATTTCCGATAACACGAATACCTTTAGGAGAGATATTTTTCCTCCAATTATTGCTAAATAGTAGAGCAAACTAGGCTCTTTAATCTTGCAATGGCAACCAATTTAGAAGAAGGAAAACTGAATTCAAACCTGTCAGACTCCATTCTAAAAATTAACCTTGAGTCACATCCTGCTTATCCAAAAGGGTTGGTTTGGTTTTATGGCATATCAACCATTGTAGGTTATTTAATGCCAAATCCTCTTTATACATATATATTAAATATATATGATTTGTAAATATATTTTCTTGATCACATTTTTAAATAAACCAAAACTCATTCTTTTGCACACAGTTAAATGGTTTGAAGTGTTGTTACGTATAACTAACAATTCAATTAAACATTAGTCATTTGTTTACACAAACTTAAATGATCAAACTGTTCTATTTCAAACAATTCAATTTAGTATATGTCATTTGTTTGCTCTCAGTTTACATGTCAAACAGTTCTATTTAACCCATAAATAAGACCCTTTCAGGTGCGACCACTCCAGGTCAGAGTGAACCTGGGAGCGATGGCAATGAAGGGGTACTCTGCATTCTCTAAAGCTCCAGCATTACTAGAGCCTCACCATCATTTAATTTAGTGTCATAACCAGGACACTTGTTTGGGTGGGAGATCTTACTCCTCTGCAGAGATGAAGCTGGTGTATTCTACAGCCCGAGCCAACTGGGCTACAGAAGGGTTGGTAAATTTTATATATATTAGCAAAATCAGGTTTTTAAAATTTGTTCTTTGAAGTTATCTCTATGATATATATACATATATATATACACATACACATATATATATATATATATATATATATATATATATATACACACACACACATACATACATGTCAATATATAATCCGTACATTGATAATATGTGTGTGTGTATGTATATATATGTATATATATATATATTTAAATGAATAGGTCCACGAAGAGAATTGAATTTTTAAAAGATTTATGTATTTATTCATTTAATTCTTACATACATGAATGTTTCCAGCTTATTACTTTTGTCAGAGAAATAAATAAATCTTTAAAAAATACAAATCTCTTCGTGAACCTATTCATCTTAAAATATTCTTTTCTCTCTTTGTACAAAATAACGAAAAAGTTTTTAAATATACATATATATAACATCAAGTAATATATTTTAAAAACATATCTAATTATTTTTGCATAAACAATTGTGGCTAAAGAAAGAATCGCTGCTTATTGATTTCTGGCAATTGATCAATTGTGCCATTTGGCATATTCTCTGATATAAATATTTGTTATGTGTTCTTGATGTGTATGTACCTGTATAAGAGATCTTGACTAATCAAATATTCATCACATCTTAATCTTATTTTACCTTGGTGTGTGTGTGATGGTGGTGGGGTCAGTGTACAATCTCAGGTTTAAAAAAAAACGATAACTATTATCAATAATTTTGACTAGTATAATACTAGTCAAAATTATAAATAATTTTTATTTCTTTTTTCTTTATCTTTGTAATTCTTATTGTTTTTTTATCGTATCATTTTCATGTTCACCCAAGATGAACTCAGCAATGAATTTCTAAGTAGGTCTAAAACTCATTTTATCAGGCAAGACCCAGACTTCCATTACAGAATCTTTGGCAAAGCTTACATACAGCCTCTTCTGTTGGTTAGAGATTATGGTTGCTAAAGGACCAAGGAGAGACAAGTCCTAGTGATATGCATTTGGAATAAATATGAAAAACTAACTTTGGCTGTCACTTCTAAAACCATCCCAAGTTTTAATGATTACTTTTAGCATTACTCGGTTACTTTACCTATATTCCTACACCCCCCCCCAAAATTAAACCCTCAGAGAATTGCTTAAGTTTTACCAACATATTTAACAATTAGATTATGTTAAGTATCAATAAACTCTTTTGTTTAAAAATGAAGTTACTTCATCCACATCGGTTGAGTCTAATTTTTTTCTAAATTTAGGTTGGTTGGTTGGGTTTTATGGCTGCCATTAAAAAAAATGTTCGTTTCTGAGGGGAGGGGGTCAATAATACTAGTGCGCCGTTTTACGGGCAGAGTATCTTAACTCCCAACTTTGCTTCTCGTTTGTCCGGTCCATTCTTTCTCTCCTCTCCAATTAATCGCTTACTGGTGTCAGTCCTCGTGTTTGTCTCCAAGCCTACTTTTATGCAACAAAAATTTGCATACGACGTAGGCCTAGTCTCTACATATTCTGCACACTAATATTCTACATTTTCTCGATTTTTGCCAGCATCAAATTTAAGGTAAGTCTTCTTATTTCTCTGCTCTACACGTCAAACAAAGACTCGCCCTCTTTCTGATGGAATCTTCATTTTACTCTCATTCACTGTTACAATGGCATATCAACCTTTGTAGGTTATTTAACGCTAAATCTAGCTCTATTTCAAACAATTCAGTTTAGCATGAGTACACAGTTTAATTGTCAAAAACATTTCTATTTCAAGCTAATTCAGTTTAGTATAAGTACAGATTTTGTTTACACACAGTTAAATGTCAAAACACTTCTATATTAAACAATTCAGTTTAGTGTAAGTACAGTTTCAATGTCAAAAACAGTTCCATTTCAAACAATTCAGTTTAGCATAAACACACTGTTTAAATGTAAATACAGTTTCAATGACAAAAACATTTCTATTTCCAGCTATTCAGACTAGTCAATTAGTTTTAATGCAAACAATTCAGTTTAGTATAAGTATGCCGTTAGTTCTATTTAACCCATAGATAGAGCCCTATCAGGTGCTACCATTCCAGACCAGAGTAGACCTGGGAGCAATGGCAATGAAGGGGTGCTCCACACTCCCCAAAGCTCCACTATCACTGGAACCTCACCATCAGATTGTTTAGTGTCATACCAGGACACTCATTGGGGGCTAGGGTCTTACCCCTCTGCAGAGAAGCAGTTGGTTTATTCAACAACCCCAGCCGACTAGGCAATCTAAATTTGAGACAAATTATCGCAACTATTATACATTGATTCATTCAAACAAATCTCCTTGTATTTGTCATTTTCATCATGTTTTGGACATCCACAGATGTTGATACTTAACTACCCATCTTGGCTCTAGTATGGTTCATTTAATGAAGAGGCCAATGCTTGTCAGTTTGGAAAGGACAAAAATAGTACCAGATTGTAACTTCTATCATGAGGTTCAGGCCTGCCTTGTTTCAATTTGTTTTTCTTTTTGGCTGCATCTTGTCAAAAGACAATGAACAGATGCTACACTTTAATCCTAGGCTAAAAGCCAGGATAAATTTGGTTATCTTCCACAGATGCCTCTCACATTCAGTAACCTTGTAGGACAAGCAAATAAAAACCTTTGTTGTTTATATTACTCCTCTCTTTCCTATAACCTGTCTCATCCAAAATCCAATTATTATAAAATTTCAGAATTCATGAATTCTTCCATCTGATTCTAATCTGCCTCTTCACCAAGCAAATGGATATTTCTGTACCACCTCCCCAAAATTAAACCCTCAAAGAATTGCATAAGTTTTACCAACATATTTACCTATTAGATTATGTTCCATATAAATTAAATCAAACACTTGTTTTTAGTTAATAAGACCAAAAGAAAAAACAACTTTGATAAGACTGCTGGGCCATTAAACTCACTGAAGTTATACAAGTATAATTTTTTTAACTTCATGATAGGACCATCAAACTATCTTCAGTAGGTGAACATCTGCATTAAATGAACATTAAAAAGCTTAACCTGCACAGCTAGTCAAAGCTTTGTCAGTGATGCTAAACATGACTGAGCATGTATATTGATAAATAAGTAATTTCATCATTAAAGGGGATATTCCTGTATAGATTAAGATGCAGGTGTTGCCAATGACAGAATTGTATCAAACTATACCTACAATACTGGTTTGGTTTGGTTTTATGGCATATCAACCATTGTAGGTTATTTAATGCAAAATCCATTTTTATACATATACACAATTTTATTTCAACCAATTCAGTTTAACATAAGTACACAGTTTGAACGTCAAAATAGTTCTATTTCGAACAATTCAGTTTAGCTGTTTCACACGGTTTTGTTCTACTTGGCCCATAGATAGGACCCTATCAGGTGCTACCACTCCGGACCTGAGTGGAACTGGGAGCGATGGCAATGAAGGGGTACTCCACATTCCCCAAACCTCCAGTGTTACTGGAGCCTCACCATCAGATTGTTTAGTATCATATCCAGGACACTCATAAAGGGAGTCTTACCCCTCTGCAGAGATGCAGTCAGTGTATTCTCTAGCCCCAGCCAACTTGGCCCTACAATACTAGTATATGTGTGTGTGTATGTATGTATGTGTGTATATAAAGTTTTAAATATAGGACAAAGACAAAGTGAGAATTTGGGTACAACGAAAGCAATATAACCCTGTATATTATTCATGAGAAAAACAAAAAATCTCAACTGAATTCTGGACCAAATATCTGATGTTAATAATGTCAGTGTATTGACTTAAGGAAAGAGCACACAATACTAAAAATAGAGAATTAAGTTCATTAATGATGGTAATGAGTAGAGAGTTTGCCAATGGTCCAGGAGACCAGGGTTCAATCCCAGATCAAGTCATACCAAAGACTCAAAAAATGATACTTGATGCCGTCTAACTTAACACTCGGCATTATAAGGTAAGGATCAATGATAAAGTGGAGCAATTCAGGGAATGGAGTCGCGCCCTCCCCTACACCTTGTTGTAGTAGCTATTGAAAAGTGAAACTTTGGGTCACCTTTGACTAAGGTCGTCAACTTACTTCTTTTTTTTTTTTTTTTTTTACTATTCCTTGGCAGAAACTAAAATATCATCATGTGATGGTAATTTTTCAGTGGCCATTATTTCCTCGTCAATAGACACCACTCTGATATAGCCCAGTTGACTGAGGCTACAGAATACATCAACTGCATCTCTGAAGGGGGTAAAACTTCCTCAACAAGTGTCCTGGATATGACACTAAACAATCTGATGGTGAGGCTTCAGTAATGCTGGAGCTTTGGAGAATACAGAGTATCCCATCACTGCTTCCATGTCCACTCTGACCCGGAGTGGTAGCAATTGTTAGGGTCCTATCCAAGGGTCAAATAGAACTAAACTGGGTGCTTATGCTCAACTGAATCGTTTGAAATAGAATTGTTTATATGTATAAAAATGAATTTGGCAAAAATAACCCATAAGAGATATGCTATAAAACCAAACTAAACCAAAAACCACTCTGATAGATGAGTATCAGTATTTTCCTGACTTAATTATTTGATCCTGACCATTGACCTATGAGGTTCCTCAGCCCAGCATCTGATGAAGTATGCCATTAACCTAATTCATTAGTTTTACTAATGCTGCATCTCATGGTGCATCATCATCACCATGCTGCATCTCATGGTTCCCATAGCTATATGTTTGCATGGCTTGTATAATACTTTCCTACCTTGGAGTCTGTTATTCAGTGACAAACCAGAGCAGGATATTTGAGTAATTATGAAGGCAGCAAGGTTGAACATTACAAAGTTTGACGTCTTTGGTTTCATAGAGGTTTTGTCATCACAGAGTAATATATCTCTGGTGCTACACTTATAAAGATTTGATAAATGTGAGTTTCCCTCCATGGAAAAAAAAAAAAAGAAAAAAAAAAAGAGAGTCCCCCTCATCTTTTTTTCTTCTCTTAAGTTTCAACTAATTAAAGTTTAGCTATCCTATTTTAGCAAGATCAGGTACATGTGGGTTCATTCCTTCATTATATAGACGAAGTTATTCTGGTTCAATGTATTCAGAGTTTTCTAAAGCATTCAAAAAATTTTTTCAATTTTTTTTAGGGAATGTAACTGCTATATATAATCTGAGAGTGTAATAAAAATTATTAATAGCCTAAAATGAAACAAATGAATATATGGATACTCCAACCTTCAATTCTTGGCAACAATCAGATTTTAGGTTGGCTTTTTTGTTGTTTTTTTTTTATAGAGTGGATTTTTAATTTCTACCTAGTTTAAGACTTCTTTCTTCAAAATGAGCCAGTTGAAAGAGAATAAAAGTGTAGCTAGCAGGTTGATAGGCAAAGAATGTTTTAACCTTTTAAATATTACCCAGAGAATATATGAAGCAGTGTATTCCATGGCTTACCACATCTAAGTTTTTGAGTGGAACCCTTTGTTTTAATTATACATTTGGTGCCATGATAATTTTAGCTGGGAGAGCTACTTATGAATTATCTATATAATTTATTCTGCTTTTTTATATGTCCAACTGTTAATGCCTTTCTATCAAAGATTAGTGGAGTATCTGTTCACTCTACAGCCATTCTAAGCAAGAAGTAATGATATTTTCTTACCAACAATCTATACTTTAATTTTGCTTGTGTAAGACATTTGTAAATGTAGAATATGGCTAACACTTGACCCTTTTGACTTGGAATCACTTTTTTAACCTTTCAAAGACCCCTAAAAAATAATATTAGCAATTCTCTTTCAGGCCAAACTGAAATTTAGTTTGGTTTAGATGTATTTTAGTAAAGTTGGTGTTATTCTTAGCAATAAGGTTTGATGTATTAAATTTAGTGTAGGAGATGATAAGTTTTATTTGTTTTTGTTTTTCAATAGGTTTAATGTGTCTTTTTATAATGTATTATAAATATACTAGATTATTGGCCTAATGAGCAGAGTGTTCACAAATGGTCCAGGAGATTGAGGTTCAATCCCAGGATGAGTCATACCAAAGACTCAAAAAAATGATACTTGATGTCTCCTTGCTTAACACTCAGCATTACAAGGTGAGGATCAAGGGTAAAGTGGAACAATCCAGGGAATGGAGTAGCGCCCTCTCCTACACCTTAGTGTAGTAGCTATTGAAAAGGGAGCCTTTAGGTCACTCTCAACTAAGGTCACCAACTTTATTTGCTTATATATGTGAGAGAATGAGAAAGAAAGAGAGGAAAAATTAGAGAGTGAGAAAGAATTTGGTTTGGTTTCTGTTTAATTTCATATCAACCTTCATGGGTTATTTAATGTCGAAGTCATCCTTGTAGAAAAACAACTGTGATACTATTTAACTTACAGCTGGGGAACGGGGGGGAGAGGTTATTAGTTGGAAATTCAGCAGAGTAATAACCCCCGGCTGTTTAGCTGGGCCGTCTGGCATTCGTGCCGGATGGGTGTTCGAAACCAAGAGCAGACTCGGGGCCGAATAGGCCCCCAGCTTCGGCTGGGCAACCTTCGGGTGGGCGAGCTGCACTTTTGTCCCCTTTGAACGGCACTAGACCAAGCGTCTAGTTTAAGCCGTAAACTGGCATACGTGCCCGGACCCACATTTGGGTTCGTGAAACTGCTTGCCTCATCAGGCTCACATTGCACTAAGTGAGCCGATGAGCAGCACAGACAAGCAGGGTTCGAGTCTCGGCTCCTTCCCGACCTTCCCCTCCCCTTTATCCCCACTTTAATCGGCCTTCGGGCTTTTGACCTTGTGTCAAGTCGTGTCTGGTGGGAGGCAGCGACAAATACAGAGTAATAAAGCTGGAGTTCAAACTCACATCCTTTGAGGGGAAATAAGGGAGTTTCAAGAGTACAAGTTTGAAGTGAATGGAATAAGGGAACTGGGGAATAAAGGGGAGGGTTCAAGGTTATTAGTCCAAAAGTGAACGGAATAATAAAACAGGAGTTCACACTGGCTTATTTTGAGGCTGCAGTCTATCACTTTAGCCATTACATTATGGGGGCTTCCGTTGGGAGAAAGAGAGGGAGAAAGAGTTACAAAGAGAGAAATAGGAAGTTACACAGAAAGAGTAAGAGAGAGAGTGAAAATGAAAAATGGACATAATAGATAAGAAAGCCTGGTGAGACACATCAATGATAAGGAGGTAGAATGACTGACATGTACTAAAATAAGAAACAACAACAAAAAATAATTGACCCACACAGAAAGCATTTAAATTAATGGGAAAGTCACATTGAAACAAGAAATGTCCTTGAGCAAATCTAATTTATTTTTCTCTCACATTGACACAGCCAAACAATATTTAAACCAACTTTAGACTTGTTGATCCAGAGAGAGAGAGAGAGAGGGAGAGAGAACACTGTATTTAGCAAAACAATAAAATCCAATTACAATTCTGTCTGGTTATAAATGGAAAGAATGCCGTCTGTGACACAGTCAACTGTTTTTTTTTATTATTCTTTAAATCCATTTTTTTCAAAAGGTAAATCTTTTGTGTCATCACATGATGACATAGAAAACATAACAGATAAGGTCTATTTCAAACTAATCATACAATTTTTAAAGAATGATAGTCATTTCCAATCCACAATCTTGACTGAAAGAATAGAAAATTTGTTGCTCCAAAAAATGTTAAGATTTGGCTTCTTTGTTTAATGGCATATCAACTTTCAAAGATTATTTAATGCTAAAGCCATCTTTGAAAGAAGACAGCAGTGGTATAATTTAACCCACACCTGGATGGGATAAGAGGCTTCGTACCATTCCCAAGGGTATCAGTTCAAAAGTATTCATCATAATATGACTGGAGTTCAGAATTGCTTTCTAAGATGTCACAGTTCAACATGTGAGCCACTTCACCATAGAGTAGTAATTCCCAACGATGGGACATGGTAATGTTTTGGTGGAGCTTATTTAGAGACTAAGTTAAGGGCTTTGTAAGTTTCCTTCACATAAATTGCAGTAAAATTTCGAATATGTAAGAATTGAATATCACATGGAGGATAAGGGAGTTTCAAGGGTATTAGTTTCAAAGTGAACATAATAAGGTGACTGAGAAATGAGGGGGTGGATTTAAGGTTATTAGTCTAAAAGTGAATGGAATAATAAAACAGGAGTTTGCACTCGCATATTTTGAGGCCACAGTCCATCACTTTAACCATGACACAATAGGGGCTTCCATTGAGAGAAAGAGTGAAAGAAAAAAGTTACAAAGAGAATTTTAGAAATACCAAAGTGAGGCAAGGCCCAAAATCGCTTTGGAACCATTGTCATTGAAGCTCTTCCAAAGATTGGTAAGGTACACTTTGAAACAGCCATTAAACTTCAGAAAGCACTGATGGCCAGAAGTCTTAGAATCAATGTAATAGCATGACAAGGAATTAACAATTTCATGTCTTATACATTTTTTTTTCCAGTTTAGAGATGGTATGCATTTACCGAACCCCAAGGTCAATCTTTTCTGCAGAGTTTAACAGGTTTGAATCCCAAGTTTTACTTTTCCTAGACCAGTTGTTATACCAAGGTTAGAGCCCAGTCTGCCCTACTATTTACTCTTAGCTGGGGAGAGAATAGCTGGATTCATACCTTTCCAAAGTGTATTATCACTATGTGAAATGCAAACAGTCTTGTCCAGGAATTGAACTCATATTGCTGTGTCCATTTTGTATGATGATAACTACTACACCACAAGTGATTCCATTTTGTTAATAAAAAGAATTTGATGTTTATCAGATTTGTTTATTTCATGAAGCTGCTTGTTGATTGGTTGGTTGTTTTATGGCATATCAACCTTTGTAGGTAATTTGCTACAAAATCCTGTTTGAACATATACACACAAAAATGTATATATCAATTTCATCAAACATAATAGACATTTTATGCCTACATATTTTCTTCTGGATCCGTTCAAATTCCCGTATTACTTTTATCGTATTCAGGGGGAATTGATTTATGTATTGTCCATAGTTGTATGTATCCCTAGTACTTTCTGCCCGACTTTGGGCCATCATCAGGGGAGGATCTATTACAAAAGTGATCTAACTTTTGTTTTAGAATATTACTACTATGTAAGAGCGTCTTTACCGTTGAAGATTATGGCGTTTGCTTTTAAAGTACTAGGGATATATACAACTATGGACAATACAAAAATCAATTCCCCCCGAATACGATAAAAGTAATACGGGAATTCGAACAGATCCAGAAGAAAATATGTAGACATAAAATGTCTATTATGTTTAATGAAATTTGTATTAACGAAGAAATGCTGCCAAAATATATATATATATATATATACATACATACACAAAAAAATTGTAGGTAACATTTTTAAACAAGCCAGTGCAAACCTCAGGCATCATGAATCTGATATAAGAATGAAACTGAATTACCCTCTTAACAAGTTTTGTGTTACTTCCTCGTCTTGGTTATTAAAAACATTTTGTTTGAGTTTACTGAGAAGTCAAGTATTCACAGTCATTGAACTGGAGTCCAGTGGAAAGAAAAGCAAAGTAAATAAGAAGGTTAATAAATTGATATAACAAGATATAGACTGTTTGTTACTGTGGATTAAATAAAATGTTCAGTTCAAAATTCCCAAAAGGTTATATATGACCCCCTGCCAAAAAAAAAAAAAAAGACTCCGAAAGCAGAACAATATACAATGGGTGAAATACTATAAATAAAACAACCAAGATAAGGTTTGGTTTGGTTTCTTTGTTTAATGGCATATCAACCTTTGTTGGTTATTTAATGACAAAACCATTCTTCTAGAAGATTATTAGTGGTACTATTTAACCCATAACTGGGAGGATAAGGGGTTCATACCTTTCCCAAGGGTATTTGCCCGAAACTGAACATAATAGCGTGACTGGAGTACGAACTCGCTTACTACGATTCCCCAGTCCATCACTTTAACCATTACACCACGAGGACATCCCCCCTCCAAGATAAGGATAATAGTCAAAGATGTGTAAACAGTCAAAACAACGACAATTCATCTCAGAAATGTAGAGTTGCAATAATAAAAATAAACAAACTTCAAAGCAAAATTGATAAAGATTTTCAATGTTCCATCTAAAAGATAAAAATTAATAAAATATCCAATAACCGGCAGAGATGATTGATTAGTTTGGTTGTGTTTTACAGCATATTAACTCTGGTAGGTTATTCAATGCCAAATCTTGTTATATATATATATATATATATATATATATATATTATTGTACAATCGAGTAAATCAAGAATAGGGAATAATTCCAATTAGGACAAATAAAATATTCAAAAATAGAATATTAAATTTAAATATTCCTGGTAATTACGAGATTGTGTTTTTTTTTTTGGAAAAAAAAATATATATATACGTGGAAAGTTGGATAAATCGAACTCAAAATTTAGATGTGTGATATTTCTTTCGGCTTTATTTCATCTTGAACTTCTTCAGACAGAGAATATTTTCTGAGTTTTTTCTATTTAAAAGCATGTGAGGAGAAATAATAAGATAGTGGAAGAGGTATAGTTTTAGCAGGAAAGTTGGGAGGGATTTAAAGTCAGATGTATCAGGTTTTATTTAAGATTTTTGTTTTGAAAGTGGAGATAGATTTTAGGGAGCTGATAAGTAAAAAGTAGGAAAAGGCTTGGGTGAAAGGGGTTTCGGCATACCTTGTTTCATGAAAAGATATTGACTATATTGTGATGTCTAGGTTGTAATTGGGGTGAGAAAGGGCTAAGAGGTAAAGTGATAAGGAAAGGATTCTCAAAAGTATGGTGGCACAGAGTGAAAAAATTATTTTTCTTCTATGCCTTTTTTATTTTGATTTGGTAGATATCGTGAGATTTAGTAAAAACCTGGATGTTGTTTTATATGGGTTGTTTTGGAAATGACTGTAGATTATAGTAGTCTTTGGGATTTTTTGCAGTGTAGGGGTTTGATTAGGGTTGTTTGGGAAAAATTGAATGAGTGTTCAAGCTCTAACATGTGGGAGAAAAGGGTGTTTTGATTGATCATTTGATTTCATAAATTCTTTTTTCTAGATTGCGTTGGGTTTTGCGATGTAATGTTTGTTGCAATCCTTGCATGGGATGGAGTATATGCCTGCGCGATAGGTAGTTTCGTTGTTGGTCCGTTTTTTGATCTTTGTGCGGTTTTTAATGGTTTATGATGTGGTTTGTATGACCAGTATTCCTAACTCAGTAAGTGCTATGTTATGTGTGTTAGTGGGTAGAGAGATCGGTCTCTGGGTGAAGGGGATAGTGGGGTTGGTTTTCCTTGGTTTATTTGATGAGTGTATCTTAAGAGCTTTTTTCTAGCATTTCATATGAAAAATATGGGGTATTTTAAGCTTTTGAACAAATGTTTGATGTATTCAAATTCTTCATTAAGTTATTATGGGCTACATAATCTGAGTGCTCTTCGGTAAAAGTCTATTATGAGGCCTGTTTTGATTTTGTTGTTGTGGTGGAATAGAAATGTATGTAATCTTTTTTTTTGTGATTACATACATGTTAGCCACTATGCCACAAAAACTCCTCTCTCTCTCTCTCCCCAGTAAAGATGAAAGAAAATACCAGTCAGAATTAATAACAATTGTCTGTTTGGCATTTGAATAAATGAATTAAAAAAAGTCTTTTTTTTTAATTATTGTGTGGGGGAATAAAATGTGAACAAAATCAATCAGCATACACAGACAGACATAATCTCAGTGTGGGTAACTGATTTAAATATTGATACATTTTTACAGATCTTGAGTAAAATTGTCATACATAAAAAGCGAATACTGACAAAGTTCATATTCTTGAAATAGAATCCTTTGTTTTCTGACAATGCCAGATCTCTGACGAAATATACCCATTTAATTGTTTTATACATACATGCACACATATACACCAAAAAGTTCCCAGTCCAACCAAGGGAGGAATAACTTTTACTATTTTCTATTTATTCTATTCTTTATTAAGCTATATTTTGAAGGAACTTGAGAAACTATATACTAAATCTGTCAAACTAGGCACCTCAGGTGGTGTAATGAATGGCAAGCTAGACTAGCAAACCTTCATGAGTGAGTTTGATTCTCATTAGGTGCTCCATTCATATGGCCTGAGAATAAAGCTTAGTAAATTACTACTAAATCTGTCGAACTGTGAAATAGGCTGCACATTTCTTAAGGTCATTCTTTTCATAGTAGGATCATCACCTTTTCAGCCCCCGTTTGTCTAATGTCTATTTGTGTGTTATTCAAAAGTGTATATTGCTTTTTGGGCATTTGTTAGTTAAAAAGAAAAAGCACAGTTGGGGTACTCAGAACTTACGGCAAAATCATGTTTTGAGGCATCTTAATTATAAACACATCACTGCATGAACACACACTTGATTTGTGTGTATACCGATCTAAGTGAGAAGCATTGACAATTGGGACTTTCAGTTTAACCCTTTCACTGTTCATGGCAAATTAGGTGTCTACTCACATGCTTTCACAAGATTTTGTCCTTTATTTTAAATGGGGTTTGAGGGCCATATATGATCCTCAAATGTGTCACAGGAAGGAAACCCTAAGTCACATGTGGCACTCAAAACAGTAAAAAAAGTTAAGAGGAACTGGTAAAAACCAAAAACATTCTTTCAACTTTAGACAACAAATGCTCCTAATAAAAGTTCTGTTGTTCATCTAAAAGATTTCACACACATTATATAAAATGAAATATATATAAATTTTCTCACCTGTAATAATGTTTGTCCTCTTTCCTTTTTCAAAACTGTATCGGTCCTAAACATAACGCATTCCATTTTTATCTTTTAAAAACTCCTTTTTTACATAAAATGATTTTAAAAAAATGAAAAATAGAAAAAAAAAAAGAGTAGGGAAGCGTCCTGCTTTTTATATGAAATTCCACCCAGGTAATCAACTCTACCTGCACAGGTTAGCGTTTTGATATATATATCTATATCTATATATTTAAGTGTGTCAGTTTAAGACATACCGGCAATTAACTAGCCAGGTAACAATTAGATTAGTATCATAGTTGTTCACATCGTTGGAGTGTCAGTTGCTGGGCGCGTAGGTAGGTAAGTAGGTAAATTTTAAGTAGGTATCCTCTTCAGGTAAAAAAATAAATAAAATAAAATCCATTAAGTTTTCAGTATGTCTTTGTCGTGTTTTGTTTTCTGTCCGTAACATTTCATAAGTATTTTCCTCTTCTTTCTTTCTTTCTTTCTACTTAGTAAATAAACATGAGAGAGGGAGAGAGAAAGAGGGAGTAAACAATACTACTTGCTTGTCAGATCAGAGTGGGTCAATTATAATTTAAATATTTGAAATTTTCTTTCAGAAAGCGATTTTGTGTACTTTTTTTTAAAAAAAATATCTAATTGTAAATTTTGAAATAATGTCTTAATATACGAAAAAAAATTACACAAGTAACAAACAATAAGTTTACAAAAAAATCTCCTCTCGTGAATATATATATATATATATATATATATATATATATATATATATATATATATATGTTTTATGTAAAGAAATCAAGTTTCTATACTAAACAGACACTTTAAATCTGACAATAAACTCGCTTTACGAAGACTATTTGGAAGTTAACAGGTGTGTCTAAGTGAAAATAATCTAACAAGACAGATATACATTTGTAAGATGCTTCTGTTCGAAAAACACAAGTAACAGATATAGTTTCTAATCTCTTTGTAGTTTTTGAAAATCTTAAAAGTAAAGAGTAAAAAAGAAACGTTTCATAAAGTTTGATTTTTGTTAAGCCTTTGCCAAGTTCTCTCTCTCTCTCTCTCTCTCTCTCTCTCTCTCTCTCTCTCTCTCTCAAAAACTCAGTAAAGATTATTTTTTACGCTAAATAGTCATGAACAAAAAAAAGTATAAATGATAATTTTTCTACACTGAGCGATTAAAATTAAAATAAAAGCAAAAATTAGGAAAAAACTGACAAACTTCCTACTTTTTGTCCCAGATATCACTGGACTGTATTTAACAGTGACAGCTTGGATATTTGCACCCACATTACACGACTCACCCTCCGGCTAGTAAGTAAATAAAAGATTATTAAAAAAAAAAATAACAACACTGAGTCGATGTTACTGTTATTAATAATCATGTTTAAAATAAATGATATGCTGGGGGTCAGTCAGGTACCCACACAGATCCATCCGTTTGCCCAAAAGGGTACACACTAATCCACAACGTTTATCCAATGGCCACATATTCATTCATTAGTTGTAACTTCTCACACCTGTACATAGGTAACTATTACGGGTTACTCCTCCCTTTTCTTTTTTAAACAGTTTGTGTTTTCATTACGTTTTGTTGCTTTTCTTCTTCTCTATCTATGTCAGACGCATCAGATTTGAGCCTTTTTCTACCAGCACAATTTTTTTTTACTCCACCCAACTATTTAAAAGAAATAAGATAAACGATCAAGCAACTTATTTGAATAGAATTGAATTTTAAAATGTCAAACAAGTTTTAGGACACGTTTAAAAATAAAACAAAGATATAAATTGTATCTTTTTTTTTTTTAATGGCAAGTGAGAAACGAGCAGACTTTAAAAACTTCGTTGTAGTTGTTTAGGTGTTAAGGTTAAATTAAACACCCACACGAATATTCGATATATCTCTCGCAGTACCCGACAAATATGACCTTGTGCCAAATTAATTTAATATTAAGTAGGGGATTATAGTATGTTCTCAACTATTCCACGGCTAACATAAAAGTCCATTCATGTGATAAAATTTGATTCTCACTGGTTGCTCCACAGTCGGGACATTACAATCCGATTTCTGTGACCCAGTTTGAAATGTGACTTCTCAGCCTTTTAGCTAAGAGAGCAAAGTGTAGTATCTGTTCTTAGTCTGTGATACATCGCCTAAACAGTGCCGGCGTTTTGTGGGACTTAACAGATATAAACAGATACTACACGTTAATCATAGCCAAAAGGCCAACAGGCTGCATTTCGAATAGAACAACAAAAAATCGGAATGTACCTTATAGATAATATTATGGGTCAGCAAGTCATGATTGTTGAATAGAGAGTCTTCATTGGTTACTCTATACTCACGGCCTGATACGAAGTTTATATTTAAAATGCTTTGTCATAGGTCAATGGCTAGTGAGGTGGTCTAGCAGATGATCACAGTGTATTATCAGAGTTGATCCACACTTACATTTATGGCCTTGTGCCAAGCTAAGCAAACATAAGAATGTCTTATCATCAAGTCAGAACAATGGGACGTAAAGGTAAATCAAATTAATGTTCAAAGTGATTTTTTTTTATTTGAAAAAAATGATTACATTTTTTTCTCGCTACTTCAAGCAATAAAAACTGATGACTGCAACAAACTGTGAAACTAGAAGTAGCGAGAGAAATGAGTTTGCGCTATATATATATATATATATATATATATATATATATATGTGTGTGTGTGTGTGTGTGTGTGTGTGTGTGTGCTATATATATATATATATATAGTACAATTAAATATAGACTCAAACTCGGCTAAGTCGTCATAATAAATTTATTTCGGCGGAGAATATTATTGTTATATTCTCCGTCTCGTCAGATGACTATTTTATATATATATATATATATATATATATATATATATATATATATATATATATATATATTACACGGCAGTGTCGGTGACTCAGGGTTTGATGCATTTTGCCTTCGTCAGACAGAGTGAA
>OY757945.1:39971787-40076787 GCA_963585895.1 Sepioteuthis lessoniana | reverse complement strand
TACAACACCACAAGCACCTCCCAATATATCCATGTTTACCCAACCCCTCTGTTCAGGCAGGATATGACACAAGGTCAACTTTTAAGCAAAGTTTAACAGGTTTGAATTCAGAGTTTTCCTTCTCCTAGACTAGGTGCCTCACCAAGGCTGAAGAACCTAGTCTGCCCTACTATTTACTCATAGCTGGAGGGAGAATAATTGGATTCATACCTTTCCCAGGGGTATTAGTGCTATGTGAAATTCAATCAGTCTTGTCCAGGATTTGAACTCGTGTCGCCGTGTACATTTCCTACGACGATAACCATTTCACCACGGGCACCTCCCAATATATCAGACATCCATAGTTCATATATATATCATGTAGAAATAATATATGCACATTTATACATAGGTATATGCACACACAATATCCAAGTTTACATCCACAGATACACATATCGAAACACTGACACACACATCAATACACAGATGCATACACATATCAATATGCAAGGATCAACACATCAAATATAGGTACACACAATGTAGTTAAACATGCAAATATCAATGCACAGATGTGGATACACATATCAATGTGCAAGGACACACAAACATCAAATGCACAATTGTAGATCCACATATCAATGTAAAATGCAGACACACACCCATCAAATGCATACACACATACACACACATAGATCCACATATCAATGTAAAATGATACACACATCAAATGCAGATACACATATTAAATGAAGGTATACAAACACACATACATCAAATACAGATAGATACACAAATATCAATGCAGACACACACATATCAATGTCTAGGGACACACAGAGAGATGCAGATACACATACAAACATCAATCAAAATGACACACACACACACAAACACATATCAATGTCTAGGGACACACTTCAAATGTAGACACATGCACACAATGAATAAACGTACACAAACACATACATCAAATACAGATACATGCACAAATGTCAAGGGACACACACACACTATCAAATGCAGATGCACAGACATAGATACACAACAACATATCTACAATAAAAATGAGTATTCTATTATGTAACTTTAACGAATACACTGAACTTTCATTCTAAATGGTCCATAATTATATTGGTACTTCAATTAAGAAAAGAAGTGAAGAGTTTTGATTAGAATTTCTTAGTTGTATTTACTATATTGAGTATGTGGATGATAAGAAAATGTCTGCGCAAATACAGATAACTAACTGGATAATATGTTATTCTTCAAGTTAAAATACTCAAAGTGTATTGCTTAAATAGAAATTACGCTATGATGTGCAGTTTTTCTGGGTTACAGTTACATATATTCATCAGCCCATTGGCATAGTGGGTAGAGTCTTTGACAATGGCATGGGAAATAGGGGTTCAATCCCAGGTCGAGTCATACCAAAGAATCAAAAAAATGGTATTTGATGCTCAGCATTATAAAGTACGTAACAAGGGTAAAATGGAGCAATCCAGGAAAAGGAGTGGTGCCCTCCCGTACATTCAAAGTAGTAGCTATTGAGAAGGGAGTTTTCAGGTCGCCCTCGACTACAGTCACCAAATTTACTTACTTTATATATATATATATATATATATATATATATATATATATCAAACAAATCTAAGAAATTTAGTAGTACAGTATTGCACATAAATACGCTTCAACCAATATTTTAATTTGATTTTCTTGTAAATCAAAAGATATCAAGATTTTATTTCTAATTTTATTTCCTGGCCCATTGGCTTAGTGGTTGATTGTTCTTCAATGGCCCAGGAGACTGGGGTTCAATCTCAGGTTGAGTCAAACCAAAGACTCAAAAAGTGGTACTTGATACCTGCTTGCTTAACCACTCAGAATTATAAGGTACGTTTCAAAGGTAAAGTGGAGCAATCCAGGGAAAAGAGTAGAGCCCTCCTTTACACCTCTGTGTAGTAGCTATTGAAAAAGGAGCCCTCAGGTAGCCCTTGATTATGGTCGCAAACTTACTTATTTTTAATGAAATTCTATAAACAAAAATATGAGTATGTAAAATTCTGAAAATAAACAAACTCTTCATATACCAATGGATTGAAAAGTAATTCAATATCTTAGAATACTTATAATTTCATTTCTTGTAAAAATTCTAGTTTAGAAATAAATTAGATAAATTTTAAAATTGGGAGTTATTTTACAATAACCATGTATATATTCATAATGGTTTTATATTTGAGCTACCGAAACTGTGTTATCACCCCTGGTTGACGGCTGATGAGGGCAGAGTATCGTATGTGCTTTCATACGTTGTATGATGAAAAAAAAAAATGTCAAAACAATTTTAAAATTAAGCATAGATGAATTCAAATTTTTTTATATTTGTCTTTATGCCTTATCTTTCATATATCTGATTTTCATAATTAAAAAATTGTAAACTATCTTTTTCTTCATTTTTGAGGGTGATCTTATATTTTTGTCCAGGGGTATATATATATATATATATATATATATATATATATATATATATATATACATATATATAGTGAGAAGGCAGTTTGGAAAGTCAGATCAACATGTTTCACTTGTGGTCTAGTGTCATTAGAATGAAAATAAATTTAGAACCAAAGACAAATTTTCACAATGCAAGTTAAGAAGAGTAAACATTTCTGTAATGAGGATTCATGATAAATTAAATTTTTCTCCCCCCCCAATTTCAATGCACCTGCATTTCAGAACAGGCTTGGGCAAGGCTGTATGGAAGACCAGCAGTTATTCATAGTACAAGTCTTCCCTCTTCTCAGCATCAATGTTGTCATCCAAGAGAAAGCCCTTCATATAGCTGCAAGAGTTGCCAAAATACGGTTAAATAGTTTGTCACTCCATTAAGGCAAGTTACCTTGTCATACTGGTAGTGAGTTTGAATAAGGAAATTTCCTTCTAGACTTAATATTTTCCAATAGCTAAGAGTAAAAGGGATGGATTTATATCCTTTGTTTAATGGCATATCAATCTTCATGGGTTATTTAATGCCAAAGCTCTCTTTGTAGAACAGAATGAAATGAAATACAAAAAGCCTAGTCCTAAATTTGAACTTAGCTCACCAACTCTATTTTTTGCAATGATAATTATTATGCCATCCTTAAGGGAGTCCCTGTGGCATAATGGCTAATGTACTGAACTGTGACACTGTAGTATGCAAGTTCAAACTTCAGTTAGGCTATTATGTTCACTTTCAAACTAATACTATTGAGAAAAGGTTGGTTGAACTTGTAGGTTATTTAACGCTAAATCTATTTTTATGCAAATAGTTCTATTTCAAACAATTCAGTTTAGCATGAGTACACAGTCTGATTGTCAAAAATATTTCTCTTTCAAGCTATTCAGTTTATTCAAACAGTTCTAATTCAGTTTAGTATAAGTACAGATTTTGTTTACACACAGTTAAATGTCAAAACAGTTCTATATTAAACAATTCAGTTTACTGTAAGTAGATTAAATTGTCAAAAACAATTCCATTTCAAATAATTTAATTTAGCATAAGCACACAGTTTAAATGTAAGTACATTTTATCAAAAACATTTCTATTTCAAGCTATTCAGTTTAGGGCCCAATCAGGTGCCAGAGTGGACCTGGGAGCAATGGCAATGAAGAGGTGCTCTGCATTCACCAAAGCTCCAGCATCACTGGAACTTCACAATTACATTGTTTAGTGTCATATCCAGGATAGTCGTTGGTGGGGAGTCTTAACCCTCTGCAGAGGTGTAGTTGGTGTATTCTACAGTCCCAGCTGACTGGGAAACTATTGAGAAAAGTATAAACCCCTTCTTACCCCTAGATATGGGATAAATAGTACCACTACTGTTCTGCTGCAAGGATAGCTTTGACTTTAAATAACCCATGATGGTTGGCATGCCATTAGAAACAAAGAAATCAAAACCAAACCATTCTTGTAATGTTAAAAAGAATAATCAAACTGTCTTTCAAAAGGTAAAGATCATCAGTGCCAAGGCTATGCCACTGAAGTCCCTGCTACGCTGGGCTGGATACATCTCCAGGATATGGAATCATTGCCTGCCCAGGATCATACTCTGTGGTGAGCTCTATGTTGACCATCACAACAGGACACTAAAGAAGCAATTCAAGAACTGCTTGAAAAAATCTTTTGGTGCCTTTCACATTAATCATCACTCATCATCCACCCTAACTGAGAACCTTGACACCTGACATCTCACTACAAACCATGTTGAAAAGTACTCACAAGGCCACTCTGAAGGACAAAAAGCAAACGCAGAAAAAAAAAAAAAAAACACTATACCAACAAATCCTGACCAGACCTCCAGCTGTAGCCATTGTCCCATATTAGCCTTATCAATCATGAACATGACCACGGTTAGTGTGGACTGGCACCTTCTTATCTTTGCTTTACAAAGTCAAGATTGGTTTAAAAAAAAAAAAAGTGGGGGACTGTGGTCTGGGTTTATTTGTTAGATGGCATATCAACCATGTATGGGTTACTTAATGCCAAAATTTGATACAAATAATTTAAATGGAGTTATATGGTTTCAAGGTGTAATCATTATCATCTTAGGAAATGGATATGGCATCCTGAGTTCAAATCCTGAACAAGGCTGATTGCATTTCACATAGCCCTAATACTCTTAGGAAAGGTATGAATCCAATCATTCTCCCTTCAGTTATGGGTAACTAGAAGGACAGAATGGGTTCTTCAACCTTGGTTAGGCAACAAGTCTAAGAGAAGGAAAATTCTGAATTTAAACCATATAAACTTTGCTTAAAAAATTGACCTTGTGATACATCTTACCAATGTGGAGAGTTGGTAAATACATGCGTTTTCAAGTATTCCTATCTAATACAAGTAATTATATGGTTTCAAGTAATTATTCTTATTCGATGATGATAATCATTTGTTTGTACATTTATAGATGGAGGCTCTCCTGGTGTAATGATTACTGCTGTAGGAAATGGATGCAGCAACCTGAGTTTAAATCTAGGATTTAGCTGTTTGCATTTCAAGTAGCCCTAATACTTTAGGGAAAGGAATGAATCAAACTATTCTCCTTCTAGCTATGGGTAAATAGTTGGGCAGATTGGGTACTTCAACCTTCATTTGGCAACTGGCCAAAGAGAAGGAGAACTCTGAATTCAAACCTGTTACAAGGATATGGCTGGGGACTACTTTCAAATATCAATCCAGAGAAACTTCACACATGAACACATGTGTGGAGCTGGCTTAACCTATATTGAGTGAATGCTATCACACACACACACACAGTTATATGATATCAAGCATTCCTATTTGATCCAAATAATTTGTAGCCTATCCACAAGGCTGGTAGTCAAATTGCTTCTTTAATAAAATGCACTAAAACAAGGCCCTCCAATACAGCAAAACCAGTTTGGAACCGGTTTCATATCAAGTTGTTTTTAGTCCTTTGGTGTGACAAAATCTCCTCAAGGTCATAATCAGTATGAAGGTTTTTTTGTTTTTTTTTACTTACAGTATACACAAATACTGTAAATAATAAAAAGATTTAATGAGAGAGAAATCCTCAGAAGAGAAAAGAGATTGTGTGATTTTCTTTTTTGGTTTTAAAAAGAAATTGATCCTTGAGGGCAGATAAAAACAATTGGGAACTGGAAAGAAGTAGGAAGAAAAAAAAACTGTTCATTTGGTGTTTGAGGGTCATTCAAAAAGTCCTAAGCTCAATCGAGAAAGAAGAGCCATAGTTGAACACTTTTGCTGTGGCAACACACTACCACTTATTAGAAATCTAAATTAATTTTTTTGAGTTTTATGTCCTTAATTTCTGTCCCAGTGAAACCCATGCAAATGTGAAAGGTGTAAAACAAATATGAAATCTGAGTAAGGCTTAGAATTTTTTGAACGAAATGTGTGTGTGTACAGAGAGAGAGAGAGAGAGAGAGGAGGAGGAGTACAAAACGAAAAGACATTTTATGTATTACATATTAAGAGGAATTAATTTTATATATCATAAACTATATCTATTAACAGTAATAACAATCATGCATGATATTTTGATGCGAAGAATTTACTTTTATCCCAAAATGGGGTTTTATTTTCGCACGTGTGAAGACGGGGAAGGTTGGCACTTGATCCCTTGTAGAATAAGTCCTCGTTCAGAGTTTTGCCTCAGGCATATAAGAACTGGCATATTATGTGGGAGATTAATTTATGGCCAGACTGACCACCGCTGGCAAGGGGTTCCAAATTTCACACTATACACACACCCACCAAGGCCACTAAACTTCCTCCCCTAGACAATGGAAGATATGGACCTCTAGGTTGAGACGTAATAATATTAATTATAGTAGTCAGCAATTCCGGTTTCCCGTGTGATATTTTGAAGGAATTAATAGGACAATTCTAAGCAAGATAACATAAGGCGAATAGAAGCTGAAAAGGAAGCATGAAGTAACAAATTCGGTGCAGACGCCACAAATAACAACTTAGACCACGTGGTAACATTAAAATACATGAATCTTTTACTACAATTATATACACCTTCAAAGTATCAAAATATATAATAAATGAAAAGTCCATGAACATAAATGTCTTTCTCCTTTTCTTTCGTTTTCCTTCAAATTGAGAGAGAGAGAGAGAGAGAGTGGTATATAAAATTGGGTACAAGGAGAAATAGTCCCAAAGTTACTTATCTTATTTTTCGACGGGGTTCCACTGGAGAATCTTTCTTCTTTTACGGGCTAATAGACTTTATGCTATTTTTAACACTGGCTTGAAGAAAATGGCTTCTTCGTGTCGCGCAGAATTTCTTCGTCTTCTTTTACCCGGAGTACTTGGCTTTTGGTTCTGTCTCCTACAAACCCTGTCCAATGACTAACTTTTTCTTTTTGTTTTTTTTCGCTGACGGGAAGAAGGTGCCACTTCCGTTTTAGGGTCCCAGCCAATCACTTGGCTTCTCTCTTCCCGTGTTAGGCGACCCGAGTGAGGTCACCAAGTATAAACATCTGGTCTCCCCTGTGACCTATATTCTTTCTTAACGGTCATTCTTTGACAGCTTGCTACTGTTAATTCAAACTAAGACACCACGTGACAATATATATTGACAAAATTTCTATATTCATATTTATTACACATTAACAAACATTACTCATTACTTTTGTATATATTATGAAGAGATAGAAACTACATTATGTTTACATATATTGACAGACTGAAATTTATTCTATATATATATATATATATATATATATATATATATACACACACACACACACACACACACACAATTATATATATATAAGAAAAATTGATAACAAGGTAATCCAAGTTGAAGGAGAGATTTATTAAGAACCAAAGTCAACACTATAGTGTTTCGGTTCCAATGAACCATCATCAGGAATATGAGGGATGATATTAGTGATGTTAAATCAATGATGGGTTTTTAAAATACAAAAATTTTTCCTAGGTTTTTGCATTTTTAAACACCCATCGTTGATTTAACATCACTAATATCATCCCTCATAGTCTTGATGATGGTTCATTAGAACCGAAACGCTATAGTGTTGACTTGGCTTCTTAATAAATCTCTCCTCCTATTTGGATTACCTTGTTATCAATTTTTCTTTATATATTGTCAAATTACACTCCATTATTTACTTCAACATATATATATATATATATACACCCATAAACACACTAGATAATGATAAGTTCCTTCAATTTTTTAGGTATATATATATATATATATATATATATATACACACACACACACACTAGATAATGATAACTTCCTTCAATTTGTTAGGTACATATATATATATATATATATATATATATATATATATACACATACACACACACACACTAGAGTTGTTTTAAGCCTTACTTAGAAAGAAGAGCCATAGCTAAAGATGTTTGATGTGACAATACACAATCACTTATTACAAATCTGAATTAGTTTTTCTAGTTTTATGTCTAAATTTCTGTGCAGGTGAAACCCATACAAAGTCGAGAAGTATGTGACAAATCTAAAATCAGGATGAGGCTTAGAACTTTTTAAACAACCTTCATACATTCTTTTTACAGAAATAAAAAGCAGAAAATTACAAAACAAGTTTTGATAAAATGTGAATTTTAAGATTTGAACAAAAATGTATCTAACAAATTAAAGGACCATATAAAAAAAGTCATTAAAAAAAATTATCAAAAGGCAGAATACATTGTCAAAAATTCACAATTGAACATAGTTCTATTATTTTAAAAAATGAATAAAATACAAACCCTACAAAAAATCTACAATTATCAGATCAACTGTTTCCTTATTTGTATAGTCTTAAAGTTGACCTTAAGTTGTAATTATAACAATAATAAAATGTAGAATATTATATTGGATAAAATGTATGTTTGCTAAGATAGATAAAAACAGAACTGTTATATGATAAAAATTGAGCACTTGGAATTCAGTTTTTTGAAATTATAAAAACCTTGGAAGAAAACATTTTTAAAATCCATAATCATTGAATCAATAATATTATTGCATCATTCTTTAGTGGATTATGTATATCATCCTGTGAAAAAAGTTCAGTTTCTTAATTAAATATACCAGGGTTTTATCATTTCCAGCAGAACATTATAAAATGAAAATGAATATTACTAGGTATTATTTATTACCAACCTGTACAGCATTGAAACTAATCAAAAGTAAAATTCATAACACCTCCAAAACCAAAAATAAAATTGTATATATATATATATATATATATATATATAAGATATTTGTCGCTGCCTCCCACCAGACAGGACTTGACACAAGGTCAAAAGCCCGAAGGCCAATTAAAGTGGGGATAAAGGGGAGGGGAAGGTCTGGAACGAGCCGAGACTCGAACCCTGCTAGTCATTGACCCACTAAGTGCAATGTGGGTCCAATAAGTCAAGCAGTATCACGGACCTAAATCTAGATCCGGGCACGTATGCCAGAATATAGCTTGAACTAGACCGTGAGGTCTAGTGCTATACAAGGGGTGCATAGGGGACAAAAAAGTAGTTCGCCCACCCGAGAGTGACCCAACCAAAGTTGGGGGCCTTTCAGCCCATCCAACATGAATACCAGATACCCCATCCGACATGAATGCCAGACAGCCTAGCCAAAAGGCCAGGGAAGTACGTATATAAGAGGAGCTCGTAATGTAATGGTAACTGTCATAGAAAATGGACATGACAACTCTAGTTCAAATCCTGGACAAGACTGTTTACATTTCACACAGCACTAATACTCTTGAGAAAGGTATGATTCAAACTATTCTCTCTCTCTCTCTCCAGTTATGAATAGGGCACACTGGGCTCTTTAACTTTGTTATGGCAAGTGGTCTAGAAGAAGGAAAACTCTGAATTCAAACCTGTTAAACTCAGCTTAAAAACTGACCTTGTGTCACATCCTGCTCATGCGGAAGGGTTTGGTTTGGTTTTATTACATATCAACCATTATGGGTTATTTAATGCCAAATCCATTTTTATGCATATAAGCAGTTCTATCTTAGAGTTTTTCTATTTCAAACAATTCAGTTTAGCATAAGTACACAGTTTAAATGTCAAAAACAGTTCTATTTCAAACTATTTAGTTTAGCCAACAAAGTTAAATGGTTCTAAGTATTGCTATGTATTACTAATAATTCAATTAAACATCAGTCATTTATTTATACAGAGTTAAATGTCAAAACACTTCTATTTCAAACAATTCAGTTGAGCATAAGTATGCAGTTTAAATGTCAAAACTGTCCCATCTCAAACAATTCAGTTTAGCACAAACACACAGTCTAGTTCTATTTTATTCATAGACCTTATTAGATGCTACCACTCCAGGCCAGAGTGGACCTGGGAGCAATGGCAATAAAGAGATACTCCACATTCTCCAAAGCTCCAGCATTACTGGAACCTCACCATCAGATTGTTTAGTGTCATACCAAGGACACTCACTGGAAGAGTTTTACCCCTTTGCAGAGATACAGTCGGTGTATTCTACAGCCCAAGCCAACAGGGCACCATTTAGAAGGGGTGGGATATATATAAGGTAACTACTTATTTTTTACAGTACTTCATATTCATAATTTTTGGTTACATATCTGATAATTATATATATATATATATATATATATATATATAGAAGGGCTACTCAAGACTAAACAGGTAGAGAAAAGGGCCACTCAAGATTAAATAGGTAGAGGAAGGGACCACTCAAGATTAAATAGGTAGAGGAAGGGACCACTCAAGATTAAATTGGTACAGAGAAGAGCCACTCAATACTGAGCAGGTAGAGAAAAGGACCACTCAAGACTAAGCAGGTAGAGAAAGGGACCACTCAAGACTAAGCAGGTAGAGAAAGGGACAACTCATAAGCAGGTAGAGAAAGGGACAACTCATAAGCAGGTAGAGAAAGGGACAACTCATAAGCAGGTAGAGAAAGGGACAACTCATAAGCAGGTAGAGAAAGGGACCACTCAAGACTAAGCAGGTAGAGAAAGGGACAACTCATAAGCAGGTAGAGAAAGGGACAACTCATAAGCAGGTAGAGAAAGGGAAAACTCATAAGCAGGTAGAGAAAGGGAAAACTCATAAGCAGGTAGAGAAAGGGACAACTCATAAGCAGGTAGAGAAAGGGACCACTCAAGACTAAGCAGGTAGAGAAAGGGACAACTCATAAGCAGGTAGAGAAAGGGACAACTCATAAGCAGGTAGAGAAAGGGACAACTCATAAGCAGGTAGAGAAAGGGACAACTCAAGACTAAGCAGGTAGAGAAAGGGACAACTCAAGACTAAGCAGGTAGAGAAAGGGACAACTCATAAGCAGGTAGAGAAAGGGACAACTCATAAGCAGGTAGAGAAAGGGACAACTCATAAGCAGGTAGAGAAAGGGACCACTCAAGACTAAGCAGGTAGAGAAAGGGACAACTCATAAGCAGGTAGAGAAAGGGACAACTCATAAGCAGGTAGAGAAAGGGACAACTCATAAGCAGGTAGAGAAAGGGACCACTCAAGACTAAGCAGGTAGAGAAAGGGACAACTCATAAGCAGGTAGAGAAAGGGACAACTCAAGAATAACATTGTGCTCTGTTCAAAATGTAAACAAACCAGACCACTCCAATCCCTTAAAAACACTATGTCTAGTTAAGACCGGAAATAATGAAATCATTCATAGCCCTGATTAGCAGCAACAGCAAAGAAAAAAAATAATCCATCTGTTTACAACACTAACAGTCTTATGAAAGTCACTCTATTAAAATAAAGTGGATAATCTTCAGAAGCCTATTTCAGGTTAAGAAATGATTGTATTACCACTGATATTTTTTATGGACAAACTTTTTGCTCACGTGGCCCCAGTAGTGTAACATCACTTTCACTCTATTTATAGACAAGTATTTCAGCAGTCAGATGGCTTACCCATTGATATGATTCTTTAGAATCCTGACTCGTAAGCAAAGCTCTCAAGGCGTGATCCTACATCTAGTGATCGCATCTGCCTTACACCTACGTAGATATGCAAAACGGTCCTTTTAAGGACCATTAGCGGTCTTCATCCGTAGTGTTGGAGCATCTCTGACAGTTCTCATAAACTTGTTGAAGCAGACGGCCTGGAGGCAAACACAAAGACCATCCTGTCTTAACCATTTTGGTCGATTCCCACTCACACAGAGCTAAGACACGGTAATCTTAGCTACAGGTACCCTGTTCAATCCCCAGTCATGCAAAGCTAAGACATGGTAGTCTTAGCCACTCGTTTGCTCATTCCTCAGTTATGCAGCGCTAAGACCTGGTAGTCTTAGCCACGGGTTTCCAGTCTGTTCCTTGGCTACGCAGAGTTAGGACAAGGTAGTCTTAGCCCCTCGTTCGCTCGATCCCTAGTTATGCAGAGCTAAGACACAGTAGTCTTAACCACCGGTTTCTCACTTGCCCCTCAGCCATGCAGCGCTAAGACACGGCAGTCTTAGCCTCTCATTTGCTCAACTACACAGAGCTAAGACACAGTCTTAGCCATGACACTTGTATGCTCGTTCCCTAGCTCCACAATGCCAAGGCACAGAAGCCTTTGTCATACCACTCATTTGTTTGTTCTTCACCACCACAATGCTAAAACACGGCAGTCTTAGTCACTCATTCATTCCTCACCTACATAAAGCTAAGACACTGTCGTTTGATACATGCACGACCAAGCTACCAGCACTAACTGCAGACTATTTCCAGCATTGCAGCCTCAAGTCGATGAATGACTCACTGCTCGGACTAGCATCAACACTTGAAACCACATCGACATACCCTTGGTTAAACTAAAGTACTGCACAACCAGAACATCAATCATCCAGCTGCCTCTACTACCATCAATAACCACCAGCTGTTTTTACAATCGATGACAAACAGCTGTCTCTACCAACAACGACGACCACCAGCCATCTCAACTATCGATGACCACCAGCTGTCTCTACTACCAGCGACTATTCCACAAGCCGTCTCTACTATTTCCATAGTCAACATGACCATAAATCCGTAACCTTTGTTCTCCTCATTCTCTTCCAGCTGTCAATTTACGCACACAAACAACAAAAACACTTTGTGGGTTCAATGTTCTTATTGACCCTAAACAGGTAGAGAAAGGGACCACTGAAGATTAAATAGGTATAGAGAAGAGCCACTCAATACTGAGCAGGTAGAGAAAGGGGCCACTCAAGACTAACCTGGTAGAGAAAGGGACCACTCAAGATTAAGTAGGTAGAGAAAGGGACCACTCAAGATTAAGCAGGTAGAGAAAGGGACCAGTGAAAACAAAGCAGTTCAAGAAGTGGGTGAATCAAGACAAAGTGAAATGTGTGATGGGATGAGCAATGCTGAACATAGAAGAGAGAAGGAGTCAATAAAGGAGAAAGCAGAGACAGAGTCAAGAGGCAATGAACTACAAAGCCATGTGGTAGAACAACAGAGGAGACAGAACAGATAGACTGGGGACACAGAAGAATAGAGAAGATAAGGAGGAGAAGCAATGTTAAAAATCTTAAAAAGAAAATGAAAAACTAATGAAGAAAAACAAGGATAGAAAATAAACAAATAAAAAAGAAAAGGAAGAAAAACAAAAAGGATATTAACAGGTCTTTCATTGGGTAAAATACAAACAACTAATGACTGACAGATTCTTTAGAAACCATCACAAATCCAACAAGCCTAATAAGAAAAGCAGTAAATTAAAAAAAAAACTGAACTTGAAAAAAGGAGAATAGATAAAAATTAAGAATTGATTATCAAAACAAAAAGACAAAGTCAGATAAAGTTTGCAGTGACACAGATGCATTATTTGAAATTTAATGTTCAACTCATAACTTATTTTCTAACAAGTAGTAACTCCATCTTATTATTTTAGCTTTTTAATGTGTAAGGTCAAATGTTGTTGGTTTATACAGCCAAAAATATTCTTAATTAAAATAGAAAACAAAAAGACATTTAGATAAGTCTTTCAAGTAAAGACAGAAGAATAAAATTTACACAATATTTAAGTCTTAAATGTATCAAGGTTTAGTTGGTTGGCTTTTATAGCATATCAACCATTGTAGGTTATTTAATGCCAATTCCTCTTTATATAGAAATACAATATATATACATTAGGTTAGTTGGGTTTTATGATATATCAACCACTGTAGGCTATTTAATGCAAAATCATATTTGGTTGGGTTTTATGCTATATCAACTCTTATAGGTTATTCAATGCCAAATCCTATATATATATATATATATATACACACACACACGTTTGGTTGGGTTTTACGGCATATCAAACATTGTAGGTCATTTAATGCTGAATACTTTATATATAAAGATACAAGTGGAGTATTCTACAGCCCCAGCTGACTGGACTATCAAATTTATCAAGTTTGTCATAAAATTTCAAGTAGGTATTGAGTATAGAGTTTGCCAATGGTCTGGGAGACCAGGGTTAAATCACAGGTCAAGTCATACCATAGACTCAAAAAATGGTACTTGATGCCGCATTATTTAACACTCAGGATAATCACATAACTTAGAATCAGTAATAGTGAAAAAATCTATTATTTGCACTAAGTATTCAGTTATATATCTTTCACTGTACAAATTTAGTGACCTTCTTAATAAAAGCATAAAAAATCATAATGCAAATATATTAGCTAAAATAATATTCTTACTTCATTATCATCAATTCGCACTGCTATCACAGATTTCCCTGACACCCTCATTTCATCTGTCCCTATCGTCCACCACTCCCAGCAGGTCTTCTAAACTACGTCCTGTGTCCACACAGAGTTGATGTAACTAAGTTGGTTGGTTTCTTTGTTTAATGGCATATCAACCTTTCTAGGTTATTTAATGCCAAAGCTATTCTTCTAGAAGAACAGTGGTGGTACTATTTAACCCATAGCTGGGAGGATAAGGAGGTTCATACCTGTCCCAAGGGTATTTGCCCGAAAGTGAACATAATAGCGCGACTGGAGTATGAACTCGCGTACTACGATTCCGCAGTCCATCGCTTTAACCATTACACCACGAAGACACCCCCTTGATGTAACTAAGTTCTTGCTGGTCAACCAACGATGGTAAATCCAAGTGCAGGGATCCATAGGAGAACATCACTTATGAGTACGTGCTTGCTTCTCCAGCAGTGTCCTATATGTCTTGTTCGTCTTACTCGGATGGTTTTAGAGATGGGAGGTAAGTGGCCATACAACTGTTGTTTCATGGGGTGTTGTTGCTTCCACGATTTGTTCAATACAACTCTAAGCATTCTTGTTAAGATTCCTACTTATATCTGACAAATAATCAAATCCATTGATCACACAAGCCATGACCTTCCATTATATTAGAAGTGGGTCTTGCTGGCACTGGCTCTAGAATTTAAAAGCCATCAACTGTCATTCCTGCCTGGGTAATAAAAAGAAGTGGACACATATTATATTCTAATATATCTTTCTACTTTTATACTTAGTGTTTTTAACAAAGATCAACCTTTATTGAAGGACTTCCAATTGTCAATATTTATATCTAATAAATCTATCATTTGTGATGAGCATTTAGTTATACATCTTCCACTATACAAATTTAGTGGGCATTAGGGTTGAAGCAGAATTTTTTTTTTTTTTTTTTTTTTTAAACCAAGTGTTGGCCAACTGAATAACAACAAGAAAATAAAACAAGTCCGATTGCAAGCCCGATTAGTAACCTTCGTAACAAACAAAAAGAAAGCAAAGTCCGACCATAAGTCTCTTCTCACTTGCAACAAGAGCACCAGCTCTGCTGACGCTACTGTTTTTATCTCTGTCCAGACGGAGCCAAATTTGTATGAGAGCGTCTCTACATGGCATCCTCACCCTCAAGAATATTTTCTCACTTCGCATGCAAAACACGTTCTCGCCCGTGTTGGATTCCGCGGTAAGTCATTATTTTTGTTACAGGGGTAGGGCATTTCGTTACAAGGGTAGGGCATCTCTTTGGCATAATAGCTAAAATGCTAGACTACAGTCCAGAAATGCTCTAAAATGCTAGACTACAGTCCAGAAATAAGTGCGTTTGAACTCCAGTTGCACAATTATGTTGACTTTCAGACGAATATCTTTGGGAAAGGTATCAAAGCCCCTTATTCCCCCATCTATGGGTTAAGTAGTATCACTACTGTTCTTTAATAAGGATGGCTTTGACATCAAATAACACATGAAGGTTGATATGCCATCAAACAAAAGAAACCAAACCAACCATTACTTGATATGTTAGCTAAAATAATATTGCAAATGAGAAACAAAACAATTATTCCTACTAGGGAAACTATAAAATATTTTCATTCCTATTAAAGACGTGTAAAAAAAATATTCATTCCCATTGAAGAAGTGTAAAAAAATATATTCATTCCTATTGAAATGTAAAAAAATATATTAATTCATATTGAAAAAGTAAAATATATATATTCATTCCCATTGAAGAAGTGTTAAAAAATATATTCATTCCTATTGAAGAAGTGTAAAAAAAATATAGTCATTCCAATTGAAAAAGTGTAAAAAATATATTCATTCCTATTGAAGAAGTGTAAAAAAATATATTCATTCAAATTGAAAAAGTGTAAAAAATATATCATCATCATGTCACGCCGCTAGCACAGATATCCTTGACCCTCTCTCGCCACTTCAATGACCACCAGCTGTCTCTACTGCTATCTGGGGGTCCACTGGAGTACATCGCTTATGAGCTCGTCCTTGCTTCTCCAGCAGTGTCCCGCGTGTCTGGTTCGTCTAACTTGACATGGAGGCCAATGCCAGCTGCGGCTCGTTCCAGACTATGCAGTAGTGTCTCTGCTTGATTAGGCGTATTCGCTAGTAACGCCAAGTCATCAGCGTAGTCGGCGTTCGTGATTGTTCTTGCGGGGTACCTTTTGCTTCTTCTCTTAGCTCAAAGCCATTTTCTCTGATTTTGTCGATCGAAGTCCTAAGCACATAGTCTAGACAGATGATAAAGAGGTACGGGGCTAGTGTGTCTCCTTGTAGTACTCTTGCAACAATGTCGAAGTATTCCGTGTCTCCATCTGGTGAACGTACTTTCACTTTGGTGTTTCTGTAGAGAATCATTATCGCTGCTACGGTTTCTTTTGGTATGCCGTACGCTAGTAGGATTTGCTCCATCTTCCCTCTGTGTATGGAATCGAAGGCCTTAGTAAAGTCGACAAATAGTAATGCCCTATTGAAGAACTGTGAAAAAATATATTCATTTCTATTGAAAAAGTGTACAAAATTTATTCATTCCTATTGAAGGATTGTAAAAAAATATATTCCTTCCTACTGAAAAATGTGGAAAAAATATATTCTTTACTTAGGGTCCCCCACACGTATTATGTGGGTAAGGGTAAAAACTGTCCACTTGCCTTTAGCATACCAAAGGTATTAGGAGGCAGGGTCTCATAGAACTAGATATGATTATTTTTCTTATGGGGGGAAACTCTTATGCCAGCTTATAAAAATACATAAAGATTCTGGTCAATATAACTGGAATAATATAACTCTTTGCTTCCACTGACTTTATGGGCAGTAAAAAAAAAAAAAGGGTAATAAATGTCTTACCTTGTCTTAGTTTGAATTTCAGTTTCATCTTTTTGTAATATTTATTTGTTGTTATATACTCATCCTTCATTTATTTTATAACCCTTTGCCAAAATTAACCAACTTGAACTGTTAAGGGTGACTAATGACCGGACATTGGCGAAGCGGTTAGAGTGTTCGCCAATAGCCCGGGAGACCTGGGATCAATCTCAGGTCAAGTCATACCAAAGACTCAAAAAATGGTACTTGATGCCTCCTTGCTTAACACTCAGCATTATAAGGTACAAATCAAGGGTAAAGTGGAGCAATCCTGGGAAAGGAGTAGCACCCTTCCCTACACCTTGGTGTAGTAGCTATCGAAAAGGGAGCCTTCGGGTCACCCTCGACTAGAGGGAGACAACTTTACTTACTTTATATATATTATTCTTTATCAATCATCATAAGCAGAAGTTGAAACCTTCTACCCAATTATACTGACCTGCATTAAAAAGTTTTTTTTCCAAAGGTTTATCAAGTGATATATGATCAACATTTTATGCTGAATTCAAAAATACCATTCATTGTGTTTGGTCAGGTCATATTTTTAAGATATACTTGAATACTTCACAAGAAGTTGCTCACAATAATAACACTTATTCAAAAGCCTGTGGACTACTTGTCACAGCTGATCGTGGGTGCCTGATATTTAGTATAACATATAATGTTGTATGTGTACCTAATTATTGTACCACCCGACTCATTAACACCCACATACCTAGAGGGGGTGAGACTTATCCCTCAGCTTAAAGATTTTAATGTACTGTGTCAAGTGTCAACGATGGGCTGAGTGTTGATTTATTTTTTATTTTTTCTCTTTGACATTTGTATTCCTGTAAGAATGGATAACAAGTCTAAGAATAATTCTGTCAGGTTCTGATATATCTGCAGTAATGTAGTTTTTCGAAACCGTCAAGCAAAAATCACTGACTTTGTGAAGAGGGCATATCATGATTACTTTGAAGTCAAACAAGGGGATTAAGATAAGCCATTTGGTCCCCACATTTACTGTAAAGCATGTGTGGAGAACTTGAGGGATTGGAAGATAGATAAAAGAAGAGTAAGCCATTTGCCATTCCAATTGTCTGAAAGCAACGAAAAGATCACATTACAGATTGCTATTTCTGCATGATAAATTGCAAGAACAAGCACTATGTCCAATACCTTGATGTTCCTTCTGCCATAAGACCAATCCGTCATGGCCCAGACCTTCTTGTTTCTAAGCCAGATGGTAACATGAAATAAAGCTTTGATTCCAAACATAGTGATATGACTTATAGTTGGGGATGATACATAAAACCCAGAAGAGGACAACCAGACAAAACTTAACAACCTGACACAAGACCTGAACCTTTCAAAGGAGTCTGCTCAGCTTCTAGGTTCACATCTCAAAGAGAAACATCTGTTGGCACCAGAAACAACATTCTACTTGTATCCAGACGGTAGAAGAGAATTAAGACAGTTTTTTATGTTCAAGGATAAGTCCTCATTGGTTTATTTCAACAACTTTACAGGATTGATCAAATCAGGTTGCTTCAGAATGGAGACTTTTGTTGACTCATCCAGCAGAAGTCTCAAAGTAGTTCTTCTACATGATGGGAATATTTTTTCATCTATCCTTGTTGGGCATTCAGTTCAAATGAAAAATAACAACAGCATAGATCATTTGCTGTCTGCTGTTAATTACCAAGACCACAAATGGTTGATCAGTGGAGATCTTAAGGTGGTTGGATGGGTCCTAGGGTTCCAAGGTGAGTACACAAAGTATCCTTGTTTTCTGTGTTTCTGGGCCAGCTGGGCTAACAAACTACATTATGTCAGACAAGAGTGGCCATTAAGACAAGGGTTAAAACCTGGTTTGCATAACATTCAATCTCTTATCTTTAACAGAATTCAAAGCATATAAACAATGAAATTATATCACAGAATCCTCCAAGAATACTGATATAAAACTCACAAGTCTGTACCTCTCAAATTAACTGATTTTTTGTCATGAATAACAAATACTGGACCTTTAATTAAAAATTTTTTATTGTAACAATAAATAAGAGAATTTTTATACAAATCTCCAACTAATTAATTTTCTCCAAACGAGTTTTATTTAGTTTTAACTAAGTTGATTACTGATTATTTGTGCAAACAAAAATTCATATTAAATTTTTTTTTAAATGATGTAAAGGTATTTTTTGAAATTGATTGTAATGCTAAAATTGATTTCAATTCAGAGATTTAAAAGAAAAAAAAAAAAAAGAGAGAGAGAAGAAACAAATTGAAATTAAATGGGGAATAGAGAAGGAAATAACAAAAATAGGAAAAAAGAAAAAAAGAAAGAGAGGGACGGAGGGAGAAGAAACAAATTGAAATTAATGGGGAATAGAGAAGGAAATAACAAAAATAGAAAAAAAAGAAAAAAAGAAAGAGAGGGAGGGAGGGAGAAGAAACAAATTGAAATTAATGGGGAATATAGAAGGAAATAACAAAAATAGAAAAAAAGAAAGAGAGGGAGGGAGGGAGAAGAAACAAATTGAAATTAATGGGGAATAGAGAAGGAAATAACAAAAATAGAAAAAAAGAAAAAAAGAGAGGGAGGGAGGGAGAAGAAACAAATTGAAATTAATGGGGAATAGAGAAGGAAATAACAAAAATAGGAAAAAAGAAAAAAAGAAAGAGAGGGAGGGAGGGAGAAGAAACAAATTGAAATTAATGGGGAATAGAGAAGGAAATAACAAAAATAGAAAAAAAGAAAAAAAGAAAGAGAGGGAGGGAGGGAGGGAGGGAGGGAGGGAGAAGAAACAAATTGAAATTAATGGGGAATAGAGAAGGAAATAACAAAAATAGAAAAAAAGAAAAAAAGAAAGGGAGGGAGGGAGGGAGAAGAAACAAATTGGAATTAATAGGAAATAGAGAAGGAAATAACAAAAATAGAAAAAAAGAAAAAAAGTAAGAGAGGGAGGGAGGGAGAAGAAACAAATTGGAATTAATGGGGAATAGAGAAGGAAATAACAAAAATAGAAAAAAAGAAAGGGAGGGAGGGAGAAGAAACAAATTGGAATTAATAGGAAATAGAGAAGGAAATAACAAAAATAGGAAAAAAGAAAAAAAGAAAGAGAGGGAGGGAGGGAGAAGAAACAAATTGAAATTAATGGGGAATAGAGAAGGAAATAACAAAAATAGGAAAAAAGAAAGAGAGGGAGGGAGAAGAAACAAATTGGAATTAATAGGAAATAGAGAAGGAAATAACAAAAATAGAAAAAAAGAAAAAAAGAAAGAGAGGGAGGAAGAAGAAACAAATTGGAATTAATAGGAAATAGAGAAGGAAATAACAAAAATAGAAAAAAAGAAAAAAAGAAAGAGAGGGAGGGAGAAGAAACAAATTGGAATTAATAGGAAATAGAGAAGGAAATAACAAAAATAGAAAAAAAGAAAAAAAGAAAGAGAGGGAGGGAGAAGAAACAAATTGGAATTAATAGGAAATAGAGAAGGAAATAACAAAAATAGAAAAAAAGAAAGAGAGGGAGGGAGGGAGAAGAAACAAATTGGAATTAATAGGAAATAGAGAAGGAAATAACAAAAATAGAAAAAAAGAAAAAAAGAGAGGGAGGGAGGGAGAAGAAACAAATTGAAATTAATGGGGAATAGAGAAGGAAATAACAAAAATAGGAAAAAAGAAAAAAAGAAAGAGAGGGAGGGAGGGAGAAGAAACAAATTGAAATTAATGGGGAATAGAGAAGGAAATAACAAAAATAGAAAAAAAGAAAAAAAGAAAGAGAGGGAGGGAGGGAGGGAGGGAGGGAGAAGAAACAAATTGAAATTAATGGGGAATAGAGAAGGAAATAACAAAAATAGAAAAAAAGAAAAAAAGAAAGAGAGGGAGGGAGGGAGGGAGAAGAAACAAATTGGAATTAATAGGAAATAGAGAAGGAAATAACAAAAATAGAAAAAAAGAAAAAAAGTAAGAGAGGGAGGGAGGGAGAAGAAACAAATTGGAATTAATGGGGAATAGAGAAGGAAATAACAAAAATAGAAAAAAAGAAAGGGAGGGAGGGAGAAGAAACAAATTGGAATTAATAGGAAATAGAGAAGGAAATAACAAAAATAGGAAAAAAGAAAAAAAGAAAGAGAGGGAGGGAGGGAGAAGAAACAAATTGAAATTAATGGGGAATAGAGAAGGAAATAACAAAAATAGGAAAAAAGAAAGAGAGGGAGGGAGAAGAAACAAATTGGAATTAATAGGAAATAGAGAAGGAAATAACAAAAATAGAAAAAAAGAAAAAAAGAAAGAGAGGGAGGAAGAAGAAACAAATTGGAATTAATAGGAAATAGAGAAGGAAATAACAAAAATAGAAAAAAAGAAAAAAAGAAAGAGAGGGAGGGAGAAGAAACAAATTGGAATTAATAGGAAATAGAGAAGGAAATAACAAAAATAGAAAAAAAGAAAAAAAGAAAGAGAGGGAGGGAGAAGAAACAAATTGGAATTAATAGGAAATAGAGAAGGAAATAACAAAAATAGAAAAAAAGAAAGAGAGGGAGGGAGGGAGAAGAAACAAATTGGAATTAATAGGAAATAGAGAAGGAAATAACAAAAATAGAAAAAAAGAAAAAAAGAAAGAGAGGGAGGGAGAAGAAACAAATTGAAATTAATAGGAAATAGAGAAGGAAATAACAAAAATAGGAAAAAAGAAAAAAGAAAGAGAGGGAGGGAGGGAGAAGAAACAAATTGAAATTAATAGGAAATAGAGAAGGAAATAACAAAAATAGAAAAAAAGAAAAAAAGAAAGAGAGGGAGGGAGAAGAAACAAATTGAAATTAATAGGAAATAGAGAAGGAAATAACAAAAATAGGAAAAAAGAAAAAGAGAAAGAGAGGGAGGGAGGGAGAAGAAACAAATTAGAATTAATAGGAAATAGAGAAGGAAATAACAAAAATAGGAAAAAAGAAAAAAAGAAAGAGAGGGAGGGAGGGAGAAGAAACAAATTGGAATTAATAGGAAATAGAGAAGGAAATAACAAAAAAAGAAAAAAAGAAAGAGAGGGAGGGAAAAGAAACAAATTGGAATTGATAGGAAATAGAGAAGGAAATAACAAAAATAGGAAAAAAGAAAGAGAGGGAGGGAGAAGAAACAAATTGGAATTAATAGGAAATAGAGAAGGAAATAACAAAAATAGAAAAAAAGAAAAAAAGAGAGGGAGGGAGGGAGAAGAAACAAATTGGAATTAATGGGGAATAGAGAAGGAAATAACAAAAATAGGAAAAAAGAAAAAAAGAAAGAGAGGGACGGAGGGAGAAGAAACAAATTGAAATTAATGGGGAATAGAGAAGGAAATAACAAAAATAGAAAAAAAGAAAAAAAGAAAGAGAGGGAGGGAGAAGAAACAAATTGAAATTAATAGGAAATAGAGAAGGAAATAACAAAAATAGGAAAAAAGAAAAAAAGAAAGGGAGGGAGGGAGAAGAAACAAATTGAAATTAATGGGGAATAGAGAAGGAAATAACAAAAATAGAAAAAAAGAAAAAAAGAAAGAGAGGGAGGGAGGGAGGGAGAAGAAACAAATTGAAATTAATGGGGAATAGAGAAGGAAATAACAAAAATAGAAAAAAAGAAAAAAAGAAAGAGAGGGAGGGAGAAGAAACAAATTGGAATTAATAGGAAATAGAGAAGGAAATAACAAAAATAGAAAAAAAAACAAAGAAAAGAAAGACAAAAATAAAGAAAAAGCAAAAAGTAAAAGAGAATAAAAAATAAGAAGAAATAAAGAAAAAGGAAAAAAACTCATTTAAAAAATATGAAGTGTAGAAATTAGTTGTACAAACCATCCACCTAGAGAAGTATTTGCTTGTTTCACAAGTCACAAGCTGTTGATACCAAACTCCAAAAAAAACTTGTTCCACTTACCTAAAAAACAAGAATAAAAAAAAAAAAAAAAAAAAAAAAAACAATATTAGAAAAGACCCCCTAAAAAATGTCTTAATCAACTCCGTTTTATAAAATTAAAAAAAAAAGGTTTTCATCAAGAATTGGTCAGGAATGAATTTATTTGAAACAAACAAAATGCTTCAGTTGTTTGATTTAGTTGTGTGGCATATCAACCAATGTGGGATATTTAATGCTAAATCCTGTTTTTACATGTATATTCAATATGATTTGTAAACACATTTTGTAGATACATAGTTAAATGATTGAACAGTTCTATTTCAGTCATTTATTTACACACAGTTAAATGATCAAACAGTTCTATTTCTAACAATTTAATTTAGCATGAGTCAACAAATTCAAATATTTCCAAGTATTGCCATGTATCATTAAAAATTCAATTAAACATCAGTCATTTATTTACACACAGTTAAATGATTGAACAGTTCTATTTCTAACAATTGTATTTATCATGTCATTTGTTTGCACTCAGTATAAATGTCAAGCATTTCTACTTGATCCATAGATAGGACTATCAGGTTCTACTACTCCAGGCTAGAGTGAACCTGGGAGCGATGGCAATGATGGGGTACTCTACATTTTCCAAAGCTACAGTGTTACCATCAGATAGTTTAGTGTCAAATCAGTCTTATCCCTCTACAGAGATGCAGTCAGTGTATTCTAAAGCTCCAGTCGACTGGGTTAACTTTAGCTATGGTACACCACAGGAACATACATGACCACAACTTTTATTGAATTAACGCATTTTTAATATTTTAGAATAGCTTTAAGTAATTTAAGGTATCCTTCTATTTTAATTGAAAACTCTTTTAATGTTTTGAAAATCTCAAAAAAATATAAATTGGTAAGAAATATATTTTATTATAACTACTAATTTCAAGACTTCTTGAAGATTTTAAAAAATCTTTATATGTATGGAACAACAAAAGTTATACAAAACCTTTCACAATCTTTGGTTCTTCCATTGATATCTAAAAAATCCAGCAGTTAGAGTTCAGTAATGACACTACAGTATTATAGGAAATTCTATCTCAAGATGGAACCAAAAAACCAATTAATATTGACAGCTCTTTAAAATTTCATAGAGTTAGAGATAAAAGCTTCTCATTTGTCTCTTGATCCCTTCAATCACACATCAGTTAATAAGCACAATATTTTCTTGACAGGCATGTAACAGATAATGGAAGAGCAGTTGTTAAAGCAAATATTAAGTAATACCCAATACTATAAGTCAATTGCCTCAATGTCTAATCAAACACAAGTAATCAACTATCTTCAGAGATTATGAATTCACTTGAACATTTAGGAGGTGGACATTATTTCAGTTTAAAAGAAGTAGCATAGATCTTGGTTTGGTTTTATGACATATCAACCATTGTAGGTTATTTAATGCCAAATCCTCTTCATACATATATATTAAATATATATGATTTGGTTGGGTTGGGTTTTATGGCATATCAACCATTGTAGGTTATTTAATGCCAAATCCTCTTTATACATATATATTAAATATATATGATTTGGTTGGGTTTGGTTTTATGCATATCAACCATTGTTGGTTATTTAATGCCAAATCCTCTTTATTAAATATATATGATTTGGTTGGGTTTGGTTTGGTTTTATGCATATCAACCATTGTTGGTTATTTAATGCCAAATCCTCTTTATACATGTATATTAAATATATAGGATTTGGTTGGGTTTGGTTTTATGCATATCAACCATTGTAGGTTATTTAATGCCAAATCCTCTTTATACATGTATATTAAATATATATGATTTGGTTGGGTTTGGTTTTATGACATATCAACCATTGTAGGTTATTTAATGCCAAACCATCTTTATACATATGCACCAAATATATATGATTGGTAAACATATTTTGTAGATAGATACAATAAATGATCAAACAGTTCTATTTCTAAAAATTCAATTTAGCATAATCAAAATTTGGTTTAGTTTGATGGTACATTTGTTTGCACACAGTTTGTCAATAATTTCATTTTTAAAGTTGTGAGAATTAATTTGTTTACACACTGGTATTGCTATTGTTTCTACACAGTTAAATGGTTTCAATTATTGCAATCTAACACTTAAACTTTTATTCAATATTAATCATTTGTTTGCAGACAGTGAAGTGGTTTCAAGTATTGCTATTTAACACTCATCATTCTATTCAGCACTATTCATTCATTTGCACACACTCAAATGGTTCTAAGTATTGCTATGTTATACCAATATTTCAATTTAAGCACACAGTTAAAGAGTTTCAAGTATTGCCAATCAACACTAATAATTCTATCAAATATTACTCATTCATTTACACACAGTTAAATGGTTTCAAGTATTGCTACATATCAATAAAAATTCAATTAAAACATCATTTATTCACACATAGTTAAATGGTCAAACAGTTCTATTTGACCCAAATAGATGCTAACACTGGAGGGCATAGTGGACCTGGGAGAAATTCAGACATGTCCATGGCAAAAAAAAAGGTAATAAGAAGGCAGTAGGGTAATGATATGGGCTGGAATAATCGACTAAATCACTAGTGGACCATTCAAATTAGCTCAGCATCTCACATTCATCTTACTTGAAATGGTTTGTGAATAGAGAAAGAAGCAGCTGTGTTGTATAATATTCAGGATAAAGATAGGCTCACAATAACAAGCACACATAAAATGGTGTTGATTTGGGCTGACAGAAGAATTATAACAGAGGAAATTTTCTAACAATGGAAATTTTTGTGCCAACAGAAAACAAAACTGTGCATAATAAATCTTATCTTTTGTAAGGTTGCCACTTGGTTTTACCATGACAATGCAAGGCCTCACAATATTGCAGCAAGAACAGAGGAGACTATCAGTTAGTTTGATTTGGAACAGCTGCTACATTCTCTTTACAGTCCAGATTTGGTCTCCTTTGAGTTCTACTTGTTTGGACCTCTCTAAAATTTCTGCATGGCATTGTATACTGTGATGAAGGTAAAACCACAACACTTGGGCATAAAATATGTCTTTTTATTCTTTCGTAAGGGGTCAAATCTCTGTAGTGTGTGAGAGAGAAAGACAGAGACAAGGAGACAATGACAGACTACTATAGTGACCCATAACTTTTCTCCTCTTGACCATACCATGCCATGTTATCTTCCAGACCCCACTTGGCACTTCTGCTTCTCAGCTTTGGGGGAGAACTCAACTGGAGGCTGCTGTAGGCACTCTCAGTAATTGCAAGCTGGGTCTGACAAGACTCGTACTGACTCTCACGTGGGCATCTGCATATATTATTTCATAACACCCATGATTTCTGATCGACTACATAACTGCTTCCACTTATTTACACAGGTGCGTCCTGTTCAGAGAAATCTCTGATTGATGGCTTGGTGAAGAGTTAATATGCAACAGCTGTACAGTTGCCATTTTGTAGGGTACTACTTCCAGGGTTTGTTCCAAACATCATGCAGCATCCTTTGTAGTTCCCATCAAGCTTTTTCTCTGATTGTTTCATTAGAGTCTAGATAGTGCAACTATATAGCAGTACTGACACAGCCACAGCTTTTATTTTATCAGAGAGATCAGATTTCCATATGGTTGTTAACTTTTCAATAGCAGTCAGTGCTTTTCTTATGTGTAAGGCAAGCAGCAAATGACATCCTGCAGAAAATAATACAGATGCAGACTATGTACATAATCTAGTGCTTTTTGCAGCAGGCAGCAAGAGGCATTGGTCTCTATGTTTACTTAGATAAAACAGAGTTCATGTATTTTATACAAGATGGTGCGATTGTTATTACTTAGAATATTCAGACTACTGACTTCATCTATATTGTTATACTCACAATGTTTCAGCCTTCTACAGGTGTTTCATGTCGAACTTGGGAGCCCATACAGAACCTCAAACTGAACCCTTTATTTAATCTAAGTAATAACAATTATCAAGCTTCATCTCAGAAATTTAGACAAATAAGATAGTATCATTTTCTTATTAAATGGCAAGCCTCTGAAATTAGAAGAGCAGTTTAATACCTCAGTAGCAATATCTCATCTACTGAAAGTGATATCAGCATACTCATAGGAAAGACCGTGCTGATAGTGGGTTTTAATTCAGTTTTCCTTCTTCTAGACCAGTTGCCTGTACCAAAGGAGTAAAAACATTTAGAGCAATACCATAGCTATTTATATCGCCTTAGATATCTATTGTTAGTGATGCCAATAATCTATTTTGAGTTCATTTGCAAATCTTATCAAGAAGACATTATACACCTTTCAAACAAAACTGTCAAATAATTAGAGGAAAGATTTCACATTAAGATCAATTGAAACAATTAAGTTGTTTTTTTTAACCTCTGAATCATGAATTTTAAAAGATCATCATGAAGAGAAAAAAACAGTGGTTCAAATGAACTGATGTACTTCAACTTGGTCAAAAGAAACAGATACTACAGTTTGTACTTACCCAACCCCTCCATCACAAGTAAAATGTGGCATAAGGTCAATTTTAAAAAGGAGTATAACTGGTTTGAACAAAAGGCTAAAGAACAATCTGCTAAAACATTTACCCATAGCTGAGAGGGGGTTTTATAGCCTATTAACCTTTCAGAATTTAGTTTGGTTGGGTTGGGTTGGGTTTTATTTCATATCAATCATTGTAGGTTTTATACATATATATTAAATATGTAAGATTTGGTTTGATTGGATTTTATGGCATATAGGTATATAGGTTATTTAATGCCAAAACCACTTTATGCATATCTATCAGATATATGATTTGTAAGCATAAGTCAACAAATAGGTATATAGGTTATTTAATGCCAAAACCACTTTATGCATATCTATCAGATATATGATTTGTAAGCATAAGTCAACAAAGTTAAATAGTTCCAATTATTGCTATATATCACTAACAATTCAAATAAATATCAGTCATTTGTTTACATGCAGTTAAATGATCAGTTCTATTTCAAGCAATTCAATTTAGCATAAGTCATTTGTTTGCCCTCAGTTTAAATATCAAACACTTCTATTTGACCCATAGATAGGACCCTTTCAGGTACTACCACTCCAGGCCAGAATGGATGTAGGAGCAATGTCAATGAAGAGGTACTCCATGTTCCCTAAATCTCCATAATTACTGGAGCCTCACCATCAGCTTGTTTAGTTTCACACCCAGGACACTCATTGAGAGGGTCTTACCTCTCTTCAGAGATGCAATCAGTGTATTCTACAGCTCCAGCCAACAGGACAATCCAGAATTTGAAAAAGTTACAGCGTTTATTTTCTTAGAAAATTAACCACTACACCATATGTGTCTATAAACAAAAGTTTGATAATCAACTCCAGTAGGTAAAAATGTCAGCAAGACAATGTCAAAAACAAACTTATTGATGTTAAAAAGCTAAATTAGTAAATAAGAATTATTGTAACTAAATCTACTGCAATGATTGTGACGATCAGGACAAAAGCCAATACACCTCAAAGTTACAAGGGCCCGGTCAGCTGGGGCTGCAGAATACACCAACAAGTCTCCTGGATGTGATACTAAACAATCTGATGGTGAGGTTCCAGTAATGCTGGAGCTTTGAGGAATGCGGAGTACTCCTATGGGTCAAATAAAACTAAACTGTGTACTTACACTAAACTGAATTGTTTGAAATATAACTGTTTTGACATTTAACTGTGTGTAGACAAAAACTATACTTATACAGAACTGTTTGACTAAACTGAATAGCTTGAAATAGGAATGTTTTGTTGAGAATTAAATTATGTACTCATGCTAAGCTGAATTATTTAAAATAGAACAAATTATTTGTATAAAAATGGATTTGACATTAAATAACCTCCAAAGGTTGATATGCCATTAAACCCAAAAAACCAACCAAAGTTCTGATGAAAAATTTTATTTATTGGAGCATGAAAAGTACATCAAGATAATACATGATCCTATCACTGCTGAGGGACATTGTTATTTGGCATTATACCTTATCTCCCATTTTCATAATTGGATGTTAGAAACAATGAAAATTAAGAATTCTCTAATCATTGATGATATGACAATGATATAGTTGAGAAGTTTATATTTAATGGTTCAGTGTTTTTGGATGGTGACCAAGTGAATAGCAACTCACTGAGGTCAAATATATTGTAGATGGGACAACACAGATTGGTTTGGTTTGATGGCATATCAACCATTGTAGGTTATTTAATGCCAAATTCTTTTTATACATATATATTAAATATATATGATTTGGTTTAGTTGGGTTTTATGGCATATCAACCATTGTAGGCTATTTAATGCTAAATCCTCTTTATATATATATATATCAAATAGATATGATTTGGTTTGATGGCATATAAACCATTGTAGGTTATTTAATCCCAAATTCTCTTTACACGTATATTAAATACATACAATTTGGGTTGGTTTGCTTTTATAGCACATCAACCATTGTAGGTTATTCAATGCCAAATCCTCCTTATACATATATATTAAATATATATGTGGTGCATTCAATAAATTTCCAGACATTTTTTGTACAAGCATTTAAAATTGTTGTAGACTCTTGAAAATTCAGTATGTTATTGATATACATCTTATGAAATGACTGACCAATTTTTATGATTTCAGCTTCAAATGAACAGCTACAGCAGGAATTGGAATACATCCTACTAAAGCCTGATTACCACAGCTCATGAATTTCAAAAATGCAATCTGGACATGAGGACACCTTAGAAGAACGATATGCAATAAAATTCTGTTTTAAACTTGGAAAAAATGCTACAGAAACAACGTATGGAATGCTTCAGACTGCTTTTTGAACATCTTGCATAAATCAAGCATCAGTTTTTGAGTAGCATAAGAGATTCAAGGAAGGCAAGGAGTCTGTGAGGGATGATGAGAGGTGTGGGAGGAGTAAGGAAGTCAATACACCAGAGTTGATTGGCCAAAGGGTTAGAGTTACTATGTTGAGGTTTTGAGGGAGTTCAGGAAGAGATTCCATCGGAAGAGGCATTTTCAGCAGGACAATGCACCAGTCCGCAACTCCATCCTTATCACAGACTATTTGACCAAGATGGGCATCAAGACAGTTCCTCACCCTCCCTATAGTCCAGACCTTGCTCCCTGTAACTTTTGCTTATTCCCTAAGCTCATTGACACGCTCACACAAGAGGACTTCCATGGGGCCTTCCAGAAGTTGTTGGAACAGTACAACAAGTGCATTGCAGCCGGAGGAGATTACTTCAAAGGGGACTAAAGTTTCAGGTGTGTACTATCAATAAAAGTGCCCATACGAAAAAAGTCTGGAAACTTATTTAATGATCCTCGTAAGTTGTTATGTTTGATGTTTTCTCAGTTTCTTAATATTTTCCTTTATGTAATATTTTTTCTTATTGGCAGAACTTTGATGCATTTAGATAGGATATGTTTCATTGTCAGAGGAACTTGGCATACATTGCATGATGGCTGGTCTTTGTCTCTGAGTAAATATGATGTGTAATCTGGATAACATCACTTTTTCATTTCTATTTTTCCTAGAATTACATTCTCAATCACCAAAAATACATTCTCAATCACCAACAACTAGATTCCCATTCACCAGAGACTACATTCCCAATCAACAAAAACTATGTTCCCAATCACCGAAGACTACGTTCTCAATCACCAACAACTAGATTCCCATTCACCGAAGACTACATTCCCAATCACCAACAACTAGATTCCCATTCACCAAAGACTACGTTACCAATCACCAACAACTACGTTCTCAATCAGCAACAACGAGATTCCCATTCACCGAAGACTACGTTCCCAATCACCAACAACTACATTCCCATTCACCAAAGACTACGTTCCCATTCACCGAAGACTACGTTCCCAATCACCAACAACTACGTTCCCAATCACCAACAACTACGTTCCCAATCACCAACAACTAGATTCCCATTCACCGAAGACTACGTTCCCAATCACCTACAATTGGTTCAGTTCCATATAGTTTATAGGTTTTATAACTGTTCCAATAATTCTGTCATTTTTGTTTAATGTATTTATTGGCCTAGTAGGTAGAGAGTTTGCCAATGGCATGGGAGACTGGGGTTCAATCCCAGGTCAAGTCATACAAAAGAGTCAAAAAATGGTATTTGACGCCACCTTGCTTAACACTCAGTTTTATAAGGTAAGGATCAAGGGTAAAGTGGAACAATCCAGGGAAAGAAATAGCACCCTCTGCCACGCCCCATGCTAATGAAAAGAGAGCCTTTAGGTTGCCCTTGACTACAGTTGCCAACTTTACTTTTATTTATCTATGGTACTTTTTAAGTCTTAATCTGTTATTTGGAAATTTTTATCAGTATTATCATTTTGAGTAGCTTCTACCACTGAATCTGCCAGTTCATTTCCTTTGATACCTATGTGGTTAGGGATCCAGCAAAGCACAATATCTTTTCTGTTTCCTAACTCATTTAATCTGATTAGTAATTTTGCTTATAATGGATCGTCTAATTTTTAAAAAAATTTTCTATTGCAGTTATGACTGATGAGTCAGAGAAAATAACATATTTTTGATGTTATTTCTGGAGAGGAGATCAAATTCAAAATCTCTTGCACAAATCTCTGTATTAGAAACTGATATTTCCTTTAAAATAGGGTTGGGTTTGTGACAAGAGTAATTGAAAAATACAGTCAGGATGATTATATTAGGTGCTAAGCCTTGACAAGACCAGCTGACTGAGTGAACCAAGTCTCAATAACCCCATGTCTCACACAGGAAAGGCCAAAGTGGTATGTTGCAAGTCCTTTTGACCAATCAAGTTACCGAGTCAAGAATTACTCGGCTCTCAGGATATTATTTTCGAGCATTATAGGCTACCACTTACGACCAACTGGTGGTCTTGTTAGAGGGGGGGGTCTTACACTTCTGCAGAGATGTAGTTGGCATATTCTACAGCCCTAGCAGACAGTGGGGTTTTAGAGTTTCAACTCAATTTGGTTTGGTTTTATGGCATATCAACCATTATTGGTTATTTATAGCCAAATCCTGTATTTACATATATATCAAATATATGATCTGTCAACTTATTTTGTAGATACTCACAATTAAATTATCAAACAGTTTTATTTCTATCAATTCAATTTAGCATTAATCCAAGTATTGGTATGCATCACTTCAATTAAACATCAGTCATTTGTTTAAATGGTTAAATGATCACACAGTTCTATTTCTAACAATTCAATTAAGCATAAGTCAACAAAGTTAAATGGTTCCAAGTATTGCTATGTATCACTAATAATTCGATTAAAAATCAGTCATTTGTTTCAACACAATTAAAAGTTCAAAGTTCTATTTTTAGAAATTGAATTTATCATGTTATTTGTTTGCACTCAGTTTAAATGGTCAAACAGTTCTATTTGACCCATAGAGAGGACCCTATCAGGTGCTACCACTCTGGGCCAGAGTGAACCTGGGAGCAATGGCAATGAAGGGGTACTCTCCATTCCCTAAAGCTCCAACTTTACTGGAGCCTCACCATTAGATTTAGTATTATATCCAGGACACTTTTGGGGGTGGAGAGAGCTTATCCTTCCACAGAGATGTAGTCTGTGTATTCTACAGCCCAGCCAACTGGGCTGGTTCGATTCTCTGTGTGTGCATAATTTGTGCAGTCGATATGCCTTGATGATGATATATCTTTGATGGATTTATCGAGCATCCCACCAAATCAGATTTGACACGGTCATTTTACAGTGGGGAAGGCCACACATAAATCAAGACTAGTGCATGGTTTTCAAAAAAATGCCTGATCCATCCAGCATTCTCCTCCTGGGCCACCTCAGACACCAAGTGATAAACTTCGCCCTGCTAAGCAAGTACTGCCTGGTGGGGAAGAACCCCCTGAGACCAAGCAACTTACAATTGCCTACCCAGTGCAAACACCAGATTAGCCCTGACCTAAATCTGTTAAGTCAATGATATATATATATAAATAAATTTTCATTCAACCCATCTGCCAAAAGCATGATGCGACACAAGATCAATTTCTAAGTGGAATTTAACAGGTCTGTCCTTCTCCTAAACTGGTTGCCATACCAAAGAGAAAGAGCACAGTCTGCCCAACTATTTTCCCATAGGTGGAAGGAAAATAGTTGAGATCATACCTTTCCTAAGGGTATTAGCAGTGAAATTCAAACAACCTCATCCAGGATTTCAACTCAGATCGCCATGTCTATTTCCTACAACACTAACCATTCCACAATAAATGCATATAATATAATAATGCCCAGTGAAATGGTTTTCGTCATAGGAAATGAACACGGTGACTCGAGTTCAAATCCTGGACAAGAATGATTGCATTTCACATAGCACTAATACTCTTGGGAAAGGTATGAATCCAATTATTCTCCCTCTATCTATGGGTAAATAGTAGGGCAGACTAGGTTCTTCAGCCTTGGTGAGGCAACTAGTCTAGGAGAAGGAAAACTCTGAATTCAAACCTGTTAAACTTCGCTTAAAAATTGACCTTGTGTCATATCCTGCCCGAGCGGAGGGGGTGGTAAATAGGATAAATGCATATAATAGATAGGTGTGTATGTATGTGTATACATTTAAATAGTGTATATTTTGGCAGCAAGTTAATATTTAAACAAGTTCATCTAAAGACCATGGAACTTTCTTCTTTATAATCTTTAAATTTTTCCAAATAACCACTAATACCTACATTGGTCATAACACAAATACCTTCTCATGTCATCTTACATACAACTTCTCTGATACTAGTGCCATCGAACAACATAACCACAACACATAGTAATAACATCACTAAATTCACATCTGCTGAGATACAAACAATCCTCAACAATAACACCAAAATCATATATAAAAATAACAAAAAATGTCTAAAAATTCTTGAAGCCATCAATGTTAGATATAATCAACTAAATATAAATAAAATAGCATTCAATACTGGCACTAATATCGTGAACACCTTCAACTATTAACACACTAACAAAAGCACCCTAACCTTCCAATAAGATAAATTTTGCTCACAAACTAAAGAAAAACAAACAATACCTACAAAGAAAAAAAATCAAAAAAGAAAAAAAACAATTGATTGATATAATCGAAAGCACTTAGGAGCAGACCCTTGGGCAACTTTTATATCAGTTGGATCTGGATACAAAGATACAAACAAAAATTTTTTTTAAATAAATAAAAGAAACATAAGATCTTATAAAAGAAAGTTGCACAGTCTTTAACTGAACATGTCTAAATGAAATGTGTGTGTATATATAAATATATATATATATATATGTGTGTGTGTGTGTGTGTGTGTGTATGTATGTATATAAGTATGAGAGTGTGTGAATATGTGTGTGTGCATCTGGGAAAAAAAAAAAAAAAACATTTAATCCAGTTTTTAAAAATTTTGACAACATATCTTTTATTACTTTGTTTTTCCAGAAATGTTTTTTATATTGTGTGTCACTTGACATAAGGGCACAATTTTATATACAATGCATGCAAAAATGAGTACATAATTTTTTAACATTACTTATGTAATTAAGGGTACACTGCTAAATATTCAAATTTAAATGTGTAAAAGTGACATGCAACATACATGTTTAAATTCTAAGATCCAAGACACTGAATTAAAAATGTATATATATATATATATATATATATATATATATATACCTATGTGTGTGTGTGAGAGAGAGAGAGAGTGTATAGTTGGGCAGCCGCCTTACATTTAAGCATGTTTGATTAAATAATAAAGAAACATTTTGTCTATATAATTTTATTAAGACCCTTCAAGGATTTTAATAAAATTATATAGGTAAGATGTGTCTATTATTTTATATATATATATATATATATATATATATATATATATATATATATATATATACACACACACACACACACACACACACGTACGTATGTGGTGACGGTCACATCTTGACAGATGATAGCCATCTTTACAACCTGAATTACAACTCAAACATCCTGATTAACAACTAATTCAACTTGTGAAAAATGTACAAGATGCCTAAGGTGATAAGGTAATAAGGCATTTGTACGTCACTGGATCAGAGTGACATATGCTTGGATGACATTTATTCCACTCTCTGGGTCTACATAACAACACCCCAGTGACAAGCACAGCAAGATAACTGGTGGCCATGCAAAATGCAAGTTTTATTTCAGAGTAACTTCTCTGAGACTTTTCTGGTCAAGGAATATCTACAAGTCTGCAGAGGTTTGATACCAAAACTTTGTTGGCCAGTTTTGATTTTGGAGTTAACTTCTATAAGTGTTACCCCTTTACCCTATTTACCAACCCCTCCGCTCGGGCAGGATATGACACAAGGTCAATTTTTAAACGGAGTTTAACAGGTTTGAATTCAGAGTTTTCCTTCTCCTAGACTAGTTGCCTAACCAAGGCTGAAGAACCTAGTCTGTTCTACTATTTACCCATAGCTGGAGGGAGAATAATTGGATTCATACCTTTCCCAAGGGTATTAGTGCTATGTGAAATGCAATCAGTCTCGTCCAGGATTTGAACTCATGTCGCCGGGTTCATTTCCTACGACGATAACAATTACACCACGTGTTACCCCTTTGCAATGGCTTTATCATTATCCTCGAGCCACTTCTACTCAATTATATATATATATATATATCAATAAATAGGTCTGCAAATTAATTTGAAACTTTCCGTTTTTATTTCATAAAATTATGCTCCACACATTTCAGACTTCATGGTCCTCTTCAGGAGACCAATGATGGCAAGGTTTGTTTGCTTCTAAACTGTATATATTGTTTAAAAAACAGGAACTTTATATATAGTTTTTCATAGGAAATTTATTTCACTTATTGAAGCTCATCAAATGAATTTCAAATACATAATTTTGCTCTGCAGGTATATTTTGTATTAAATAGCCATGCATTAAGCACTCATTCTTTGGATAGACAGTATATATATATATATATATATATACACAGATACAGAGGGTCATTCAAAAATTAACCTCTTTTATAAGAGTACCTTTATGATATGATTTAATTCTTCATTTTTAATCTACACTATTTACTATTAATTGTTTAAAAGCTATTAGAAAAAAAAACAACCTATTTCCATACCTTGGACAATTGTCCTCATCTTCATTGTTATTTTTCCCAATGTACTACCAACCTTTTGTCATGGTCAAAAACCTTCAGTTTGGTTTTATAGTATATCCATATTTATCAACCCCTCCGCTCGGGCAGGATATGACACAAGATCAATTTTTAAGCGAAGTTTAACAGGTTTGAATTTAGAGCTGTCCTTCTCCTAGACTAGTTGCCTCACTAAGGCTAAAGAACCTAGTCTGCCCTACTATTTGCCCATAGCTGGAGGGAGAATATTTGGATTCATACCTTTCCCAAGGGTATTAGTGCTATGTGAAATGCAATCAGTCTCATCCAGGATTTGAACTCTATCACCGTGTCCATTTCCTACGACGATAACCATTACACCAGTAAATCAAATGTTGTAGGTTATTTAATGCCAAATCCATTTATATACACATATATTATGTATATGAGTTCGAAACACATTTTGTTGATAACATTTTTAAACAATCCAAATTCATTTTCTTTTTACAGTTAAATAATTTCACTTATTTCTATCTAATAAGAATAATTCTATTTACTATTAATCATTTGTTTGTACACAGATGTTTCAAGTACTGCTATTTAACATTAACAGTTCAATTAAATATCATTCGTTTTCACAGTTAAATGATCAAAGTTCTATTTCAAGCAATTCAGTTTAGCATGTCATTTGTTTGCACTCGGTTTAAATGTCAAGCACTCCTAATTGACCCACAGATAGGACCCTATCAGCTGCTACCACTCTAGACTAGAGTGGACCTGGGAGTGATAACAATGAAGGGATACTCCATGTTCCTCAAAGCTCAAGCATTACTGGAGTCTCAACCATCAGATTGGGGGGAGTCTTACCCCTCTGCAGAGATGCAACTGGTGTATTTTACAGCCCCAGCCGACTAGGCCACAAAAACCTTCAGGGAATCTTGAAGTGAGTCATATGCTACCTGGGTATGCCGTTGTCCATGTCTTGAGAAATTTCATCAGTTATTGGTAGCAGTAGACTCACTGAAAAACTCTTTTATACCTCTCACCCACAGTCCCATTTAGAGATTGTTTTAAGGGCCTAAAGAAATTTTGTTTGTTTCTTCAACCAGAGCATGTACGTTTTTAACAATTTCTGGGCCAAGGTTTAGTGAAAATAGAAGGGACATTACAAAGGTAATATAAGTGAAGTTAGCGAACTTAGTCAAGGTGACCCAAATGCTCCCTTTTCAATAGTTACTCCACTGAGGTGTCGGGGAGGGTACTTCTCCTTTCCCTGGATGAGCAATTTACCCTTGATCTTTACCTCATAATACTGAGTGTTAAGCAAGATGTTATCAAGTACCATTTTTGAGTCTTTGGTAAGTAAAGTAGGCGACCTTAGTCAAAGGTGACCCAATGACTCCCTTTTCAATAGCTACTACACTGAGGTTTAGAGGAGGGCACTACGTTCCTTGCATTGCTCCACTTATAAAGTTAAGCAAAGTGGCATCAAGTACTATTTTTTTGAGTCTTTAGTATAACTCAACCTGGGATTGAACCCTGGTCTCCCAGACCATTGGCAAACACTCTACTCATTAGACCAATGGCCCAGTTACAAAGGTAACATAATTAGATTGAATTAACTGATACAAGATATCCAAAACAGAATGAAATTCCCTGAAGATTACCCATTATGACACAAGAAAATAAAAAAAATAAGTTTTGAATATAACAACTAAGATAAGGACAATAGTTTCAAATATGTAACTAATGTCAGTATAACTAACAACAACTCATCTTAAAAATTCAGACAAAGAAATTCTAGTTAGAAATCCACATATATAGAATTTAGTGTATGTGTGTGTATATATATATATATATATATATATATGATATTATTCAACCCAGTAAATCTGGAATTCAAAAATGAAATAGAATATCAAATTTAAATTATCCTAATAAAGAGCTCAATGTAAATAAAATCCACAGAGCAAATAATTTTCTCATCAAAAATAAATTTATCATCATGACTGATTGTTGGGTTTTTTTATGAGAAAAATAATATATATATATATATATATATATAATGTGTGTGTGTGTGTGTGTGTGTGTATTTTGTAATTTTCTTGAAGCATTGCACAAATTATTTTACTTTATAGTATTGAATTAATTTAGAGGGCTATTGAAATGTGAAGCAATAAGTGACTCTAATTAATTTCAAAGTAAAAACTTCATCGTCAGAGACTTTTTTTTTTTTAAATAAATGAACACAATGTTGGAGGTTTTAATTTTTTTTTTTTTTAACGTTGTAAACATTAAAAAAAGAAAATTAAACCTCCAACATCATGTTCATTTATTTTGAACATTGGAAACATTAAAAACTCAATCTTCCAAATCGTGTTCATTTACTTTGAACGTTTACAACTTTCAAAATAAATTTGAACCTCCAACATTGTGTTCATTTATATATAAAAAAAAAAAGTCTCTGACGATGAAGTTTGACTTTGAAATCAACTAGACTTAAATATTTATTATTTCGCATTGCAATAGCCCTTTAAATTAATTCAATACTATAAAATGATAGATAGATAGGATAATTTTTTTAATGTTACAAACTGCTACAAGTGTACCTTTATGATATTATGAATGTAAACAGTCTCATTACTTCGTATTAAAAGTACTCCTTCAAAAATATTAACATTGTTTTTAATCAATTATACAAGAACACAAGAATGTGTTGATAAGAATGGTGAACAAGAATCATAATATGAAGATATTCCCATAAAAGTGTTAAGAAAATTTTCAAATCAGTTGTATGTTCGTGTGGGGTATATATATATATATATATATATATATATATATATATATATATATATATATATATATATACACACACATGCTTCGGCTGAAAATAATTTTTACTTCAGTTTAACTTTAGGTTGGTTCCATATTCAGAAGTACTGAAGTAAGGGAAATAATAATGAGTTTCATTATGTAAGTTATTTCCCTTCAAACGTTAAAAATTTAAAAGGTGAGTCTGAAAGTTTATTCATTAATTGACTCAGATTATAAACCAATAAGTGAAGAGTAAAATAGTAACTTTTTAGGATTTTTTCCTTGTCTGTCAAAAGAATAAATAAAGAGGCCCAAAGAAGGCCACTACTGCAGACAAAAAATAGAAAAAGTAGAAGAAAGAAAGAAGCCAGTTTGGAAGAGGAAGAGGAAATTGGCATTTTTCCACCCATTTAAAAAGTCAAGTTTAACGAAGAAATTTGTTTTGTTTTTTTTACTTGAAAGTAGGCTTTTTTCTTTTAACCAACAGATCTTTTGTTTTGTTTTAAAGACTAATTTTTAATGACACTGAATAAAAGGAAACTTTTCTCATATGCACCCCCAATTTTTTTTTTTTTGTCCATCAAAATTATGTTTTGTTTTTTTTTTGTTCATTTTATCAACTTCAATTTTTTATATTCCTTTAGCCTTCGATATATTCATGAATGAAATGTATGAATTAGTTTAGGTCAGAAAATCATGACAATTAAATAAAAGAATTCAAACCAACAAAATTAAGTCAGTATGATGCAATGGTAAAACTATTTAAATATTGCCACCATTTTTGAGAGCCCATATCTACTAGTCAGTAATAACTGACTCTGCTTCATTATCTAAGAAATTCATCTTGTGTTGAAGAAAAATAAGTGAAAGTTATGATCATATTTGAATGACTGATCATCATCATGTCGTGCCATCAGCACAGATATCCCTGGCCTTCTCTCGCCACCCCTCCCTATCGTCTATTGCTTCCAGCAGGTCTTCAGGGCTACATCCCGTATCGGCACAGAGCTGTTATATGTAGATTCGAGCTGGTTGGCCCACTTTTGCTCAGCCATGTGAAGGGGTTCACAGGAGTACATCACTTATGAGCTCGTCCCTACTTCTCCAGCAGTGTCCCGCATGTCTGGTTTGTCTAATATTGATAGTTTTCGTGATTGGTGGTAGGTGGCCGTACAGCTGCTGCTTTGTGGGGTGCTACCTCCAGGACTTGTTCAATATTGTTTGCGGCATTCTTGTGTAGTTGCCGTCAAGCTTTTTCTCGATACATTTAGTTAGCGTTCATGTAGGAATGATTAGTAGGCTATTCACAGTAAGGGAACTTCAATGGAAAGGCATGCTCTCAAAGTCATGTAGGCTTATTCTTTATTCCCGTAGATTGTAGATTATTAATCTATAAGTTGCAATTAGAAAGCAACAAATATTACATTGAAAAAATACCAGTCATAAATTGTTACTAATTCTATAATATTAAATCTTAACTTCATGAAGATAAACCTATGAAGATTGAAAAGCCATTACCCAAATAATTGGTTTGGTTTCTTTGTTTTTAATGGCATATCAACCTTTCTAGGTCATTTAATGCCAAAGCTATTCTCCAAGAAGAATAGTGGTACTAATTAACCCATAGCAGGGAGGATGGCAGGGTTCATACCTTTCCCAAGGGTATTTGCCCGAAAGTGAATGTAATAGCACGACTGGAGTATGAACTCGCTTTACTAAGATTCTGCAGTCCATCGCTTTAACCATTACACCACAAGGACACCCCCATTACCCAAATAAACCAATGAAAAAGTTGTAATGGGTTTTATGACATATCAACTCTTCTGGTGTTATTTGATGCCAATCCTGTTTATACATATATATTAAATATAGGATTGGTAAACTCATTTTATAGATAATATTTTTAAACAAGCCTGAGCTCATTCCTTTGCACACAGTTAAATGATTTCAAGTATTTCTAATACAAATAATACTATTTACTATTGATTTGAATGCAGTTAAATGATTTCAAGTATTTCTAATATGAATAATACTATTTACTATTGATTTGAATGCAGTTAAATGATTTCAAGTATTTCTAATATGAATAATACTATTTACTATTGATTTGAATGCAGTTAAATGATTTCAAGTATTTCTAATACAAATAATACTATTGATTTGAATGCAGTTAAATGATTTCAAGTATTTCTAATACAAATAATACTATTTACTATTGATTTGCATGCAGTTAAATGATTTCAAGTATTTCTAATATGAATAATACTATTTACTATTGATTTGAATACAGTTAAATGATTTCAAGTATTGCTTTGTAACACTGACAATTTAAGTGAACACCAGTCATTTGTTTGTACACAGTTTAATGGTTATCCTTAAATCATTTGTGAGTGAATAGTTTGTAGGTAATTTCATTTTTAAATGTGTTAGGACAAATTTGTTTGCACACAAGTATTGCTATTGTTTCTATACAGTTAAATGGTTTCAATTATTGCGATCTAACACATATAATTCCTCTACTTAGAAAAGAAAATGTACATTTAACACATATTTCTTTTTAATATCAATCATTTGTTTGCACACAGTGAAGTCATTTTAAGTATTACTACCTAACATTAATTATTCAATTCAACACCATTTATTCATTTGAACATAATCAAATAGTTCCAAGTATCGGTATGTAATACTAATAATTTTATTTTGCACACAGATAAATGGTTTCAAGTATTCTACACTAATATTTTTATTTACACACAGTTAAATGGTTCAAAGTTTGATATGCATCACTAACAATTCAATTAAAAAGTAATTTCTTTACTCAGTTAAATCTGCAATGATTTCTGATAATTCAATTTAATGTAAGTCACTAGTTTGTACACAGTTTAAATTGTCAAACAGTTCTATTTGACCCATAGATAGAACCCTATCAGTTACATACATATAATAATACTAAGTCAGCAGTTATATAGTATTAAGTATTCCTATCTAATACTAATAATTTATACACAATTATATGATTTAAAGTAACTATTCCTATTTAATAATAATCATTTTTAGGCACAGTTATATGGTTTGAAGTATTCCTATATAACACCAACAATTTGCTTGCCCAGTCGACTGGGGCTGGAGAATATATGGACTGCACCTCTGCAGAGGGGTAAAACCGCCCCCAAAGAGTGTCCTGGGTATGACACTAAACAATCTGATGGTGAGGCTCCAGTGATGCTCAGGCATTAGGGAATGCAGTGTGCTCCTTCATTGCTATTACTCCCAGGTCCACTCAGCTCCGGAATGGTAGCACCTGATGGGGCCCTATCTATAGGTTAAATAGAACTAAACTGGATACTTATGCTGAACTGAATTGTTTGAATTGGAACTGTTTGATTAAATTGAATAGCTTGAAATAGAAATGTTTTTGACAATTAAACTGCATACTTATGCTAAACAGAGTGGTTTGAAATGGAACCGTTTTTGACATTGAAACTGTACTTATGCTAAACTGAATTGTTTAATATAGAACTGTTTTGACATTTAACTGTGTGTAAACAAAATCTATACGTATACTAAACTGAATTAGCTGAATGAGAACTGTTTGAATAAACCGAATAGCTTGAAATAGAAATGTTTTTGACAATTTAACTGTTTACTCATGCTAAACTGAACTGTTTGAAATAGAACTGACTATTTGTATAAAAATAGAACTGGTGTTAGATAACCTTCAAAGGTTGATATGCCATAAAACCCAATCAATCAACCAACCAACAATCTGCATTCAAGTATATAGTTTCAAGTAACTAATAATAATCCATATTAAACAATTATAGCTTCAAGTAACTATTCTTGATATAAACAATTTGCACACAATCGTATATCAAGTATTCCTATGTAATATAAATGATATTCAAACAGATCTATTTGAGGCATAGATGGGACCCTGACAGTACTACCACTCTGGGTCAGAGTAGATCAGGAAGTAATGTTCCAGAACTGGAACCTCACCACTGGGTGCAAGTTAGTTTTTTACTCAGGGTACCCCTTGATAGGAGTCTTACTCCCTCTGTAAAAAATGCAATCAACATATTCTAAGCCTTAAAACAGTGACTGGCTGAGAAGGAAAAAACTCTGAATTCAAAGAAAAAAAAATTTACCTTTGAAAGAGTTCAGCATTAGCAAAATCATCCAACCCTGTTGTGTAAACAACCCATGCCAAATTTGCACAGGCCAACAGAGTTTGCGAGAAGCAGGGATCCCTTAGTAGGTATGAGGCCCAATTTGGAATATATATTGTTGAGGTATCACCCCTATTTTCAATACATAATAGACTCTTCTAATAAAGATATAACATTTGACTGTAATCTTCTCAGAGTTTAGTAGCAAAACTACACAAGTGACATTGTATAATTTGTCTCTTGTAATAAATAACTTTTATTCTTCTCTCTAAGTATGTGTTTGTTTTATTTATTTTATGCCCTTTTCTGAGGACATAACATATATATTACAATCTACTTGATTTCTTAAACATTTGCGAGGGGTGTCCTTGTGGTGTAATGGTTAAAGCGATGGACTACGGAATCGTAGTACGCGAGTTCGTACTCCAGTTGCGCTATTATGTTCACTTTCAGGCAAATACCCTTGGGAAAGGTATGAACACCCTTATCCTCCTAGCTATGGGTTAAATAGTACCACTACTGTTCTTCTAGGAGAATAGCATTGGAATTAAATAACCTACAAAGGTTGATATGCCATTAAACAAAGAAACCAACCCAAACCATCAGAAACATTTGCATTAGCCTCCTAATTGACACTTTCTTTGTATACACAGCATGCATGAAGCTTCAAACTATTCCCTAAAATCCCTTTTGTAAGTTGGCGACCAGAAGGCTCCCTTTTCAATAGCTACTACACCAAGGTGTAGGGAAGGGTGCTACTCCTTTCCCTGGATTGCTCCACTTTACCATCGATACATACCTTATATTGCTGAGTGTTAAGCAAGGAGGTATCAAGTACCATTTTTAAAGTCTGGTATGACGTGACCTGGGATTGAACCCAGGTCTCCTGGACCATTGGTGAACACTCTACCCACTAAGCCCTTTTTACTATTCCCTAAAATGCACTAGAGTTACATATTGACCTTAGACAGGCCAGTTAATGTGGATTTCAAAAACAGGATGTGCAGCTGTGTCTTAAGTTAAACAAGGGACAGCAGAAATGTCACATTAATTGCACAGGCAGTATTGTGTAGATGAGAGTGCCAGAAGGAAATGTGCGGTGTCAGCGGTCAGTCAGGGAGAGTAGTCAGCAGAGCAGACAAGTCACATTGTCTGGGCGTTAGCCTGGAAGGGATCAGGTAACCCCCGGGTTGAGAAGCCAGCTCTGTATCAATCTCCCATGAAAGAAGCACAAAGTATAAATGGTAGTGGGGTTCCCTGTTTATCTGTCTCTCTCATGCGACGATTTCAATGTTTCGTAATAAAGAAACTTATATTTTTATAAATAAGTATTGTTGTCACTTGCTACCCTGATATACAACACAAGTTCACCTTTCAAATTGCCTTAAATTCTTACCAATCACTTGTTATTCTATGACCTTTTGCCTGTAGTGTCCAATTGGACTTTGTTATGGGGAATTTGAGCATAAAAATAAAATATCCAAAAATTTCTCCTGAAAAGAACAAATTGGTTCAATCTTAATAACAACTCAATACTTTCCACAAATCTAATTCAACTGCCAACAAATTGAGAGTATTTCAATGTTCGGATATTCAATATTTTTTATCGTATATTAATCATACATTATTTCTAGTATTTTGTACAAAATGAGATCATTTCCATGTGTGGATATTCAACAATGTAAGTATTAAGTCATAGAATTGGTAGGTAAAGTCAGAATTTGTTTTATTTTTTTTCACAGATAAATTATCTGATAATATACCTCTAATTTTGATTTGGTTAGGTCATGTTGGTTTTTATGGCATATCAACCATTGCAAGTTATTTAATGTCAAATCCTCTTTATAGATATATATTGAATATATATGATTTAGTTTGGTTGGCTTTTATGGCATATCAAACATTATAGGTTATTTAATACCAAATCCTATTTAGACATATATATTAAATATATATGGTTTGGTTAGGTTTTATGGCATATCAACCATGGTGGATTATTTAATGCCAAATCCTCTTTATATATTAAAAATATAAAATTGGGTTTGGTTGGGTTTTATGGCATATCAACCATTGTGGGTTATTTAATGTCAAGCCCTGTTTTTATATATATATATATATATATATATATATATATATATATAAATGCCTAAAGTGTCAGAAAAAATCCTGCTAGGTTTCACCTAACCAGATATCAGGTCGATTCTTACTAAAGAAGGACTGAACCAAAACTACATTATATTGATTAAAAGACCACTAGAAAGAATAAAATATTGTATTCCTTTTAAGAATTGTAAACTAAAATATATTGGTAAAACATCTCGGAACCTTCACATTCACTTGAAAGAATACAAAAGAAACATAAGAATTGGTAACTTAAAAATTGTCCTATTTCAACACATAGCTCAATCTAATCACAACTTCAATTTCAATTCTGCACAGATGCTCATTTACATTCATAATAAAAGGTTAAGACGATTTTTCGAAGCTGCTGCTATTTCACTCTGTAATTCCCTAAATACTTGTCCTGGTTTTTATAATATTTCTCCTTACTCAAGCAAATCTATTTTTAATAGCTACAAAATATTCCATCTTTAGTTAATATATTCCACATATATCATAATTTTATGCTTTCTTTTTCTTCCTCCTTTTGATTCGAAATCTTTCTTGATAAACAAATGGAACATAAATTCTATACAATATTTCTAATTATTCAAATTATTCAAATGACATAATTTAAAAATTAATCAGGATTATTCAAATGACATAATTTAAAACAACAAACACTGATACATTAATTAAATGGACAACTTTTTCTTATTATACAAATTTTCCCTAGGTTTTAGTATTTTGCATTTTTAAACATCTATTGTTGATTTAACATCACTAATACCATCCCTCATAGCCCTGATGATGGTTCATTAGAACCGAAACGCTATAGTGTCGACTGAGCTTCTCAATAAATCTCTCCTACTTGGATTACCTTGTTATCAATTTATATATATATATATATATATATATATATATATAAATATGATTTGCAAACACATTTTGTAGATAACATTTTTACTCAAGCCTGAGATTATTTTTTACTCACAATTGAATGATTTCAAGCATTTCTATATAAGTCACAATTTACCATCAGTCATTTCTTTGCACACATAATTTGCAGATACTTTGATTTTTTAATTAATTACAACTAATTTTTTTGCACACTAGTATTGCTATTGTTTTCACACAGTGAAATAGTTTCAATTATTGTTATCTAACATTTATAATTCTAATCAATATTAATCATTTGTTTGCAGACAGTGAAGTAGTTTCAAGTATTGCTGTTTAACATAAATAATTCTATTCAACACCATTCATTTGCACAGAGTCTAATAGTTCCAAGCATTGTTATGATATACCATTAATTCAATTTAGGCACACCGTTAAAGTTTCAAGTATTGCTATTTAACATAAATAAATCTATTCAACATCACAAATTCTTTGGCCTGCAGTTAAATAGTTCCAAATAATGCTATACCTCACTAATGATTCAATTAGACAATCATTTGTTTACAAAGGGTTAAATGATCAAATAGGTCTATTTCTAATTAAATTTAAGCTCTGACATTGGTTTGCACACTGTTTAAATGTCAAACAGTTCTATTTAATCCATAGATAGGACCCTATCAGGTACTACCACTTCAGGTCAGAGTGGACCTGAGAGCAATGGCAATAAAGGGATATTCCATATTCCCCAAAGCTCCAGGGCTGGAGCCTTGACATCAGGACACTCATTGAGGGATTCTTACCCCTCTGCAGAGATGCAGTCTGTATATTCTACAGCCATAGCCAACTTGGCTGCCAACAATTTTAAACTTATTATTTCAAGAGTTGTACAAACTACTTGAGCCTTTTTCCTTTTGTGACTAATATAGCAATTTATTTAGTCCATTCTACATTTACATTCTATAATTTTGTTGCCAAGTCAGCTGGGGCGGTAGAATACACCGACAGCACCTCTATAGATGAGTAAGAGCCTCCCCCAACGAGTGTCTTGGATATGATACTGAACAATCTGATGGCAAGGTTCCAATGATGCTGGAGCTTTGGGGAATGCAGAGCACTCCTTCATTGCCAATGCTCACAGGTCCACTCTGCCCCGGAGTGGTAGCACCTGATAGGGCCCTATCTATGGGTCAAATAGAAGTAAACTGCGAACTTATGCTAAACTGAAATGTTTGAAATAGAACTGTTTTGACATTTAACTGTATGTGGACAAGATCTATACTCATACTAATATGACATGATGGCCACCTAGGAATTTGAGGCCTAAGAAAAACATTATTAAAAGAATCCGACACTTGGGTTTTGTTGCTTGGCCAAAAGGATTTTTATAATAACAGGTCTCTGGTGGTTGTTAGCCAAAAATAATGATAAAATTTTCATGTCCACAGATCTGGGTTTTGTCTCGGTCAAAAATGGATTGAGAGAATTTTTATTTCTGACAGGTCAGATAACAAAGATTAATGAGTTAATCCTCTGGCCTACGCAAATTCTGGGGGTTGTGGGGTACTTAGAATGCCTTACCAGCTATGGGATGGTGGAGCAAATTGATTCGTCAGAACCAAAGGTGGTAAGAGGGATATTGATAAGTAAGGGGGAGGGAGAGGCTTGAATGGCCTCCTGATTGAAAGAGATGGGATAATTTTTCTGTACTTGAAAAATCACAGGGGTCTGCGAAATCCTGATTAATGGAAATCAGTTAGGGTTTGTCATTTTAGAGGTATTCCCCTTACCCCCTCAGACACTACCCTGATATAGGGTGGAATATTATTTAAACTGTCAGAGTTTTTGAAAGAACACACAAGAGCCAGTGGCCAGATTGACCTACATCAATTGAGTCATTCATCCCCACAGAAAGACAGAGGGAGAGAGAGGAAAAACTTAATTCTGCTACTTAGTCAACTCCAGCAAAGCCAAGTATTTACTCGCAACAAATTTTAACCCCGGATACATATTGTCAGCTCTGAAACCCATTGCTTGTGCCAGAATAGTATCAGAAGAGGCGATACTAAGAATCTTTATCTGACTTTGTGGAAGTTAAGAACTTAACATAATTGTGTCGACTGCACCCCGGACTGGTCACTACCTTTGCGCGTTATATGAACCTTGTAACTTATGGTGCAAAATATTGTAATAACCAGACTTATAAAATACGATTTCAATGTTAAAAAAGAGTTTGTTCTTCTTTAAAGAATTTTCTTATATCACTTCTTTCACAGCCAACAGATATTCTCAGCTCGACACACCTAGACTGTTTGACCTTTCTACCTGAGGTCAAATTCACAACATGGCAGGTAGAGGGTTAATTACAGGTTGACCTACAACCCAGTGAGGCAGGGACAGTGAGAAAATTGCTGTGTTTGACCAGAAAATAGCTTTCTGGTTGATATTGAGACAACAACGGGTGAGGTGTGGAAGGTGTAGTGGTATACTAAACTGAACTGTTTAAATTAGAACTGTTCGACTAAACTGAATAGCTTGAAATAGAAATGTTTTTGACAAACTGTCTACTCATGCTAAACTGAGTTGTTTGGGGTAGAATTGATTATTTGTATAAAAATGGATTTGGTATTAAATAACCTACAAGAGTCGATATGCCATAAAGCCCAAACAACCACAACCAACGTATAATTTTGGTTTTGTCTGGTTTCTTTGTTAACTGGCAAACTTTATCTTTTGTGGGTTATTTAATGTTAAAGCCATCCATATAGAAAAAGGATAGTGGTACTACTAAACCCATAGCTGACATTCCCAAAAGCTCCAGGGTTGGAGACTCATCACATAGTGAATTCTACAGCACTAGCCAAAGAGACTATATCCTAAATTGTTGCTCAGACAACTGAACTAATGTTTGGTATATCAAATATATAAGATTTGGTTTGGTTTTATGGCATATCAACCATAGCAGGTTATTTAATACCAAATCCTGTTTATACATATATAATAAATGTAAAGGATTTGGTTTGGTTTTATGGTATATCAACTGTTATAGGTTATTTAATGCCAAATCTTCTTTATACATATTAATTAAATATAAATGATTTGGTTTGGTTTGGTTTTATGGCATATCAACCATTGTAGGTTATTTAATACCAAATCCTCTTTGTACATATATGGTTTGGTTTTGTTTTATAGTATATCAACCATTGAAGGTTATTTAATACCAAATCCTATTTAGACATATATATTAGATACACATGATTTGGTTTTATGTCTTATCAACCATTGTAGGTTATTTAATGCTAAATATTTTTATACATATATATTAAATATATGATGTCTAAATATTTTGTATATTACATTTTTAAACCAGCCTGACCTCATTTTTCCCACACAGTTGAATGGTATCGCTTATTTCAATCAAATACAAATAATTCTATTTACTATTAATCATTTCTTTGCACACAGTCATGTTTTCAAGTATTGCTATGTATCACTTAAAATATGCTTAAATATCAGTCAGTTATTCACACACAGTTAAAGGATCAAACAGTTCTATTTCGAGCAATTCAATTTAACCTAAATCATTTGTTTGCACTCAGTTTAAATGATTAAACAGTTCTATTTGACCCATAGATAGGACCCAGATCAGAATGGACCAGGGAGCAATGGCAATGAAGGGGTACTCTACATTCCCCAAAACTCTGGCATTACTGGAGCCTCACCATCAGAGTGTTTAATGTCATACCAGGACACTCATTGGAGGGATCTTAGCAGAGATGCAGTCAGTGTATTCTACAACCCCAGTTAACTGGACTCTAAACTAAAGAAATTAGCTAAGATGACTTACAGTGTTTAGAAAAAATGACTTCAGTTCAATAGAATATGCCATAAACAGGTTGTCTTTTGTTTAATGGTGACCTGATTTTGGTTAGTTGGTTGGCTGTTTTTTGGGGGATTTTATGGCATATCAACCCTTTTCGGGTCTTTTAAGGCCAAATTAAATTTCAAACAATTTAACATAGATATAGTTTTTTGTTTACACACAGTTAAATGTCAAAACAGTTCTATTTCAAACAACTCAGTTTAGCATAAATACACAGTTAAGTTCTATTTGACCCATAGATAGGACCCTGTCAGGTGCTACCACTCCAGGACAGAGTGGACCTGGGAGCAATGGCAATGAAGGGGTATTCTGCATTCCCCAAAGCTCCAGCTGGAACCTCACCATCAGATTGTTTAGTGTCATATCCAAGACACTTGTTGAGTAGTGGAGGTCTTACCCCTTTGCAGAGAAGCAGGGGTGTATTCTACAATCCCTGCTGACTGGGCAAGCCTGATTCTGTCTTAACTTGATAAAAATAGTAGTACTATTAGTTATCATTTACTAAGCTTAGCTAAGTTTGGCACAAGATCAGAAGTATGAAGAACTTAATCAGAATCTAACTCATTGACTAGAGTCTGCTAATCTAGCTCACTAATCATTTGAAGTGCTGTTCGTGGTTTTAGAAGTCTGGTCGAAGTGGAATCAACCTATTGGGGGATAGTCAACTTATTTAACACACAAAATAAACTGATGGATGTTCACCAATCAGACATAAGCAAAATACTGCTCTCTTTTTTCCACCTCAAACTTAGTTTCTTATATGCTCATTAAATCTCGCCACTTCACGTGGGCTTATCACATTCTCCTCCATAAAATAAGTCACACCTCTTGCGTCCTTTTCTTCTTCTGGTTTCCGCGTGCCGGTAGCAGAGAGAGCACACCTTCTGTTTCTTCGAGGTAAGATTGTTCGTGGCATTACTACTACAGGTGCCCTAGTAACACTCTAACAGATGAAAGTCAATTTAAACTTGTCAATGATATACTCTCATATGTAACAATTTGGAAAGACAATTAACTTGGAAATTTGGAAAATTTTACACATAAAAAATAAGATGAGAGGTATATGAGAAAAATTATACAGTAGTTCTTTAATAAAAAAAAAAAAAATTATATGGTTGTTAGATGATAAAAAAATTATATGGCTCTTATGAATAATTATATGACTAGCAGGTGGTGAAAATTAGATATCCAAATATCCAGTCCATTATTGTTTTAGCTCTTTTCAGATATTGGCAGCCCCTAACCAAGACTAAAGTTCCCATCTGTCCAACAAGTTAACAATATCCAGTCCATTATTGTTTTAGCCCTTTTCAGATATTGGCAGCCCCTAACCAAGACCAAAGTTCCCATCTGTCCAACAAGTTAACAATAGCAGAGGTGGAGAAGAGATGGATTCATGCCTTTCTAAAGAACATTAGCCGGAAATGTAAATAGTCTCATCCAGAATTTGAGCTTTGACTCCTAAATCCAATTTGTTTTGACAATAACCATTAAGCAACCCACAATTCCAGTCTATTAGGATGTTTTAAATTTCTCATACAAGGTGATTAAAGAAGTCTATCTCAATGGTGATCAAATGGCATAGGAAGTCAAGCAAAAGACATGCTGAAGCATGTTCACATGTGTAAACTACAAATATATGGTTGAGCCAATCTGATTTAATCTGGAGAACATCTGACAAATAAAACAGACCAATAACAAATCACTTTGAAAATCCAGTAACAATCCTTGAACTATAAAAATTCAATACATGTTATATAAGGAAAGCACGTTCCTCTTGGCATATAAACTAAACACAGTATGTCTTCATTAGTTGAATGAGTTAATGGCACAGGTGAGTGGTGATGCTAGTTCAGAAGCACTTAGAAACTATATTCGGTGGTAGGATATAAAACCAACAAATACTAGGTTTAAGTTTTAAATGATAATACTACAGAAACATATATATATATATATATATATATATATATATATATACACACCCTCTATATATAAGAAAAGTTGAAAAAACAATCAAAAATTCAATGAATTTATTAAGAAAGTTGATGTTAAACATTTCGATTTTAATAACCTTAACAGGAGAAAAGAAAGTGTGTATTTCATCAAACATCCATCACTATTTTAACATTTTTCATAAATTCAAAGATCCGAAAAAGGTTATTAGAACCGAGACGTTTGTGGACTTTCATAATTAATTCATCAAATTTTGGATTATTTGTTTTTGCAACTTTATATATATATATATATATATATAAAAACCAAAGATAACATACCAAATGATATGTAAAAATAAGAGTAAATAATGCTTCTAGATAAACAACATTAGCAATATTTTCTTTTGGGGGCAAAAAAATGTATATATTCTTAACTCTTGAATGATTTATTCCATCATACACAGTGTTTTTGTTTTACCAGAAGTGGTTTTGAGCATAAATTGTTCTGTAACATATTGACCTCAAAGAACTATCACATGTTCCTCTTCAAGTCAAGTTACTTTTTTAAACTAATTTTTAGCCTCTATTTAAGCTATATTCAATCAATTCTTATCAATTTTTGAAGAAAAAAAAAATAAAGAAAACGTCAGTTGAAATTAATTTACTTTTAGATATTTGCTATGCTTGGCACAAGGTCATGTTTATGAAGCACCTATTGTGAGATAAGCTAATTCTCAATGGATTGTATGACTCATGAATCCTTCACTAAAATGGTAGCCATTTTGTTTGCTTTATTTATTCTATATTCTCTATATGACAAGAGCAAAAAAAAGACGGAAATAAAAAAGAGAAATAAATAATAGAACTCTCTGCATTCACGAGATCAAGAGACATCTTTGCATTTTGATTATCTTTGGGTATCCTCTCTGGTGGAGGTTTATCTAGAGTTCTTTAAAGTGAAATTTTCTTAGTTTCTTATTTATTATTATACATATTTTCCATGCTAAGGTGTAAGGTATAGATTTTAAGCAGTTTTTGAGGTGATGACTATTAAATTGATCAGAAATAGCAGTTTTGACTAAATTTATTTGTGATAACCTCAAGTGTCTTTGAAAGTCAGCACCACCATTTTTTTCTTATGTTCATCCTGAAGACAAGTTACTCTTATATTTTTAGCCTCAAATATCCAACTGTTTGGCCACTACTAAGTTTAATTCAACCAAGCAAGCAGGTGCTAATTTTATTAGTATAGAATCAATATTCAGAGTTTTAAAAAACTATCACTTCAACTTAAATAAATGGATAAATTTATTAGATATTTTCTTGAAACAAAAAGGAAAAATTAAAATTTTAAAAAAGAAAAGCAATAAAAGCCTAAATTTAAAATAAAACAAACAAAACCTTTTATTTTCATTTACTCGTGTCAATTTTCTGTTTAGATTGATCCTCGATTTATGCTTACAAAAATTATTCATTTGCATAGGATGACTGAATTTATGGTAATGAAATTCTTTTTTTATAGAGTTCATTTTTTGTTTTGTTTAATATGTCATTAAACAAAGAAACTGAAACCAAACCAATGTTTGTGGGCTATTTAATACCAAAGCTATCCCTCTAAGTTTAAGTTAGGTAATTTGGTTGAATGGCATATCCACCCTTTCATGCCAAATCCTGTTTATATATATTTGTAAGAGAAGAGTTTGTTGGTAATTCTATTTCTAAATGAGTCAGAGCTAATTTGTTTGCACACAATTAAATGGATTCAAGTATTGCTACCAAACACAAATAGTTTTATTTGCACACAGTTAAATAGTTTCAAGTATTTTAGTGTAATACTAATAATTTAATTTAACATCAATTCAACATTTATTTGCATATATTTAAATGGTTTAACAGTTTTATTCGACCCATAGATGAGACCCTATCAGAGTCATGGCAATAAAGGAGTACTCTACATTTCCCAAAGCTCCAGAACTGAAGCCTTACCATCAGATAGTTTAGTGTCATATCCAAGTGATATGTAGAGAAGTAGTCAGTCTATTCTATAGCTCCAGCTGATAGGCAGCCCCTTAGAAGAACATGTGGTACTATTTAACTCATCATTGGGAGGGAAAATAGGGTTCATACCTTTCCTAAATCTATAAGTCCAAAAGTGAATGAAATAATGCAACTTGAATTTGAACTCGTTTCCTACAATGTCAGAGTTTAGCACATTAGCCACTACACCACAGGGACTATCCCAGCTCATTTTTGAAAAGAAAGGTTGCTCCCATTATGTTTAAATTTCAACTTTATAAAATTCTTATATACCACCAGTAATGCCCCCTATTTATTTCAGTAGAAACTACAACAGATATAAGGAGCACAATAACATTGGATCCTATTTACCCAACCCCTCCGCTCGGGCAGGATATGACACAAGGTCAATTTTTTTAAGCGGAGTTTAACAGGTTTGAATTCAGAGTTTTCCTTCTCCTAGACTAGTTGCCTCACCAAGGCTGAAGAACCTAGTCTGCCCTACTATTTATCCATAGCTGGAGGGAGAATAATTGGATTCATACCTTTCCAAAGGGTATTAGTGCTATGTGAAATGCAATCAGTCTTGTCCAGGAATTGAACTCATATCGCCGTGTCCATATCCTGTGACGATAACCATTACACCATGGGCACCTCCAAATAACATTGGACAGAGCAAGTTTTCAGCTACAAAACACTTTAGATCAACAAATTTGACCTATATATTAATATACAGCATTTGTATATGTTGCGGAAAGGTGTGCATGTGGGAGGAGCCAACATCAACTAACACACCATCTCTGACCTAAACCCACATAAGCAATATTACTAAGATAATCTGCTTTAAGCTGAAACACGTTTATGTAAACACGTGTCTTAACAAGATAAAATAACTTTTTATTTCTTTGGACCAACTTTACAAAAAAGATTATCAGCTGATTCTTATCATTGTTATCAAAATGTAAAATCATCAAGGTTGGTTGGTTGGTTTCTTTGTTTTAATGGCATATTAACCTTAATGGGTTATTTAATTCCAAAGCCATTCTTTGAGAAATACAGTAATGGTAATATTTAACTCGTAGATGGGAGTGAATGTTTACCTTTCCTAAAATTATTAGGCCTGAAGTGAACATAATAGAGTGAATGCAGTTTGAACTTGCTTATTACAATATCACTGCCTAGTACATTAGCCACTTCACCATGTAGACTTCCTTCCACTCATAAGTATTTGAGTGTAAATATTCATGTGTGTATGTGTGTATATATATATGTCACATTTCACATTACAAACTTATACAGAAATATACCCCATGAATTAGAAATAAAAGCTATCTCATTTTGGATCGATAAATACTCTGAAATACTACATCCAAGATTTAACAAAAAATTTATTACAACAGGTATAGAATTAAATCCTATATAATAACTCTTTCCCTTTTGACAAGAGACATCCAGACCCTAGGAATAGCTATAGGAACGAAAATGGCTCCCATATATGCTACTCTTACCTTAGCATTTTTGGAAGAAAATTTATATGAAATCAGAGGTAAAAAAAATACAATGAAAATATAAAAAGAGAATTTACTAAATCATGGAAGAGATACTTAGATGATTGTTTCATATTCTGAAACTGTACATGGGGAAACATTAATGACTTGCACAACATACTCCAAAACCTATACCCTAAAATAAAATTTACAATGGAATATAGCTTCTAAGAACTACCATTTTTAGACATCTACCACAAACTAACAGACACCCAACAATATCTCCATTTTAATAGTCATCACCCCAGAAACTACTTAAAACCTATTCCTTATACCTTAGCATGGAGAATATGTATAATAATAAATAAGAAACTAAGAAAATTTCACCTTAAAGAACTCTACATAAACTTCCACCAGAGAGGATACCCAAAAACTAATAAATAAGGAAATAGAAATAGCAGAAAAATACCATTAAAAGAACTAAGATCCCATCAAAAACATAACAACAAAAAACTCTTAACATACGTTACAACCTATGATAAAAACAACCCAGAATTATTCAGAGAAATAACAAAAAATCTCAAGAAACTTAAACAATGACAAAATGAAAGAAATACTAGATAAACTAAAATCATCAAAAGCCATCGACAACCCAAAAACCTTAAAAAAGGTACTCACTTCTTCCAAATTCAGGGAACAACACATTAATGGGGTCAATAAATGCAAAATGAAAGATGCAGGGTTTGCAATATAATAAAAGAAGGACAATCATATACTTTCAAAGACTCTAAAAAAATAAATTAAAAAAATTTTAAAAAATTGCATTATGAATAAAAATTTAAGCTGCAACTCAAAGAAATGTAATATGCATAATAGAATGTGAAAATTGTAAACAAACAATTATAGGTTGTACTAAAAATTTTAATAACAGAATGTCGCTACATAAGAGTAATGTCAAAATAGAGATTAATAGAAAATTATTTGTGTCCAAACATATTTACATGGATTATTTAAAACAATGCTAATATTTCAAACAATTACAATTTACTACAAATCAAAGAAAAAGATTCTATTGAAAAATACAAAACCACATTAACTAAAACTTAAAATACACAAACACACAAATAAGTAAATAAATGGACATGCATACGAACGCGTAAACAAACACAAACACGTGAAAAATTGAAACAAGACAAACAAAAATAAAAGCACGGGAAACAAGACAAAAAAACGTTAGAAAAACTCCAGTACGAACACATTTGCAAAGATTATTTCCCTTTATCAGTTGAATTTCTAAAATAAAGTGGCCACTCAAGAGCTGGGGGACTGGACAATTTATCTGATCCATTTTTTTAAACCTACTGTCTTACATTTAACTTTTGATAATTTGTGCAAATGTTTTTTCAAAAATAGAAATGAAGGAAGAAAGGAAAGTCACACCGTCAGCTTTTGAGTCTGATCACTTTTCTGAGTGAGAACAAAAATAACTTGAAAATAATAATAATAATGATATGGAACATGAAGGAGACAGTGATACCAGTTGTAGTTGATGCACTTGGAATAATCCTTAAAGGCTTGGTAAAAGGACTGGAAGACTTAGCAATCAGAGGTCAAGTAGAGACCATCTAGACTACAGCATTATTAAGTTTGGCCAGAATACTGAGAAGAGTCCTGAAGACCAGGGGAGACTTGCTGTCACTCAAACTCCAATGAAAAACTATCAGTTAACGCAGGTGTGAAAAACTCTCGAACGAGTAAAAAAAAATAATAATAATGATTCAAGTAAAATAAGTAATATCTTAAGCTATTTAGTAATAAAATAAGTAATATTTTTAATAAAGTAATGTCTTAATTAGTATGAATTAGATTATATTTTAATGAATTTGAATGGTTTTTATAAAACTGAGTGTTTATTTACCAACATATATTGCCTGTCTCATTTGTAGACAACAAAGTAATAATTAATGATATTATTTAGTTTAAGTTAAGCTTTGTTGAAATATTTCATGAAAATTATTTATCAATAAAATATAATATTTTAATTCATTCAACTTATAGTAAAAATAATTTTAAAAACAAATCAAATAATATTTTAATGAATTAGTCTTTTGTCGTTTTTTTTTACCATAAGAGGTAACAATACTAAATGTAATACTAATTCTAATTCATTCCAAAACTATAACTGACCAGAAGAAAAACAGGAAACAGTAACTTATATTTACAGCTGTTTAGTAAATGGTGTTTACTGTTCAGGATTTGTGTTACAATTCATTTGTTTCAATGGGTCTGAGTAAATTCAATCAGCCTGTGATAGCCTCATTAATAGTTGGTTGTATTTTATGGCAAATCAACCATAGTAGATTATTTAATGCCAAATCCTGTTTACATAAATGGTTTGTAAACAGTTAATAGGTAAAATTTTAAAATTAATCAAAGTTCTTTTGTTTACACACAGTTAAATGGTTTCAAGTATTACTATTCAACACTAATAATTCCAGTCAACATTATTCACTCATTTGCACAGTTAAATGGTTTCAAGTATTGCCACATAATACTGATAATTCAATTTAAGTCATTTGTTTGCACAGTTAAATGGTTTCAAGTATAATAAATGATTAAATATTTCTATTTGACCCATAGGTGGGAGCAAAGGCAATGAAGGGGTACTCCCCATTCTTCAATGCTCCAGGCCTGGAGCCTCATTATCAGATCTAGTTTAGTCTCATACCAGGAACACTAGTTATATTTGACCCTTGGATGGAATCCTAACAGGTTCTACTATTTTAGGTCAGAGTGGATCTGGGAGTAATGGCAATGGAGAGGAACTCCCCATTTTCCAAAGCTCCAGGACTGGAGCCTCATTATCAGATGCAGTTTAGTTTATACTGAGGAGACCCTCATTAGATTTTGTTCATTATGAAGTGCAAAATTTATATAAGTCAACATTCAGTTGTAACTGAGTTATATATGTAGATCCTTTTTTTTTCTCCAAGTTGAGGAATTATATTATAAATTTAATTACCATGACCAGAAAATCTGGACAGCTGTTTTGACCTTATTAGGTCTCATCAGCAGTGTATACCATGATCTCCCCTATTGGAGATCAAACCAGCACCCACAGAATGCAATTGCACTCAAGCAATGCCAAATTAACTTGTCATGGTAAAAGTATGGATGTAACTAAAAGACACATCAGGTTAATTGGCTGCAAATTTACCATGACTAGTTAATTTGGCATTGCTTGTGTGCAATGTGGACCAGTAGTCAGTGGTAGAAGTTCGGCTCTGCATTCTGTGGTCACTGGTTCAATCTCCAGTAAGGGAAACCACAGTATACACTGCTGATAAGACCTAATAAGGTCAAAACAGCTGTCCAATGTTTCCCTATGTCACATGCAAGTATTTGCCAGATTTTCTGGTCCCAGTAATTCAATTTATATGAATTATATACTTTGAAGCATAGTTTGAAACAAGCCGCAGCAGGCATTGGCCTCCATGTCAATGCACACAAAACTGAATATATGTGTTACAACCAAACGGGCAACATTGCCACACTAGACGGAGCCTCTCTGAAACTAGTAGACAAATTCACCTACCTAGGAAGTAGCATCTCATCAACCGAAAAAGACATCGACAGACGACTGACGAAAGCATGGACGGCTATCAATAGGCTCTCGATCATATGGAAATCAGACCTGACCGATAAAATGAAACGCGGTTTCTTCCAGGCAGCGGTTGTATCGATACTGCTATATGGATGCATTACATGGACACTAACTAAACGGCTGGAGAAGAATCTAGACGGCAATTACACAAGAATGTTGAGAGCAATATTGAACAAGTCCTGGTGACAACACCCCACGAGACACCAACTATACGGCCACTTGCCTCCCATCACGAAAACTATACAAGTTAGACGAACCAGACACGCAGGACACTGCTGGAGAAGCAAGGACGAGCTCATAAGTGATGTACTCCTATGGACCCCCACATATGGCCAAGCAAAAGCAGGACAACCAGCTCGAACTTACATACAGCAGCTATGTGAGGACACAGGATGTAACCCTGAAGACCTGCCAGAGGCAATGAATGATAGGGAGAAGTGGCGAGAGAAGGTCAGGGATATCCGTGTTGGCGGCACGACATGATGATGATGAAGCATAGTAAATTAAAACAAGAAAATTTCAAGATTATTCTTAATAGTTTGTGTAGGAATTTGTTAGCCCAACTCATGTGATTAGAACAATGAATTAAAATTTTATTACTTTCACCAGGCTGAATTGAATTTTCCTGGACGAACCTCAACCAATTTTGATCATATAACATTATAATGATTATGAAGAGTAAATTGGAGTCAACAAGTTATGAATTTGAAACAAATCTATATTGCTTGAAAAATATTGAATTAAAACCACTTGAGATGTTTTTATACTTAATAGTTCAGATTAAAATTTGTCAGCCTGAATCAAGAATAATAATTAATGAATAAGGCTGACAGGTCAAGAGGATTGATTGTTCTATTTTGATTTGAAATATATTTGACATGGCTTGAGTTACGACTCAAGTAGACCAAAATATATCACACACACATCCATACATATGTACATATATACAGACAAAAAATGCATCAAGAGAGAAAGATTTTCTATACTAATAAATATTGTCTCTTCAAACACATTATATTCACACGCCAACTCTGTAATATTACTGAACCCCCAAGTCTCAAAGGGTATTACAGAAGTTGATTTGCTTAGATAGGTATATTGATGATTAATCTGCACAAAATAGTTAATACCACAGGGAAAGAAATGCTACCCTTGTTAAGTTATCTCACAGGCTACTTGAAAACATGTGTGATGTGAGAAGTAGTTGTTCTGATGATAAATTTTCATGGAGAATGAAGACCAAGACAAACAGCAGTTATATATATTGAAATAATAGATTGTAGTGAATCTGACAATATGATAGATGGATTTCATTTTCCACATTTCTCTTATATATATATAGATAAAAATAAGTGGAAAAGTGAATAAATCAAACACCTATGACAAATATAATGGTAATATTTCTTTCTTTATTAACAGAAGAAATTTATCAGATTAAACATTTTTTTCAGTTTTTCTACATTTTAGCAATTGAGGAACTAAACAAACAAAGGGAGAAAGTAAAAAGGTATAAGGAGAGGGAAAGGGTCAAAAGGCCAGAGATAGATAAAGGAAGAATAAGGCTGTTTGAGTGATGAAACCAGATACACCTGGTGCCACCTAGCTTTGAGGTCATAATCAAAACCAAATTAACCTCTACCACCATCACTCAAACCTCTTTATTCTTCTCTTATCTATCTCTTGTCTTTAGACAGTTTCCCTTCTCTTTATACCTCTTTACATTTGTCCATAGTATATCTATTTCCTCAATTGCTAAAATGTAGAAAAAAATCAAAAAATGATTAGTTTGACGAAGTTCTTCTGTTAATAAACAACGAAATATTACCATTAAACCTGTTGTAAGTGTTTGATTTATCCACTTTTGCACTTATTTTTATCATCTTGTAAGATTCACCAAAATCTACCATTTCTCCATATATATATATATATATATACACACACACACACATATATATATATATATATATATATATATATATATATATATATATAAAGAAATTATTCAACTTGTTTCTTAATTACCATGGATTAAGAGTAGGTTTCTCTGGGAAGTAAAGTACAGAATTTAGTTTTCTAGAGTAGCAGAATACTCCATTGTTTTGAAAATAGGTAAGTAAAGTAAAGTTGGCAACCGTAGTCGAGGGCAACCAGAAGGCTCCCTTTTCAATAGCTACTACACAGAGGTGTAGGGGGAGGGGGCTACTCCTTTCCCTGGATTGCTCCACTTTACCCTTGATATGTACCTTTTTGCTGAGTGTTAAACAAGGAGGTATCAAGTACCATTTTTAAAGTCTTTGGTATGACATGACCTAGAATTGAACCCCGTTCTCCCGGACCATTAGTGAACACTCTACCCACTAATATCATTATCCATAGTAGATAGGTTCCAAGAATCCCCAAGAATGGTAAGATCTTCAGATAATAGCAAACCAAATCAAGTGAGTAAGATTTTCATCAACATCTTATCTTAAAAACATGATAAATAATTAGAAAAGGGTTTTTTTTTAAGTTTTCTTTTTGTTATTGCTATAAAGAAAAGGCTTAGAATTTCTAACTAGATATTTTTTTGTTTTTCATTAAATATAACATTGAAATTGGACTGATGTAAAATCAGTGTTTATTTTAATCATTAATAAATCAATCAATGTCATATTTGATGTCAGCTGATATTATTTGACTAATTCCACAAACCAACTAGACTGACGGTCAAATCAAGGTGTAGTGGGTATTGTAAGTAATATAATGCTAGTATAACAGCTAAAACAATTTCTATCATATCCTCAGAGACTTTTGGGGATCAGTTATATTAATCAGTTAAACTTTAACCAAAATGTTCTAAACCACAGAATGCTTTTTTCCTCTTCTCCCCAAAATTCTAAATTATTACCCTGCTCTATACTGAAATTGCTCCCACCCTCATGGAACATGCCCACTTCCTGATGAATAAATAGTCTAGATCTTTTTTTGTTGTTGTTGTTGTTTTTATTTTACTCCTTTGAAATAGATTTTGCAAAACAGTTTTAGTTTAATAAGTTTTAAACAAAAGTTTTGCTGATTGGACTAATTTCCTAAGTTTCCAATTTCTACAATAGTATTTTACCATTTACCAACCAGCCTTTATTTACCTATCCATCTACACACACTTTCTTACCTCTGAGGACGATGTTGAACTTTCTGAACGTAATTTTTCCCAAATCATCAAATCCTCTGTGTGGTCAACACCCGAAAGGTAGTCCCAGTTACACATGTAATCCTCAATCTCGGACACATCATCAGCTGTGTCAAACTGGGACCATTCATCAACATCCTCTCCTTCCTCTTCACAGTATTCTTTAATTGGTTCCAGATAGAAATGTTGTCGTTCCATCATTCGGAAAAGAAGCATTTGAATGAAAGATGGCAAATAGAATGATGAAACAGCAAGAATTTGAAATGGGCATACAAAAGCCCAAAATCGAAAATATATTCCAAGAATAAACAAAAAGAAAATTTCCTTTGTTGATTTAATAGAATTGGTAAAAGCTGCTTTGTTGGTCACAGAAAACAAGGTGCGAGGGGATGCAGAGAATCAAAATATGGGATTAGTTTGAAATGTTTATTGTTTTGAGTAGTGATAAAATTAAATTTTACTCATTGAATTTTTTCCCTTAAAAATGTCACTTGTTAAATCAGTTTGATACTAAATATATTAAACGAATATAGAGAACCAAATCCATGCACTTGAATAGGTCATATAAAAAACATCCTCTGAATAAAGTAAAGGCCCCAAAATTGTTATTAAAAACACATGCAGTCTTGTGCCGTACTATTCTTTTCAGTTTTGTTGATCTCTCTAGGTCTTGATGATGGTAGCTTTCTTGCCTAGATATCTAGTAAAAGTCACTGGTGAAGAAAAGTCATTGGGGGGGGGTTTACAAGAGTGATATAATGTTTGATTTCCTAAATAAGATTATCACCATATGTTCTTGTAGTCTCAAAAGATGAAAGAAACAAATCTTAAAAGATCTGAACCATGACTGAGAAAGATTTCGAAAGTTTAAGAAACAGAAAACAAAAGATCATCTTAACAGTGATTAGTTTGTATAAATTGTGCCTTCAGGTGATCTCAAAATATCTTTGAACAAAAATAAAAGCAATCTTCTTGATTAAGAAGATCTTGACAGAATCACTTGGCAGAGGTCAACCAAAATAAAAATGGCCAGAAATGACACTGGTCAGTGACATACAAATAATGGTCATTTCGATCAAGTTGGATGTTAAAGTCTATCAAGTATCAAGATGGTCCCATAATTTTGCTGTTTGAAAAAAATAGACCAAGGTAGGCAACTGTGTGCTTATTTAGCATTAGATCGCAAAGAATGGTTCATTTGACAACTTGAAAGGTTCAGGATCAATTATTTTATTGTGTGATAACCAATAGTTAGGTCTTTTTTTCTAAACCCAAAGAAATTAATAGGATTAATAAGGATTTTTTTCATGTTTTTGGTTTTTAGAAATTTGATTTTTCTAAAAATACCTTAAATGCTAAAGTGAAATGAGGAATTCCTTATTTAATTTAACCAGATCAAAACAAGAAAATATAAGTAAGAGGTTAGGTTATTTGGTTTAATGGTATATCAACCTTTGGTTATTTAATACGAAATCCTATTTATGATTTCTAAGAGAATAGTTTGTATGTAACTTTGTTTTTAAACAAACCAAATTTCATTTGTTTGCACACAGTCAAAGATATTGGTAGAAGGTTGATAGTAAAAAAAATATGAAATCAAAATAGAACTGTCTGTAGTCTTGAATTCTGTCTCATCCAGGATGTTTACTATTCAGCTATTTTCAGCCCAACACTTATTGCCTCAAATTAAAAATAAATAATCTTGGGTTTTAATAAACACAAAACAGTAGCATCTAGCATTGCAAAATTTTTTTTTTTTTTAATAAAATAGGGTTAGCTCATCATGAGGTCTTGCAATTCATTCTCAAGTAATGAGTTCAAACTTCACAAGATGTTTCCATAGTTTAGTATTTACAGATTTACAAAGTACTTGTGAAGTTTTAAAGAAAGATACACTAATCAGAGATGAATCTGCTAACTGGAGTACAACATTGTTCAAAAGCCATACAGAATTTAGAAAAATAGATTACACATAAATGTACAGTTATTTACCAAGCTTGTAACAAATGAAGAAATAAAAAAGGTTAGGTTTGAGGATTATGCTGATGAAAATAATTATTCAATTATATATATAGTAATTATATTATTATATAATTGTATATAATACATTAATTATATAGTAATATATTAATTCTATAATAATATATTTATCATGCTCTCCTGAACAAAATAGTTGATGATTTTTTTCAGTGAAAGACAAATTAGTTCCAAGTTTGAAAAAAAATGTTAAAAAGTAATCCGTACGGAGCAAAGCAATGAAGAGAGATGGCAGGATCTGGATGATGGTTTAAAAAAAAAAAAAAAATCAATAAAACATTTGGATCCAGTTACAGAGATCTGCGATAACAAACCCAAAAGAAGTTGGAGAATTTAATTCAAGAGAATTGTTATGTGAAAATATTTTTAAATGGATTTGGTTAGATGCAGTTGAAGAGATGACTTTTTCTTTTAACATACAGAGTTATTATAAAATCCAAGAAAAATGAATCCATGTAAATAGAGCTAAGGGAGTCCTCCATGGTGTAGTGGCTAATGTGGTGTAAGACTGCAACATCGTAGTAAACAAAGCTGTGATGAAAAACTCCAACCAAAATAAATCTCGTTACAGGGATGTGATGACAAAATCCAAAACACTGGATTTGATTACACGGATTTGTGATAAAAAAAAAAACTTAATTTGATGATAAAGTCCAAAACAAACAGGTGCTAAAGTTTTGATTTTCAAAGAATTTCTCAGCAACTCAGTAGCCAAAACTTTTAGCAGACTGACTGATGACAAACACATTGAAATTTATTTACACATCTGAAAGTGCAGATTTGATTGGGATAAAACATGGTTATAATGATAAACCAGGATTTAAAGTGATGTCAGGTGGGCTGTGGGTGATCTATCAGTAGTAAATGACTGTTAATTGACCTGAATCTTAAACACCCACATAAAAAATCAGATGAGGAGAGTAAGGGGTGGTATAACTGTTGTATTTCTGGTTAATCCTTCCCATGTATACAATGGGTATTTGAACTTTTTATTTAAGTGTACACTATGTACTTTCCGTTAATATAATCTATTGAGACATACACAAAATGTCAAAAGAGAGAAGAAAGGGAGCCAAAAAGAAAAAGGGGAAGAAGTAGAGAGACTAGAGAAAATGGGAGAAATAGAAAGAAAAAATAAAGAGAGGAGTGAGGGATAGGGATGAACAAAAAAGGGGTAAGAAAGAGAGAGGGAATGGAACCAAACAAAAGTAAAAGAAAAAGAGATGTAGGTAAGGTGGAGAGAGAGACAGACAGTGGGAAAAGAGAAAGATTAAGTAGAAGAGGATTGAGGGAGAAAGATGAAGAAAGAGGACTAAGAAAGAGAGAGAAGGGAATCAAACAGAAGTAAAAGAAGAAAGAAAGAGGAAAAGTGGAGAGAGAGAAAGACAGATAGGGGGGGAGAAAAAGAAAGAGAAGTAAAGAGAAAGAGTAAGCAGGAGAGGAGTAACAAAGAAAGAAATAAACAAAGAAAGGATGAGAGAGAGAGGGGAACCAAATAGAAGTAAAAGAAAAAGAGTTATAGGTAAGGTGGAGAGAGAGAGAAACAGTGGGATAAGAGAAAGAGTAAGTTGGAGAGGAGTGAGGAAGAAAGAGATGAACAAAGAAGGAAAGAGAAAGAAGTGAAGCAAACAAAAACAAAAAGAGATGTAGGTAAGGTGGAAAGAGAGAAACAGAGACAGAAAAAGTGTAAGAAAAAGGTAAGCAGGATAGAAGTGAGGGAGAAAGAGATGAACAAAGAAGGACTAAGAAAGAGAGAGGGAAGGGAATCAAACAGAAGTAAAAGAAAAAAAGATAAAAGTAAGGTGGGGAGAGAGAGATAAAGACAGATAAAGAGGGAGAAAAAGAAAGAGAAATAAAGAGAAAAAGTAAGTAGCAAAGAAGAAAATATAAGAAAGAGAGAGAGAAGGGAACCAAACAAAATTTAAAGAAAAAGAGATAGAGGTAAGGTGAAGAGAGAGACAGACAAAGTGAAGGGGAAAAGAAACAGAAATAGAGAGAAAGAGTAAGGACAAGGAGTGGGAGAGAAAGAGTAAGGACAAGGAGTGGGAGAGAAAGAGTAAGGACAAGGAGCGGGAGAGAAAGAGTAAGGACAAGGAGCGGGAGAGAAAGAGTAAGGACAAGGAGCGGGAGAGAAAGAGTAAGGACAAGGAGCGGGAGAGAAAGAGTAAGGACAAGGAGTGGGAGAGAAAGAGTAAGGACAAGGAGTAGGAGAGAAAGAGATGAACAAAGAGGGCATGAGGGAGAAAAGAAAGAAAAAAGCAAAGGACATTAAGTGGAGAACCGAGAAAAAGAGGAGCAATAATTCTGGTCATTCTCAATTTCTATCAGCTGTTTGATGTCACATGCAAATTCTTCCAATTTGTCAACACACTACACCTCCAAAATAGCTTCTTTTTCATGACTGGACACACATCAAAATTTTTTCACGGTGCAAAGATTACTGTCATAGGAAATAAACACTGTGACACAAGTTCAAAACCTATACGAGGCTGTTTGCATATCATAAAGTGCTAATACACTTGAGAAAGGTATGAATCTAACTATTCTCCCACCAACTACGAATAAATATTAGGGTGGACTGAGCTCTTTAAACTTAATATGGCAACCACTCTAGGAGAAGGAAAACTCCAAATTCAAACCAGTTAAATTCAACATAAAAATTGACTGGTTGCATCCTGTTTGTACAGAGAGGTTGAGATATATATATATATATATATATATATATATATATATATATATATATATAGAGAGAGAGAGAGAGAGAGAGATATACACACATACATACATACACTACCAGTCAAAGGTATTTGGCTACCAGTAAAAATTTTTATTCCTCATCCTAAAAGTGTTATTTTTAATGAAACAAGTTAAGCACTATAATGTTTTTTATTTATTATACTAAAAACAAGTCTTCCACAGCTACATTAAATATCAATTAAAACACAAAAAACTTCTTAAACTTTTAATTCATCAAAATGACCTCCTTTGACTGCTATCACTGCTTCACAGATTCTTGGCATTCTTTCAACCAAAAACTGGAGGTAGATGGAAGATAGTTCTGCCCTAACTTTCCTGCAGGAGTAGCCAGAAGGGAGCCACACTTGTGGGTTGCTTAGCTCTAACTTTTCACCAGAGTCCATCCCACACCAGTTCAATGGGATTTAAGTCCACTGATTGCAACAGCCAAGACATCAGTTGAATGGTGTGCCATTTCGTCTTCACTTTTAATGTGCCTCTGCCAAAGTTTACTACTATGCTTTGGGTCATTATCTTGCATGAGTGCAAATCCTTGACCCAAAAGCCACATTCCAGATGGGATCACATGATGCTGCAGTATGCTGTGAGAGCCAGTCTGATTCAATTTGTCTTTCACTTGGCATTAATCACGACTCTGCAATTGGCAAAAGCCCCCACACACACCATAACCAAGTCTCCACCATACTTTACAGTTGGTGTGATACAAGGGGGTTGCAACCCTTCCACCAATTCTTTGTTGCACATGGACCCTCCTGTTTGACCCAAAGATATCAAACTTTAATTCGTCAGTCTAAAGGACTTTTTTCCACTTCTTTATTGTCCAGTCTTTGTGCGACTTGGCCCACTGGAGCCTTTTGACATTGTTTTGCTTCCTCAACAGTGGTTTCTTGACAGCAATTCTGGCATATAAGCCAGCTTCACAGAGTCTTCTCACAGTGGATGCTGACATTTTTTCACACAAGCTGGTGACTGATGAAATTATCCTCAGCTCTTCTGTTTTTAGTCTTGTTTTGTCCAATTTCCTGGTGTCTCCTAACAGTATAATCCACTGTAGCACAGAGAATTTTTTTCTAAATTTCTCCGCTTGAATATCCTTTCTTTAAAGTAATGATCTCTAGTCTTTGTTCAAGTCTAAGTTCATGTGTTTTGGGCATTTTCTTGAGAAAAAAGTTTTGATATGGAAGAAAGTTGCAAAATTTAGGTTTTAATTTAAACAAAAGAAAAATAACAGATCTAACTATTAGGCAAGGTACAAAAAGAAGAAAAACGCCTTCAAATTAATTCTTCAAAAGACATATGGTTATAAGGTCAAAGATACTGAGGAAGACATGTATTTAGTATAATTAATTAAAAATATTTGGTGCTGAACTTTTTTTTCACTAAAAAGAACACTTTTAGGATGAGAAATAAAAACTTGAGGGGGGCCAAATACTTCTGATGGTAGTGATGTCTAAATTCTTCACATTAGAAAGTTCAAATTACAAGCCATGTAGAAACAGAATTACAGAGCCACTTCTTGACTTATTCCAAAACAGCAGTTTTCTCAGAAAGTGACAAATACTGTAAATAGTGGTGTATAAACTGACCTGGCATATAAGTTGACATCAAAATTTTTAGCTCAAAATTCTAGGTTCAACCTATACTGGCTGTATAGGTTAACTCCCAAATATACAGTAAGCTACTGATAGAATCAAGTTTTTAATCATCAATAAAGTAACCTTTGGTTTGGTTTTATGGTATATCAACCATTTTAAATTATCTAATACCAAATCCTGTTTATGAATAGATCAAAATATATATGATTTATAAACACATTTTGTAGATAATATTTTTAAAGAAGTCTGAGCTCAATTTTATTTTATTACACCCAGTCAAATGATTCCAAGTATTGCTATTTATAACTAAAAATTCAATTAAACATCATTAATTCATTTACACACAGTTAAATGGTAAAACAGTTCTATTTCTAACAATTCAATTTAGCATAAGTCAACAAATCTAAATGGTTCCAAGTATTGCTACGTATTACTTATAATTCAATTAAACATCAGTCATTAGTTTGCACTCAATTTAAATAGTCAAACAGTTCTATTTGACCCATAGATAGGACCCAATCAGGTGCTACCACTCTGAGTCAAAGTGGACCTGGGAGCAATAGCAATGAAGTGATACTCTACATTTCCCAAATCTAAAAGGCTGAAACCTCATCATCAGATGGTTTGATGTTATATCCGGAACACTTGCAGAGGAGGGGTCAGTAGAGATGCAGTCAGTGTATTCTACAGCCTCAGCCAACTAGGCATAAAGTAACCTTTACTTAAAATGTGCCATATAAGTATAGTATTAATGCCAATGTGTGTATATTCAATAAACTACCATTGTGTCTCATTAAATGGTTTCAAGTATTTTTATCTAATACAAAAAATTCTATTTCCAATTAATCATTTGTTTACACACAGTTAAATGGCTCTATGTATCACTAACAATTTAATTAAACATCGGTCATTTATTTACAGTTAAATGATCAAACAGTTCTATTTCTAACAATTCAGTTTAGCATAAGTCATTTGTTTGCACACAGTTTAAATGTTAAACATTTCTATTTGACCCATAGATGAGGTGCTACTACTACTCTGGGCCAGAATGGATCAGTGAACAATAGCAATTAATGGGTACTCTGTATTCCCCAAAGCTACAGCATTACGGGAGTCTCACCATCAAATTGTTTAGTGTCATATCCAAGACACTCGTTGAGGGGTGTCTTATCCCTCTGCAGAGATGCAACCAAAGTATTCTACAGCCCTAGCCAACTGGGCTGTTTTCATAATAAAATTATTTGTTATTTCCTAAACTTATGCTCACACAAACTCCCAATTATAATATCCGACAATTTCAGACACAAAAACAAGAATGATGAGGTGTGTTTAAAAAGAGTTGTACTTACCAAGACATAAACAAACAACAAATAAAACATTAATTTTTTCCAAAATAGTCCCCTTGACATTCAACACCTATATTCCAGTGAGTTTTCCACCGATTGAAGCACCTTAGAAATTCAACTTTTAATATGGTGTGAAGCTGTGCTGTCATTTCTTTTAATCTTTTCTGTGTCCTCAAATCTTATCCTTGAGATGAATTTTCAGTTTAGGGAACAAAGAAATGTTGAATGAGTGGTGAGTATGGAATGTACTTTCACAATTCTGTGTTTCACATAAAACTTAGCCTCAGAATTCTGATGTAAGAGTGCATCACAAAGGGTAATACTAGGGTAATAAGAGGGCAGAAGTCAAAATACACTATATATATATATATATATATATATATATATATATATATATATATATACATACACACACACAGAGTTAAATCCATGCAAGTTTGAATTTAATATGTTATCTTACACCTCAAGGTTAAGGAATCAAGTTTATCATACTTTTCTATAAACATTCTTTTGTGAAGTTGTTTTTGGTTTGTTTTTTTACATACAATCCTTTCAGATATGAATAATTTTCAAACATCTATTTGACTAACAGATATTACAATGAAAAGGTACTCCACACAAGCTAGATCTCCAGAACTGGACCCCCTACTACCACCATCAAATATAGTAATATCCTGGAAACTCCTTTTTGGTTTGGCAAGGGTCTTACTCCTTTTTTAAGGGATAATTCAGCATATTCTAAAACCCATCAACATGCATATTTGGTTAAAAAGAACAGACTAGGAAGGATTCATGAATTTTTGAAAAAAGTTTTTCTTGTTTATAAACATGGAAACAGATACATATATCAAATCAATGTAGAAATCATTTGAAATATTCAGGGTTTTGAGCACATTGCCAATGTCTCCAATCATTTTCAAGAATGTTTGTTTGGTTTGGTTTGTTTTTAATGGCATATCAACCTTTGTAGGTTATTGAATGCCAAGCTATTCTTCTAGAAGAACAGTAGTGATACTATTTAACCCATAGCTGGGAGGATAAGGGGGTTCATACCTTTCCCAAGGGCATTTGTCCAAAAGTGAATGTAATAGCACGACTGAAGTCCGAACTCACTAAGTACAATCTCGCAGTCCATCGCTTTAACCATTACATCATTGAGGACTCCCCTCCTTTACAAGAATGGTATAATTTGTTTTTATAGAATTTAAACAAGGTTAATTTTCATTATCTCAAACCACAAAGAATGACTTGGTTTGGTTTCTTTGTTTCAAGGAATATCAATCTTCATAGAGTATCTAATGCAAAAGCCATCCTGTAGCAAGAGAAATAACTTATGTTGGAGCTCAAAGCAAGCGCCAACGTGTCTTCCATGCAAGATGCTGACAGAGAAAGAACTATGGCCGTTCTTAGAGTTACAATTTATAAGACACATGCCTCATCTCTGTTGAGACAAAATTTGTAACATATTCAAATTTCAACTGAACAGAGCTCCAATTAAAGTAGAATATGTCAGTTGCAAGAAGCATCCTGAGCTTTGCGGGCTGTCATACAGAATTGACTGACAAGGCAAGTGAGGAGAAATTTACAGTCAGACTTGGTTTTAAGATCACCAAATGGAGTGACGCAACACATCCTAATAGAAGAACAGCAGGGATCCATAGCTAGAAGGAATAAGTGGAGTCATAACTTTCTCAAGTGTATTAATGCAAAAGTGAATGTAATAGTGCGACTGGAGTTCAAACTCACTCACTCACTAGGATATTGAATATAATAGTGCAACTGGAGTTCAAACTCACTCACTCACTCACTAGGATGTTGCTATCTAGCATGTTAGCCACTATTAATATAAGGACCATCCTCTTAAAAATGGAGTGAACTGGTTTTTACATATTTGTTTTTAAAGAAAGTCAGCATTGGCCATCAGAACATTGGTTGACATCATGGAACAGTTCTGGTTCAAACAAAAATGGTTGGTTGGTTGTTTTATGGCAATTCAACTTTTGTGGGTTATCTAATGCCAAATCCTGTTTATACATATATGTATTAAATATATGTGACTTGTAAATGAATGGTTTGTAGATAATATTATTTTTAAATGAGCTAGGGCTCATTTGTTTGCATAGAGTTAAATGGTTTCAAGTATTGCTATCAAACGCTAATAATTCTATTTGCAAACAGTTAAATGGTTTCAAGTATTGCTATCTAACACTAATAGTTCTATTTGCACAGAATTAAATGGTTTTCAAGCATAGAAAATAATCAAATAGTTCCATTTGACATATAGATGAGACCCTAACAAGCACTACCACCCTAGATCAGAGTGGACATGGAAGTAATGGCAATGAAGGGGTAATCCACATTGCCTGGCACTCCAAAACTGAAGCCTCACCATCAGATTGTTTCATGTCATATCTAAGATACTTGTTAGGGAGGTCTTATCCTTCTACAGAGGTGCAGTTGGTGTATGTTACCACCCCAGCCGACAGGGCTGTTAAACAAGAATGTGTTGGCCAGTGATATCACACAATAGTCATAAAGTGGAGTGAAATTCTAATTGTTAAATACATTTAGAACTCTTTGTCTGAAGAAGATTTTATTGAATTTTTTTAATTTTATATTTAAGGCTTCAAGTATATGACTTTTTTTTTTAATTATACTGTTGTCATAAAAACCTTATCTAATGCAATACTCAGACAACCTCTGTTGATCTTCAGCTTTGAGATAATCTATTTTAATCTCTAAATGTGAGTTAAGAATTAATTTCCAGTTATTTATCTAAAATCTAAACACAAAGAGATTAAAAAGGGGAAATCTTTTCCTTTAAATTGAAATTAGAGTGTCTGCTTATCACCCAAAATTAGATCTTTCCTTTTTCTCTCTCTATAACAATATTTATATACAAACATACACATAGATGTGAGTGAATGAGTGCATATTACAAGGTTATATATATATATATATATAAGTAAAGTAAAGTTAGCGACCATAGTCGAGGGTGACCCGAAGGCTCCCTTTTCGATAGCTACTACACCAAGGTGTAGGGGAGGGCGCTACTCCATTCCCTGGATTGCTCCACTTTACACTTGAACCGTACCTTATAATGCTGAGTAATAAGCAAGGTGGTATCAAGTTCCATTTTTAAAGTCTTTGGTATGACTCGACCTGGGATTGAACCCAGGTCTCCCGGGCCATTGGCGAACACTCTAACCGCTACACACACACAACATATGGACACAGACAAAGTTCAACATAAACAATAGTTTTATAATACTTTTATAATTGTAATTTAGATTGTAAGTTAAGTTGGCAACCTTAGTCGGGGGTGACCCAAAGGCTCCCTTTTCAATAGCTACTACACCGAGGTGTAGGGGAGGGCGCTACTCCATTCCCTGAATTGCTCCACTTTACTCTTGATCTATACCTTATAATGCTGAGTGTTAAGCAAGGCCGCATCAAGTACCATTTTTTGAGTCTTTGGTATGATTTGACCTGGTAGTGCAACCCAATCTCCCAGACCATCGGCAAACACTCTACTCATTAGGATAATGACCTAGTGTTTGTCAATGGTCCAGGAGACCGAGTTCAATCTCTGGTCGAGTCATACCTAAGACTCAAAAAATGGTACTTGATGCCGCCTTATTTAACACTTCATACTTTCCCCAAGGGTATTAGGGGAAAATGTAAACTGCCTAGTTGAGGATTTGAACTTGGTTCCCCAGGTCCATTTCCTATGATGGTAACCATAACACCACAAACACCACATTATATATATATATATATCTTTTACATAAAGACAAAAGAAAAAATTCACTTCTTGGTATCATTATAAATTTATTTCAGGCTTTTACAAATTCTTATCGGTTTAAAGTTTAACTTGTAAGCTTTATAAAAACCATCTTCAGATGAAATATTTAGAATTATAATTAGATGTTATATTACTTCTGGTGAGAATGGAATTTGAAAAAAAAAAACAAAGTGAATGTTTTCTTTTGTCTTTATATAAAAGAATTTTTAGCTCTACATGTTAAATGTTGATGTATTGTTAATCCTAAATTAATTATACATCAATAGCCATTAGTATTGAGCACTCATATTGGATACTCCTAGACCTTTGGATCATATATATATATATATATATCTCCAAACCTTTGGATCATATATATATATATATATCTCCAAACCTTTGGATCATATATATATATATATATATATATATATATATATATCTCCAAACCTTTGGATCATATATATATATATATCTCCAAACCTTTGGATCATATATATATATATATATCTCCAAACCTTTGGATCATATATATATATATATATCTCCAAACCTTTAGATCATATATATATATATCTCTAAACCTTTAGATCATATATATCTCCAAACCTTTAGATCATATATATATATATATATATATCCAAACCTTTGGATCATATATATATCCAAACCTTTGGATCATATATATATCCAAACCTTTGGATCATATATATATATATATATATATATATATATATATATATATATCCAAACCTTTGGATCATATATATATATATTATATATAGTGCAATTAAAAGGAAACTCAACTCTGCCTAAATTGTCATCATATATTTATTTCGGCAAAGAATATCATTATACTCTCCGTACATGTACAGTCATCTGATGAGACAGAGAGTATAATGATATTCTTTGCCGAAATAAATTTATGATGACAATTTAAGCAGGGTTGAGTTTCCTTCTAATTGCACTGTATACGCTCTGTATGTGAGTTTTGTTATATAAACCTGGATAGAAAATATATAACGATAGCCATACATTGAGCACTCCCATAGACTTATATAAAATTCCTCATATATTCTATACGCAAATAATCCACACCCATTGTCTTCGGATGTTGACTGGATATTACCCATTTATATATATATATATGAATAAAATCACACACGAGCATAGTATCCATAAAAATGACTGTATGTATGTACTTATCAATAGAAATGAATTTTTTATAGCTCAACTTTTCAATGCACTGTAAGGATTAAACATAACAATGCACTACCACTAACAATGTTAGATTTCTATTTTCATTTTTTAATGAATCTTTAAATTTTAGTTATTTTAAAAATTTTCTTAAAAAAATAAAAAGAATTGAAAAACCAATTAATTTGAAAAAATTAGAAATTTATTTTTCAAATTCATGTCTTTTTTTTCTAAATTTTTAAAGTCTTATTTTTTATTTGGTTTGGTTTCTTTGTTTAATAGCATATCAACTTTTGTGGGTTATGTAATGCTAAAGCCATCCTTGTAGAAGGACCGCAGTGATACTATTTAATCTATAGCTGGAGTCATAAGGAAATTCATGCCTTTCCAAAAGGTATTTAAGCAAAAATGAACATTGAAGTAGTTTGACTAAAGTTCAAACTACTAAGATGTTGCATTCTAGAACTTTGACCACTGCACCACAGAAATCCCTTTATTTTTCATTCCTTTCCTATAAAAAAGAAATTTAATTTCCTTTCCTATAAAAAAGTAATTTAAAAAAAAATAGAATTTGACTCATTCAAATAATCATGTATCAATATTTAATTAAACTTTTTAAAAGCAACACATTCCCCACATATGGCCGTTCAAAAGCAGGACGACCAGCTTGAACATACATACAGCAGCTCTGTGAGGCAATGAACGATAGGGAGAAGTGGTGAGGGAGGGTCAGGGATATCCATGCTGGCAGCACGACATGATGTTGATCATCAGGTACATTCTCATTCACTGGTTAATTTTTCAAATCAGTTAGTTTCAGTTTGACACTTTCAAATGAACAAACCAATTTAGTGACACACATACAATTCTAGACAACAAAAAAAACAAAAAAAAAACAAAAAAAGAGTAAACAGTGAAAAAAAACTTGACCAATTCTTTTTTAATAATTGCCACAAATTTTGATGAAATTTCAATAGCAAAGATAGGAAGTAATTATTTTCCTTGATTGTCATGAAAGTTCCTGTAGGTTGTAGTAAAAATTCTCAAGAATACAAAAAAGGAAATTTCTGAGAATTGGACTCTCATGGACTCCTACACATGGACACACCAGTACTGGTTTACCAGCAAAGACTTACATATACCAGGTCTGTTCAGATATTAGATGTAGTTTAGAGTACCTTTCAGGATGGTAGGTTGGGTTTTATGGCTTATCAACCTTTAACACCAAATCTCGTTTATGCTTATATTAAGTATATATTATTTGTAATCAAATAGGGTAACATTTTAAACAAGCCAAAGATCATTTGTTTGCATTGCTGAAAAAAGCTTTTCTGTTGTAGGGGAAGTCAATGGACCTATATCTAGGATAGGAGACCTATTTTTTCTAATGACTTGTTAGGAGTGATGAATGACAGAGATGGATGGGGAGAGAGACTTTATAATATCAACACAACATGATAATGATATCAATAACAACATAAGGATATAAATATGAATAAAAGTGCTTAGATAAATAGGAATAAGAAAAAGTAAAGTTGGCGATTGCAGATGAGAGTGACCCAAAGGCTCCCTTTTTGATAGCTACTACACCAAGGTGTAGGGAAGGGCACTATTCTTTTCCCTGGATTGCTCACTTTACCCTCGATTCATACTTTATAATGCTCAGTATTAAGCAAAGAGGTATCAAGTACCATTTTTTGAGTCTTTGATATGACTCGACCTGGGATTGAACTCAGGTCTCCCAGGCCATTGAGAACACTCTAACCATCATGTTAATGTCTGGTACAGGAATATTTCATTATAATTACTTGCTTTTCAATTATTCTCAACTCGTTTCAATGCTTAATCAATATCAAGAGAATAGTCTTTTGAACAGCTTTTAAAGAAATGGTATACCACAAGAAATGAAACAATAATAAGCCATATCCATTAACAAGGATCATTAATATATATTTCATTGGCCAGTCCCACAACAACAGTGTAGCCCAATTGGCTGAGGCTGTAGAATACACTGACTGCTTCTCTGCAGAGAGGTAAGACCCCTTCCCACGAGTGTCCTGTGGCCCAGTCGGCTGGGGTTGTAGAATACATCGACTGCACCTCTGCAGAGAGGGTACCCCCTGCCTCCTCCAATGAGTGTCCTGGATATTACACTAAACAATCTGATGGTGAGGTTCCAGTAATGCTGGAGCTTTGGGGAATGTGGAGTACCCTTTCATTGCCATCACTCCCAGGCCTACTCTGGCCCAGAGTCAGAGCACCTGATAGGTCCTATCTATGGATCAAATAGAACTAAACTGTGCACTTATGCTTGACTGAATTATTTGAAATGGAACTGTTTTTGTCTGCTAAACTGAATTGTTAAAAATAGAACTGTTTTTTGACATTGAAACTGTGTACTTATGCCAAACTGAATTGTTTGAAATACAACTGTTTTGACATTTAACTGTGTGTAAACAAAAAACTATACTTATACTAAACTAAATTGTTTGAAATAGAACTGTTTATATGTATAAAAATGGATTTGGCATTCAATAACCTACAAAAGTTGATGTGCCACCAAGCCAAGCCAAACCAAACAACTACAGTGACATGACTTTCCATAACTATTTGGGTACCAAAGAAGAAAAATCAACAATGATGCTAATTATTCGGAAGTGGCAAGTAAGTTGGTTGGGTTTTAGGACATATCAACCATAGTAGGTTATTTAATGCCTAATTTAGTTTTGCAAATATTAAAATTATATTTCTAAATGAATAATTTACACATAACATTTTAAATAACTCAGAACTCATTTGTTTCCCAATGATTACATGGTTGGTTGGTTGGTTGGGTTTTATGGCATATCAACCTTTGTAGGTTATTTAATGCCAAATTCATTTTTATACAAATAATCGGTTCTATTCCAAACAATTCAGTTTAGTATCAGTACACAGTTTAATTGTCAAACATATTTCTATTTCAAGCTATTCAGTTTAGTCAAACAGTTCTAATTCAAACAATTTAGTTTCAATGTCCATAATAGTTCCATTTCAAACAATTCAGGTTAGCATAAGTATACAGTTTGTCTAAAACATTTATTTCAAGCTATTCAGTTTAGTCAAACAGTTCTATTTCAAAGAATTCAGTTTAGCATAAGTACAAAGTTTAATTCTATTTGACCCATAGATAGGGCCCTATCAAGTGCTACCACTCTGGGCAAGAGTGGACCTGGGAGTAATGGCAATGAAGGGGTGCTCTACATTCCCCAAAGCTCCAATCTTATTGAAACCTAACCATCAGATTGTTAAGTGTCATATCCAGAAGACTCATTGGGAGTAGGGGGGGGGTCTTACCTCTCTGCTGAGGTACAGTCAGTGTATTCTCCAGCCCCAGCTATTTGGAAGTGATACAGAGTACCCAGTAAGTAATTTACTTATTGGATGTGATCAGGAAGCACAAATATATACAACTAACAGGAAGCCAAGATTACATCAAAATAATATAGATAGGGAAAATGGTAGACATAGCACACATGATCCAATGATAGGTAAATATCATCATCATCATGTCGTGCCGCTAGCACAGATATCCCTAACCCTCTCTCGCCACTTCTCCCTATCGTATGTTCGAGCTGGTCATCCTGCTTTTGCCCGGCCATATGTGGGGGTCCATCACTTATGAGCTCATCCCTGCTTCTCTAGCAGTGTCCTGCATGTCTGGTTCGTCTAACTTGGATAGTTTTCACGATGGGAGGTAGGTGGCCGTATAGTTGGTGCCTTGTGGGATGTTGCCACCAGGACTTGTTCAATCGGTAAATATAAAATATGAAAAAAAAAATATTTAAATAAGGTATTCAGGGTATGAATTTATCTATAGTTGAATATTCTACCAATGTTAAACATTTTGGTTTTTTATCCAACCATCATCTGGGCAATGTTGATATGTGATATATCTTCTGAATTATATTATATAGAAAGCAAAGAGTTTTCTCATTTTTTTTTTTTAATTTCATTTTTATATTAAATTTAACTCGGAAGATTCATCACATTAACATTACTCTGTTGATGGTTTACTTAAAAAAAATAAAAATAAAATGTTTAACATTGGCCAAATATTCTCATACTCTGAATACCTTGTATTTTTTAATATTTACACACACACACACACACGTGTGTGTGTGTGTGTGTGTGTGTTTGTAACATGTAAACGAAAACTATCAAAACTGAATCTTTAAATCTTTTTTTAATTTTAAAAGTTAAAGATGAAACAGATACCCAGTTGAGTAATGTCTGTGATGATATATCCCCAGCAGGCATCAAATCCATTTTAAGTTACCTCCTCCGAAGAGAAGGGCACCTCAAGTGGTCTAATTGTTAGCAAGCTAGACGAGCAAACTTTCACAAGTGAGTTTGAGTCTCATTGGGTACCCCATTCATATATGGCCTTGTGCCACATCTAAGCAAAAAGTTTAGCAAACTATCTCCACTGAAGAAAAATACATGCTCAATGTCATCTAGCATTCAGACAAACATCTACCACAGAAGAATATATACAGAAAATTACCTGATTATTAAAATTGGTTAACAAAGTATATATATATATATATATATATATATATATATATGTTTTTGTGAGCACATGTATATGCCATTGTCTATGAGTGTGCATGTGTATGTATGATTATATTTTTCAAGATAGAAGTAGGAAAGAAAAATCTGTAGAAAATAATTAAATGATTTAAAAATAACCCTTAAGATAGTGCTTAGGTACTATTTACCCAACCCCTCCGCTCGTGCAGGATATGACACAAGGTCAATTTTGAAGCGGAGTTTAACAGGTTTGAATTCAGAGTTTTCCTTCTCCTAGACTAGTTGCCTCACCATGGCTGAAGAACCTAGTCTGTCCTACTATTTACCCATAGCTGGAGGGAGAATAATTGGATTCATACCTTTCCCAAGGGTATTAGTGCTATGTGAAATGCAATCAGTCTCGTCCAGGATTTGAACTCGAGTCGCCGTGTTCATTTCCTACGACGATAACGACTACACCACGGGCACCGCCATGATAGTGCTTAGGTAGACCTACACAAAGATGAATGTGAAGGGGAAAAAAAATGTTATTTATCAATTTCATACTGATTTCAGTAGCTATACACATGTCAGAACCAATTGATTGTAAAATTCCTTTGACTTAACCCTGTCAAGCAGATTACGAGTTTTGACAGAACGATTAGCTCATGACAATACTAATTTCGGTGATACATAAATTATCTCATGATGATATTATAATACAAGGGAGGTAACTCTAGCTATCGCTGACCAACAGTAAATCTCACTGCATGAAAAGGCAGAACTGGAGCCATGCTGATCATTAGTTCATATTCAAACAATTTACTTTGGAAACAAAGTAATTTTTAACAACAGACCAGGTGGGGGTCAACCTTTCACATACCATATGTTAATTCTTCTACCTAGGGGTTCAGATTTGGCATACAAGTTTGGGACAAATATTTATCAAAATATATGAGTGGAGATTTATCAAAATATATGAATGGAGATTGTGTGTATGTGTGTGTGTGTGTGTCTAAAACTATGTCACCACCAATGTTGCAATTTCCTTAGTTATTTATATGACATTTTCTATGGTTTTATTTTAATCTAAATCTCATTTATAATAAGATAGTTTTATATAATTAATAATGTTGGCCTTATCAGTATTTATATGGTACAAGGTCATTTTATAATGGGGGCCTCACCATGTGAGGCAGGAGCAAAAATTCTTGGCTCTATTAGCATTCTCAAAACGGGGCACCTCAGGTACCAACCAAAGAACTTAGCCCTGTAAAGCAGGTAAAAGCCTGGGCGGGGTGACAGCCCTCCGAGACCAAAGAATTATCATTCACCAAAATCAAGTCTGACTCACCAAACAGGAAATTGGTGCCAACAGACTGAAAGCTGCTGCCTTTGATATTTATCCATACCTCCCAACAGGCAGGATTTGTCACAAGGTCTTTTTTATGGTGAGGATTTAGGGAAGGCGGAGGTTGTACACAAGCCAAGACTCGGTCAATGCTAGTCATAAGATTACAAGGTGCAATATGAACAAACACATCACTCAATAAGTCCCAGGCCTGACATATACATGACTCCACTAATAAAAATCCATATGGTTTTTATAAAGTACTAACCTTCAAATGGCAAGAGTGAAAATTTGAGCCCAATTGGATTATTAGTTTAAAAATTCCAGTTATTTAAGTGAAGCTACTGTTGCAAATTTTCAAAACAATGGAAAAGTTTGAATTTTGTGTGTTGATAAAGCATTGCTTTCTGATGGAGAAAAATACTGTTCAAGCAAAGTAATGGCTTGATAAGTATTATTTGGACTCTGCTTATTTGGAAAAATATGTCCTATCTTAGAATAAAAATTTATTCCTAAATTAATCAATTTAAACAGTGTTTTAATCACTCACCATAAATTAACAAGGTTATTTTCTACTTATATGATAAAATTCTTAAGGATTTGATGCCAAGAAATCTTTAAATGCAGTTTCTATTTGTTTTTTCAAACTGAATGTTTTTTGGCATGAAAAAAGTGTCCAGATGCTTGAAAAAATGGTAGTCAATGGGTGAGAGATCAGGAGAATATGGTGGGTGTAGCAAAGTCTTATACCTTAAGTCATTGAACTTCTGCCGTGTCATCCTGGCAAACATGTTGCATGAAGCAAATTTACAACCAAGCTAGCAAAGTAAATACATCATTTTTTTTTTCATGTTCATGATTAGGGGCATATAACCTTCAAAATCAAATTCTAAAAGAATTGATAGAAAATTATCAAAGAGGACACTTTAATCATTAGCTATGGGAATTTATTTTTTATATAACTACTATTACAATAATGTTAAAACAATATTTAAACAGTTTATGTTGGCATAATGGTTACAATGTCCACCAATGGCCTGGGAGACTGGGGTTCAATCCCAGGTCGAGTCATACCAAAGACTCAAAAAAATGGTACTTGATGCCTCCTTGCTTAACACTCAGCATTTTACAGTACATTTCAAGGGTAAAGTGGAGCAATCCAGGAAAAGGAGTAGCCCCCTCCTACACCTTGGTGTAGTAGCTATTGAAAAGGGAGACTTAGGGTCACCCTTGACTATGGTCACTAAGTTTACTTATATGAAAACAGTATTTTCTGAACAACTTAATATATATAAAAAAATTAGGGAATTACAAAAGAAATAGTTTCAAAAATGGATTCAATCAAAATTATTGAAGATATTGACAGTTTTATAAAGAAACTCAAAGTTTATTATATCATTTTGTTAACAGGACAAAGTTCTGCCTCACTGGTTCATGTAAATTTCAAGCTACCTTGATACAAATCTTTTACAGTACTAAATTGGCTACACAATAGCAGTCAATATGTCACTTATGAGATTGTCTCAAAGTCTAGATCTAACAGCTTCTAACTTTTTCTTATAAAGATATGTCAAGGTAAAGGTATTTTCCCCTCTCCTCGTTAATTTTGATGATATAAAACAAGGCATTCAACAGCTGTTACTTGTATAGTGGAAAATATGTCAACAGGTGTTTGGCAAGAATTTGACTACAGTCAGAATATATGCGATGTGATTAAGTGTACTTACATTGATTTAGTTTCTTTTTTTAATAGCATTGTGGGTTATTTAATGCCAAAGCTATCTTTGTTGAAGAATAGTAGTGGTACTTATCTCCTCATAGCTGAGGAGATAAGGTTCATGCCTTTCCCAAAGTGAACATAATAGTACAGCTGGAGTTTAAATTCACTTACTATGATTTGCCCAGTCAGCTGGGGCTGTAGAATACACCGACTGCACCTCTGCGGAGGGGTAAGACCCACCCACCAATGAGTGATAAGGTCCTATGTATGGGTTAAATAGAACTAAACTGTATACTTATGCTAAACTGAACTGTTTGACAAAACTGAATAGCTTAAAATAGAGATGTTTTTGACAATTAAACTGTACTTACATTAAAACTGTGTGCTTATGCTAAATTGGACTGTTTTTGACATTGAAACTGTACTTATGCTAAACTGAATTGTTTAATATAGAAGTATTTTGACATTTAACTGTGTGTAAACAAAATCTGTACTTATACTAAACTGAATTAGCTAAATTAGAACTGTTTGACTATCTATGGGTCAAATAGAATTAAACTTTGTACTTATGCTAAACTGAATTCTTTGAAATAGAACTGTTTGACTAAATTGAATAGCTTGAAATAAATGTTTTAGACAAACTGTATACTTGTGCTAAACTGAATTGTTTGAAATGGAACTATTATGGACATTGAAACTGAATTGTTTGAATTAGAACTGTTTGACTAAACTGAATAGCTTGAAATAGAAATGTTTTTGACAAACTGTATACTAATGCTAAACTGAATTATCTCAAATAGAACTGACTATTTGTATAAAAATGGATTTGGTGTTAAATAACCTACAAAGGTTGATATGCCATAAACCCAACCAACCAACCAACTTGATATGATATCACAGTTCAGCATATTAATCACTATGCTATAGGCACTCCTCGCTGTAGAAACATTGAATATCTGTAAGATATCGTAATGAACTTCAAGAGCTTCTCTTGTTAGGGAGATCTTACCCCTCAACAAAGATGCAGTCAGCATATACTACAGCCCCTTACTAACAGGGCAAGTATGGTTTGGGAGTCCAAAGCATTACTACCACAAACTCAAAGTGCTCCTGTCATATTTTACAATTGTAGACTTATTGGTTTCCCTTTAACATCATCAGAATTCAAAATCAAGATGCAACTTCTTCATATAATCATTTGTTGTATTCAAAACTTTCCAGCCACAAAGCTTTAATTCAATTATCTAAGATTTGAATAAACTGATAAGATGAAAGATCATTACAAGAAAGATCATGAACAAGAACTGAATTTTGCATGCCAAAGTGAGTGTACTATTGAATCACCCATTCAGTCATGTTAATTTGAATTATATCATGAGATAACATCAAAGGAAAGTCAAGATAATGTTCTATATAGTTCAAGTGACTCAAATTGGTAATCCATACCAATGAACAAAGGAATCCTGGGTACTGTGGGAAACTTTTGACTTTCAATTCCTTCAATCAAATTTCAATATCATTATCAAGACAGATGACTAATTTTATTGAGATGGCTCAGTATCATATATACGAGGTGCATACGATAGGTTTCCAGACTTTTTTCGTATGGGCACTTTTATTGATAGTACACACATGAAACTCTAGTCCCCTTCGAAGTAATCTCCTCCGGTTGCAACACACTTGTACCGTTCCAACAACTTCTGGAAGGCCCCATGGAAGTCCTCTTGTGTGAGCATGTCAATGACCTTCATCACAGCATCTTTCATCTCCTCAATTGTCTTATAATGACAGCCTCTGAGCTTAGGGAATGACTAAAAGTCACAGGGAGCAAGGTCTGGACTATAGGGAGGCTGAGGAATTGTCTTGATGCCCATCTTGATCAAATACTCTGTGACAAGGATGGAGTTGGGGACTGGTGCATTGTCCTGGTGGAAATGCCACTGACCCGATTTGAAGAGTGCTAACCTCTTCCGACGGAATCTCTTCTTGAACTCCCTTAAAACCTCAACATAGTAACCCTAACCCTTTGGCCAATCAACTCTGGTGTATTGACTTCCTTACTCCTCCCACATCTCTCATCATCCCCCACAGACTCCCTGCCTTCCTTGAATCTCTCATGCCACTCAAAAACTGAGGCTTGATTCATGCAAGATGCTCCAAAAGCAGTGTGAAGCATTCCATAAGTTTCTGTGGCATTTTTTCCAAGTTTAAAACAGAATTTTATTGCATATCATTCTTCTAAAGTGTCAGAATGCATTTTTGAAATTCCCCAGCTGTGACAATCAGGCTTTAGTAGGGTGTATTCCAATTGCTTCTGTAGCTGTTCATTTTTAAATGCCTGTACAAAAAGTCTAGAAACTTATCGTATACACCTCATATATATGCATGTTTGATTAAATAATAAAGATGCATTTTGTCTATATCATTTTATTAAGATCCTTTCAAGTTTCCTGATAAGTGTCTTGGTTTCAGGCTGGAATTGGTAGATGAATTTACCAAAATTGTCCCGAGTGCTTTTGGACCTTTCATAGGCCATCATCAGGGGTTGCTTGCATGTTTAGATATTCTATATTTCTTGATAATATTTTATTTCCATTGATTGTGTTCTGTTTTTTGAATTCATTAGCATCTCAGTTTTACCCAACACTACATTTACCTAATTTTGTAAGACCTAAAAAACTCTTTCAAAACAATCTCTGAAAAAAAAAAAAAAAAAAAAAAAAAAAAACACACTCCCTGATGATGGCCTATGAAAGGTCTTAAAGCACTCAGGACAATTTTTGTAAATTCATCCACCAATTCCAACCTGAAACCAAGACATTTATCAGGAAACTTGAAAGGATCTTAATAAAATTATACAGACAAAATATGTCTTTATTATTTAATCAAACATGCTTAAATGAAAGACTGTTGCCCAACTACACACACACACACACACACACACACACATATATATATCTAGTTTGGTGAAGGCATATCACCCTTAATACCGAAGCCATCCTTGTAGAAGAACAGCAGTGATACTATTTAACCCACAGCTGGGGTGATAAGGGTGTTCATACCATTCCCAAGGGTATTAGTCCAGGAGTGAACATAATAGCATGATGGGAGTTCAAACTCACGTCAAGGCCAATGTTCACCACTTTAGCCCTTACACCATATGGACTCCCTTGATTTTTTTCTTTCACTGCATCCCAACATCATAGGGTTTTTTTTTCATTATTTACTTATTTTTGTTTTTTTACTATTCAAAAAAATATTTTCTTCATAATTCTATTTCAATCAAGCCTGTTGCTATTTTGATTAGATAATGCTCCTCTACTCTTATTTTCATTACATATCTAAGTTTCGGTACTCACATTTTATTATTAAATCACTTAAATGAATAAATAAATAAATGCTTCATGTAGTAAAAATCAGCAGACAAAAATTAATTCCTATCATATTCATAGAATTGGGACCTAAGTGATTTTAAAGCATAGCCAGGATCACAATAGTCCTCCTGAGAGATAACATTGTTGTGAGTTCATTTCTCAGTGGGCATCCCATATTTCTGGCCTTATACCACAACTAAGTTTAAGCTAGTAACCAAGCCTAGTGGGCAGAATGTTCGCCAATGGTCCAGGAGCCTTGGGTTCAATCCCAGGTCACGTCATACTTTAAAAATGGTACTTGATACCTCCTTGCTTAATATTCAGCAATATAAGGTACAAATCAAGGGTAAAGTGGAACAATCCAGGGAAGGGAGTAGCGCCCTCCCCTACACCCTTGTGTAGTAGCTATTGAAAAGAGAGCCTTCTGGTCGCCCTTGACTACAGTCACCAACTTTACTTATTTCATATCAATCAATTTATTTATTTATTTTATATATGTATGTGTTTCAAGTAATAGTAACACAAAAGTTACCATGCTATTTAGAAATTAAAAATTGAACATCTAAGCAGCATAATCTTTCACAATTAAAGCAAGTTCATCTTTAAATAATCATGAACACTTATCGAACACAAACGTTAATTTTTAACTTCCACTGTGACTTTGAAAAGTGGATTTGAGCCAAAAATATCCACGAGTTAACTCCCTTCCCTCATAAAGAACTATCTCATACTTGTCTTGTTGAAAAAGAATATGGGAAGATCAAAATTAAACAATGTTAAAAAATTGTTTGGACTGCGTGTTCAAATTAATATGAGTTAATTTTATCATAAAATGAATTTTAAAAAAGAATCTACTCTAAGTGGTAGGCTTTATTTTCTTTCAAATGGTAATCAATACATTTCCTAATTCCTGAATTTTTCAGAAAGAATGAGTGAGACTGAGTACTTAAAAAGAGTAAAGAAAAATTGATAAATATATCAAGTAAAAAATAAATGAATATCGATAAATAAATAAATAAATGCTGTTTTCAAGCTGGATTAATTTTATGGAAATAGTTTGATAGTTTTACGTGGTAACAGCTGGAGTTGAAGTAATTTCTTTCTAAGGGGGATAACTGAGTATTGCAACAGTTTTAACAGTGAAATCATATCAATGTTATTTATATCTACTCGGAAGGTCTTGTAATGGACATCTATGCCAATATACACAGTGGAATTCAACACATTTAGTAAATTGTTACAAGATCCTTACTCTCGCTTAATAAGCATAAAAAATTTAAAAAAGTAAACCCTTTTTGGTTGGGGCAAGAACTTTCCAACACCCACTAAGTCTATATCTGTATATTTAATTATTCCCACAACCTTATTGATATAGAGTTGATATATATATATATATATATATATGATATAGAGTTGGTTGGTTGGGTTTTATGGCATATTAACCTTTTTAGGTTATCTAATGCCAAATCAATTTTTATACAAATAATCAATTCTATTTCAAACAATTCTGTTGAGCATAAGTAAAGTAAAGTTAGCGACCATAGTCAAGGGTGACCCGAAGGCTCCCTTTTCGATAGCTACTACACCAAGGTGTAGGGGAGGGCGCTACTCCATTCCCAGGATTGCTCCACTTTACCCTTGAACCGTACCTTATAATGCTGAGTGTTAAGCAAGGTGGTATCAAGTTCCATTTTTAAAGTCTTTGGTATGACTCGACCTGGGATTGAACCCAGGAAAAACATTTCTATTTCAAGCTATTCAGTTTAGTCAAACAGTTCTAATTCAAGCAATTCAGTTTAGTATAAGTATAGTTTTTTTCCACACACAGCTAAATGTCAAAACAGTTCTATTTCAAACAAATCATCCTAGCATACGTATGCAGTTTATATGTCAAAACAGTTCTATTTCTAGAAATTCCCTTTAGCATAAGTACACATTTTAGTCCTATTTGACCCATAGATAGGACACTGTCAGGTGCTACTACTTCAGGCCAAAGTGGACCTGGGAGCAATGTCAATAAAGGAGTACTCCACACTCCTCAAAGCTCCAGCATTACTGGAACCTCACCATCAGATTGTTTAGTGTCATATCCAGGATACTTGTTGGAGGGGGGGGTTACCCCTCTGCAGCCCCAGCCAACTGAGCAACTATATGATATAGAGAATAAGGCTGTTAAAATATTTACTGTATATACTTGCGTACAAGTCTTTCTTGTTTTTAGACCACAAAATCATTAATTCATGGAATTTATTTATGAAAACAAGAATTACTCAGTTTTTCCCCCCATGACATTTGATTTTCAACCATATAAAATTACTTATGTATAGATCAATGCCAATATTTTTTCTGAAAGATTTGACTTGTATATGTATACAATATGTAAAGTCTAGATAATAGTCCTTTGATACAAGTAAAAGTAAAGTTGGCGACCTTAGTCGAGGGTAACCCGACGGTTCCCTTTTCAAAAGCTACAACACCGAGGTGTAGGGGAGGGCACTACTCCATTCCCTTCTTTGCCCAACTCTACCCTTGATCCTTACCTTATAATGCCGAGTGTTAAGCAAGGTGGCATCAATTACCATTTTTTGAGTCTTTGGTATGATTTGACCTGGGATTGAACCCCAGTCTCTCAAACTATTGGCAAACACTCTACTCATAAGGCTAATGGCCCAATGAGTGGAGAGTTACTTTTTTTATACAAAAGCATCAAAAATACAAAGTTAAACTAATTATTGAGTACTAATAATAGAAAAAAAAATGTTTTTCTTTGAAAATATCTTGTTATGAGATAGTAAAAAAAATTAATAAACAGAGACAAGATCAAGTATTGGTTTTGGTTTGGTTTGGTTTGATGACATATCAACCATTGCAGATTATGAATGCTAAATCCATATTTATATACAAAAACAGTTCTATTTAAAACAATTCAGTTTAGCAAAAGTACACTGTTTAGTTCTATTTGACCCATAGATAGGACCCTATCAGGTGCTACCACTCAGGGCCAAAGTGGACTTGGGAGCGATGGCAGTAAAGCGTATTCAACATTCCCCAAAGCTCTAGCATGAATGGAGCCTCACAATCAGATTATTCAGAAAATAAGGTTGTTAAAATAATTACAGTATATACTTATGTACAAGTTTATCTTGTTTTTAGACCAATCAAGTATTAGAAAGGAGTAGATTGCAAAAGAATTACAGAAACTAAGAGTTAAATAGTAATACTCAGAAAGGCTAGAGAATGTATTTTTCATAAGTATTTGAACAAACACTGAATATGTTTTAATTTTCTAACATTGCAGAAGATATAAAAAAAATTCTGAGCAAGTATAATCCATATTAACTTAGGAGTTTGATAACTTTTCACTGTGAATTTGTATAACATGTTCACTAAAATATTGTTCTTTCATTTCACTATAGTTGTTTTTTTTTAACAATTTAAATCCTATTTAAAACAATATTGGTCAGAATTTTAGAATTCAGAAAACATGACAAAATGTATGTATTGTTATGTTGATTGCTATAAATTATGGTTCTTCTAGCATAATATCTATGTTTCTAACTCTCAAAATTAGGCTGTAGCTATGTAGACCCAGAGAGTGGTGTAAGTCCTGTACAAGCATATATCACTATAATCCGATGTGCAGAAGCCTTACTACCTTATATTAAGTATCTTGTATATTTTTTATAAGTTTAATTAGTTATTGATCAGAGTGTTGTAATGTTGCTGATAAAGACGACTATAACCTCTCAAGCTGTGGTGGAGATATATATATATATATTCTGAATACGAACTAAAACTCCACATTCGCTACTTTGAGACAGGAGGGAAGCATGTAAAGAGTCATCTGACGAGACGGAGAGTATAGCAATAATATTCTCCGCCAAAATAAATTTATCATGACGACTTAACCGAGTTTGAGTCTCCATAAAATTGTACTATATATATATATATATATATATATATATATATATATTCATACGCATGTAGTTTTAGAAGGTCTCTATACTAATTGTTAAAGGAAAATCAAAAATTTTCCTCTTAAATAATTCTGACAAGTACTGGGTTAACTCTACTGGCAGAGAAAAATCAGAGAAAAAAATGTTATTAAAGTATCTAAATCAACCTTGAAATGCACAGTTGTGTGACTAATTCAGATTTTAACAACAGATGTTCATGTTCCGTTCAAACCATGAGAAAAGCATGAATGCACTTTTCCTTGTAGCCTATCTTGCCACTAAATATCTTAAAGTAGCTTGTCAGTAATATGCTACAATATGACAAAGTGATCACTTGGGCAAAACACACTTTAATAATTACTGTATCTACTCAGTTGCAGCAAAATCTACAGCAATCTTTGTCAACAATAACAAGGTAGCCCAGTTGGCTGGGGTTGTAGAATACACCAACTGCATCTCTGCAGAGGGGTAAGCCCATCCCTCCAACAGGTGCCCTAGATATGACACTAATCTGATGCTGAGGCTCCAGTAATACTGGAGCTTTGGGAAATGTGGAGTACCTCTTCATTGCCATCACTCACAAGTCCACTCTGGTTCAGAGTGGTAGCATCTGATAGGGTCTTATCTATGGGTCAAATAGAACTGTTTGACATTTACACTGAGTGAAAACAAATGACTTACACTAAAATGAAATATTAGAAATAGAACTGTTGGATCAATTAACTGTGTTTATCTTACAAAATGAGTTTACAAGTCATATATTTAATATATATGTAAAAACAGGATTTGGTATTAAATAACCAACAATGGTTGATATGCCATAAAACCAAACCATTAACAAGGTTCTGTTGAATCTTACACTCATCCTCGAGGAAATTAAGAATTTGGTTCAAGACTGAGATTTAAAATCCAGTATATAAGTTACTTTAGACTAAAAAATTTCATTTAAAAAAATTAATTTTTTTAAAAATTTCAGTTAAGGTCATTTAAAAAAAAAAGTGCAAGGAAATCTTCAGCATATTTTAAACATATCTTTTTTCAACAGAATGGAAAGTAGTAAAGCTTTATATAAAGCATTAAAATTCTTGTGTGTGTATATATATATATATATATATATTGTTTTAGAGGATGTTTTCATAATTGATGAAGCAAAGTACTGGCCTCTCAGATCTTCCCTGTTGACTCAATTTCCTCTTTTCAGATAATTGCTGGGAAATGGTTAATATTTAGATATATTCAACCAAGTCAAGCAAAACCATGCCTTAGACAATGAAGCAAAATATCTTTTCTATGGAAACATATTATGAAAATAAGTCTTTCAAAATTGTTCAAGCAAGATACTGAAAGAAGTTCAATTTCAGACAGTAGTCAGATTTTCAAGTTGGTCAAGAACTTCCAAGCTCATAGCACCTGTGAAGATTGTACAGTAACAGGTTACTCGCTATGTGCGCCTTAAATAATAAGAGATTACCCAAGAGGAATGTGCACACATTATTGACATCTACTGCACGTACTTAAGGGTGCCTAACATTTTTGGTTCATGTTTGAGACAAAATGGTTGCAAATCCTAAAATGTTATCTTTTGCCTTTCAATAAATGTAATTTCCACTACTTTCATTTGTGGTGCTTAATTTGTGCCAGATCATTTTTTGGCCTAATCTGCACCACTGCGGAGGGGTAAGACCCCCCCCCAGCGAGTGTCCTGTTTATGACACTAAACAATCTGATGGCGAGGTTCGAGTAATGCTGGAGCTTTGGGGAATACAGAGCACACCTTTGTTGCCATTGCTTCCAGGTTCACTTTGGCCCGGAGCGGTAGCACTTGATAGGGTCCTATCTATGGGTCAAATAGAACTAAAATGCTTACTTATGCTAAAGGGAATTACTTGAAATAGAACTGTTTTGATATTTAAACTGCATACTTATGCTAAACTGAATTGTTTGAAATACAACTGTTTTGACATTTAACTATGTGTTGACAAAAACTATACTCATACTAAACTGAATTATTTGAATTAGAACTGTTTGACTAATAGCTTGAAATAGAAAAGTTTTTGACAATTAAACTGTGTATTCACACTAAATAGAATTGTTTGAAATAGAACTGACTATTTGTATAAAATTGATTTGGCATTAAATAACCTACAAAGGTCGATATGCCATAAAAACCAAACCAAACCAAACCTTTTTGTAATTGTCTTAATTGGAATCATTTTGAGATGAGGCTTCTTAATCTGAGAATTAATTTTTATTTATTGTGGACTTCAGGGCCCGTGGTGCAGCGGATAGAGGCGTTGAGTCTCTACGGTTCCAGGTGAGCATTGTCAGAAGATAGCGGTTTCAAATCCTACCCAAGCCGGCCAGAGGTTTACTTGGTCAAAAACGTGGTGCAATAGACAACAACTATGGAAGGCAGTAATTACTGGGGATACAGTTACAAGACTCGTCATTCCAATCCGAGGTCACAGTAAAAATCACCTGAAGAAGGCCAGAGGTGAAATTTGGCCAATACGTAGTGAAAGAAGAAACAACACAAAAAACTACCAAGATGAGGACAAAAAGTCCGCAATAAATAAAAATTAATTCTCAAACCAAACCTGATCATTTTGTTTCCAAAAAACTGTGAAATACCCAGTATAATACAATCTAAAGTATTTTTATGGTCTTGATTATGATATAAGTAATATTATAAAAAGGAATTCATATTATAAAAAATTACATTTAACAACAACTGTGTCACACATCAAGTACTATAAAAAGTACAAAAGATAAAAAACAAAAATTAAAATAAAATAGAATAATATATAAATATAAAAGCAAAAATGACATGGTAATGTCGGATTTTTATTAGAGCAATGAATTTTTAAAGAGCTCTTATTTAGCAAAGAAAGTAATTTTCACTCCAATTGACAACTGAATGATAATTTTATAAAGCAAGCATTTATGCTAAATGCCTTCTATTTAAATAAATCTTCACATCTTTGTTGTTGTTTGGGTTTTATGGCATATCAACCTTTGTAGCTTATTTAACGCCAAATCCATTTTTGTATGAATAATCAGTTCTATTTCAAACAATTCAGTTTAGCATGAGTACACAGTTTAATTGTCAAAAACATTTCTATTTCAAGCAATTCAGTTCTAGTTAAGCTAATTCAGTTTAATATAAGTACAGATTTTGTTTACACACAGTTAAATGTCAAAACAGTTCTATATTAAACAATTCAGTTGAGTGCAAGTACAGTTTCAACATCAAAAACAGTTCTGTTTCAAACAATTCAGTTTAGCATAAGCACACAGTTTAAATGTAAGTACAGTTTAATTGTAAAAAACATTTATTTCAAACTATTCAGTTTAGTCAAACAGTTTTAATTCAAACAATTCAGTTTAGTATGTAGTTAGTTCTATTTAACCCATAGATAGGGCCCTATCAGTTGTTACCATTCCAGGCCAAAGTGGACCTGGGAGTAATGGCAATGAAGGGATGCTCCACATTCCCCAAAGCTCCAGCATCACTAGAACCTCACCATCAGATTGTTTAGTGTCATATCCAGGACACTCACTGGGGGGGGGGTCTTATCCTCTGCAGAGGTGCAGTCTGTGTATTCTTCAGCCCCATCTGACTGGGGAAACATCTTTGTATGAGAACCAAATGGGTTAATGGATAATTTATATTCAAAATCTCGTATGATATTCATTCTGAAGTATCTTATTACAAAAAAAAAATATTATTATTATTATATATGTGACACTCACTCACACACATTGTGTGTGTGTGTGTGTATATATATATATATATATATATATACATACACACACACACACAATCACATATATGTGACCACACACAACAATATGCAAATAAAATACACACACCCAAAAAAAAAAATTACACACACAATTCTAACATGAACATTCTTTTTATTAAATTTTTTAAATTTCTCCAAAATCATTCTTTTTCTGCCTGATAATTGTCATATAAAGATGGCATGAAACCAGTGGTCACAGATAAGCTTCCACGCTATCAAATAAATAATTTTTTAAAAATCATATATGGCGAGAGAGGGTCAGGGATATCCGTGCTACCAGCACGACATGATGATGATGATGATATCTTAAGAGATTTTTTCTATCATTTAATATGAAAAATTTTGAGTATTTTAGGCTTTTGAGGGAATATATAAAATAAATAAATATTTATTTTTACATATATTTGATAGCATGGATGCTTAACTGCAACCACTAGTTTCATGCCATCTTTATATGACAATCAACAGGCTGATGATATATGTACAAGCATGTGTATATATATATATATATATATATATATATATATATATGTATGTATGAGCGTGCCTGTGTATGTAGATGTGTGATATTTCCTTAGGCTTTATTTCATCTCGAACTTCTTCAGAAAGAGACTGTTTTCTGAGTTTTTCTATTTAAAAACATATGAGGAGAAATAAGATGGGGAGTGGGTATAGTTGTAGCAGGAAAACTGGAAGTGATTTAAAGTCAAATGTATCTGGTTTCATAAAAGATTTTTTGTTTTGAAAGTTGAGATAGATTTTAGAGAGCCAATAAGAAAAAAGTAGGGAAGAGTTTGGGTGAAAGGGGTTTCAGCATATCTTGTTTCATGGAAAGTTATTGATTATAATGTAGTGTAATGGTTATCGTCGCAGGAATTAGACACGGCGACAAGAGTTCAAATCCTGGACTGATTGCATTTCACATAGCACTAATACCCTTGGGAAAGGTATGAATCCAATTATTCTCCCTCCAGCTATGGGTAAATAGTAGGGCAGACTAGGTTCTTCAGCCTTGGTGAGGCAACTAGTCTAGGAGAAGGAAAACCTTGAATTCAAACCTGTTAAACTCTGCTTAAAAAAATTGACCTTGTGTCATATCCTGCCCAAGCGGAGGGGTTGGGTAAATATGATAATGTGATGTTTCAGAAAATTGTCTATATTGTGGTATCTAGGTTGTAATTGGGGTGAGGAAAGGCTAAGAGGTAAAGTGATAAGGAAAAGTTTTGACATAACTTTTCTCTACACAAATATACCCTCTAAAAAATGCCTCAATCTTCTTGCTGCTCACTTAAGGAAAATTAAATTTGACTCACCACTACCCATAAACACCAAAGTCAACATCTGCAAACACATAACAAACATGACCTACTTTAAATTTAACAACCAATTCTACAAACAAAAATATGGCCTCCCTATGCGAAATTCACTTAGTGTCTATTTCTAGAATTTTTAGAATACGGCCCTTTTAAATACTGACTACCTAGCAATATCATATATTTCAGATATAGTGACAATACACTTATTTTCCTACCCCAAAACATCAAAATTGAAGAGATCACAGAAAAACTAAACAATGTTGAATCCTCCATTAACTTCCTTTATAAAAAAAGAATCTAATAACACCATACCCTTCCTGGACATCCTAATTACTAAATTTCATTACAGTTTAACTTTTAAAGTCTAACACAAACCCACAAACAAAAATGATTACACCACAACAACAAAATCAAAACAGGCCTCATAGAAGACTTTTACCTAAGAGCACTCAGAATATGTAACCCACAACCCCTTAATGAAGACATCCCATGCAAAAATTGCAACAAACATTACCTCGGTGAAACCCAACACAATCTAAAAAAAGAATCTATGAACACAAACGATCAATTAAAACAAATGACAATCAAAATGCCCTTTTCTCCCACATGTTAGAACTCAAACACACATTCAGTTTTTCCCAAGCCATCCTAATCAAACCCATACAGTGCAAAAAATCCCAAAGACGACTACAATCTGCTGTCATTTCCAAAACAACCCATATAAAACAAAGTCCAGGTTTTTACCAAATTTCACCATACCAGGCGATTATCATACTAAATGAAAACAAAATCAAAATAGAAGATGGATAGACTATAAAAGTACAAAACCTAACAAAATCTATGTATTGTTCTGTTGATTGCAATAAAGTTTCATTATTCTTGCAAAATATTTCCATTTCTAACTCTCAAAACTAAATGAATAGAAGCAAAATGTGTGTGTGTGTGTGAATTTTAGAAACACCCAAGTTGAGCATGGCCCAAAATCAGCTGGGAACCACTGCTCTACATATACCATATTGTTTTACAACATATTTGTTTTCCTTGTTAATGCACTTAATTCAACAGTGAATGTTATTCATATAGATTCAAATTATAAGAGAAAATTTCAGATCAAAATTCACACTACATGTGTATTGATCTACCCTTGCATGTGTGTGTTATATATATATATATATATATATATATATATATATATATATATATATGATAAAAATAAGTGGAAAAGTGGATAAACCAATACTGACAACAGATTCAATAATATTTTGTTCTTTATTAGAAACAAAACTTTAAATATTATTGAATCTGTTGTCAGTATTGGTTTATCCACTTTTCCACTTATTTTTATCATTTTGTCAGATTTACCAAAATCTAACATTTCTCTCTCTCTCTCTCTCTCTCTATATATATATATATATATATATATATATATATATATATAATCTGAATGTACAACTACAAAGTTTTCATCTTAAGAGCAGTAAATTTTATGCCAAAAGCAAACTTCAGATCAGGTTTCAAGATTGCTTTTAGCAAAAGTTTTCATACAATTTCTTTTAAAGAAAAAAGTTTTATCTTTTTTCAATAATTCAAATAATATTTCTTTACAATATAATTCTAGTCAGACTGATATCCTAAGGATTATGGGGAAGTGAAAAACATCAAGTTATCCATGATCGAGATAACTTGATCTGTTAAAAAATATTTCATTAGTTCTTGTATGTATTTTTTTCATTAAAATATTATTTGGTTTAGTTTGGCTTCTTTTGATTAATCGCATATCAACCTTCATGAGTTATTTAATGCCAAAGCTATACTTGTAGAACAATGACAGTGATAGAATTTAAACCATTGTTAATCCTATTTACCAACTCCTCCACTCAGGCAGAATATGACACAAGGTCAATTTTTAAGTGGAACAGGTTTGAATTCAGAGTTTTCCTTTTAGACTAGTTGCCTCACAAAGGCTGAAGAACCCAGTCTGTCCTACTATTCACCCATAGCTGGAGGGAGAATAATTGGATTCATACCTTTCCCAAGGGTCTTAGTGCTACAGGAAATGCAATCAGACTTGTCCAGGATTTGAACTCATGTCGCCGTGTCGATTTCCTACAACGATAACCATTACACCACGGGCACCATCGTTAATTGGATAAGGAGGTTCATACTTTTCCCAAGAGTATTGGTCTGGAAGTGAACCTAATGGCACAATTGGAGTTTGAATTTGCTTACTACAAGGCTGCCGACCAGCATTTTAGCCATTACACCATGAAAACTCTCCCATATTATTTGGAAATTGACCCCAAGTGTTCAAAAGCAACCATAAAATCAGTTGAAATATATATTTACTTTTTGAAAGTCCAAATTCAATAACCTTATTCGTATTGTCTAAAAACGATGAAAAAGTATTCACCAGTGGTCCGGGACACAGGGGTTCAATCCCAGGTCGAGTCATACCAAAGAAAAATGGTACTTGATACCTCCTTGCTTAACACTCAGCATTATATGGTACGTATCAAGAGTAAAGTGGAGCAATCCAGGGAAAGGAGTAGTGCCCTCCCTTACACCTTGGTGTAGTAGCTATTGTTGAAAAGGGAGCCTTCAGGTCGGCCTCGACTACAGTTGCCAACTTTACTTTATATTTTCATTTTAAGTATAAAATATCAAACTTTATATTGCTCTGAATTTTTTTGTTTATGTTGAATATTTTTGTCACTACTCTCTTATTTGAGGGAGGGTCCTCAAGTTAATCCCAAGCTCATATCACATCAAAACAACAAGGAGGGATCTACTAAATACCATTCTTGAAAACCAGTTTGATGAACTAGCTGTGTACTAATAAGAATATAAGTTATTTACTAAGCTTAGCACAAGGTTAAAAATATCACGTACTTAGTGAGAATCAAACTCACTAGCAAGGATATGTTAATTTAGCTTGCAAACCATTTGAGGTGACCATGAGAATATAATATATCATCTCCAAGTTTTTTCTTTTTGTTAAAAAAAAGAAGCTGATGTTAAAATTCATATTATACTCCTTCATTTGCTCGAAGTTCTTTCACAATCAACCAATGTATTCTTTACTAATACACCGTCATTCTCAACTTTGTGGCTTTTTCGCAGATAGAACTCCATTTAACAGTCCAAACCACATACGTGGTGCATTCAATAAGTTTCCAGACTTTTTTTGTACAGGCATTTAACATTGTCGTAGACTCTTGAAAATTCAGTATGTTATTGCTATACATCTTATGAGATAACTGACCAATTTTTATGATTTCAGGTTCAAAAGAACAGCTACAGCAAAAAGTGGAATACACTCTACTAAAGCCTGATTGTCACAGCAGGCGAATTTCAAACATGCAATCTGGACGTGAGGACACTTTAGAAGAATGATATGCAATAAAATTCTGTTTTAAACTTGGAAAAATGCCACAGAAACATATGGAATATTTCAGACTGCTTTTGGGCCATCTTGCATGAATTGAGAATCAGTTTTTGAGTGGCATAAGAATGCAGGGAGTCTGTGGGGGATGATGAGAGGTGTGGGAGGAGTAAGGAAGTCAATATACCAGAGTTGATTGGCCAAAGGGTTAGGGATAGGGTTACTATGTTGAGGTTTTAAGGGAGTGCAGGAAGAGATTCCTTCAGAAGAGGCCAGCATTCTTCAAATTGGGTCAGTGGCATTTCCACCAGGACAATGCACCAGTTCACACCACCATCCTTGTAACAGACTATTTGATCAAGATGGGCATCAAGACAGTTCCTCAGCCTCCCAAAGTCCAGACTTTGCTCCCTGTGACTTTTGCTTATTCCCTAAGCTTAGAGGCTGTTGTTATGAGACAATTGAGGAGATGAAAGAGGCTCTGATGAAGGTCATTAACACGCTCACACAAGAGGACTTCCATGGGGCCTTCCAGAAGTTGCTGGAATTGTACAAGTGCGGAGGAGATTACTTTGAAGGGGACTAGAGTTTCATGTGTGTACTATCAATAAAAGTGCCCATACGAAAAAAGTCTGGAAACTTACTTAATGATCCTCGTAAATATGTAGCATAGCACCTCCATAGATGTCTTACCCACTGCACCAAACACTTCGTAAAGACCCCTCTTAAATGGTCATATCCTATTAGGTCTTCTCTGTGCTGACACACAACCTTCACTTATGGTCCTCTTCCCATGTAAACACATGGATGCCACATATTGCTCTATCTGCAACCAGCCCAGTGAAGAATTCTCAGCCTCTCCACAAATTACAATACCACCAATAAAATCTACATACTATGCTCTAAAACTGACCTTTTTTTTTCACCTACAGCCACAGCAAACAAGAATACAAATCAATATGCTCTAAGCACTATAATCATTGTCTACCTTCAAGGGTCTCCAAAACAAAACTTTCTACGGAACAGACATTTCAACAGCAGAACTGCTTGTATATTCATTACAAATACATTTGTTTCTTAACCTTTGTTTTTATGGATATCATTTTTTCTACTATGCCCCTGCCCCACTGAAACAGAAAATTATACATCAAAATAGCCTTCTCTACACCTCTTTCTTTTCCACTCCCCAATTACCCTAATAGTAATAAAAAAGTTAAGTTAGCAACCTTAGTCAAGGATGACCCGAAGGCTCCCTTTTCAACAGCTACCACACTGAGGTGTCGGGGAGGGCTCTACTCCATTCCCTGAATTGCTCCACTTGATCTGTACCTTATAATGCTGAGTGTTAAGCAAGGCGGCCTCAAGTACCATTTTTTGAGTCTTTGGTATGACTCGACCTGGGATTGAACTCCGGCCTCCCGGACCATAGACAAACACTTTACTCATTAGACCAATGGCTTTCCACTAGTTAATTCTAAATGCTTTTTATAGCAACTCACTCAGGTTGTCACTTCTATGACATCAAGGAACAGCACACATCAGGATAAAGAATAAGCCCCCAGTGAGATTCAAACTCACATCCCCTTTCTACCTTAGGAAAGAAACCTAGTTCTACATTCCAACTACTTCAGCAATGAGAACATGGGTGCTATCATGAACATGAAAAAAAGAAGTGATGTGTTTACTTTTCAAGCATGATCATAATTTTTCTTCATGATAATGTTTTCTCACATGTTCACTAGGATGACACTGCAAAAAATCACACACTTGGGATATGAAACCTTGCCACACCCACCATATTCTCCTGATCTCTCACCCATTTTTTCAAGCATCTGGACACTTTTTTATTCCAAAAAACATTCAGTTTGAAAAAACAACAAGAAACTGCATTTAAAGATTTCTTGGCATCAAATCCTTTAGAATTTTATCATATAAGTATAAATAAGTAAGTAAAGTTGTCTCCCTTTAGTTGAGGGTGACCCAAAGGCTCCCTTTTCAATAGCTACTACACCAAGGTGTAGGGTAGGGCACTACTCCTTTCCCTGGATTGCTCCACTTTACCCTTGATCCATACTTTATAATACTGAGTGTTAAGCAAGGAGGTATCAAGTACCATTTTTTGAGTCTTTGTATGACTTAACCAGGGATTGAACCCAGGTCTCCTGGGCCATTGGCAAACACTCTAACCATCATGCTAATGTCTAGTATTAAGTATAAATAACCTTGTTAATTTATGGTATAAATGCATTGATATTTAGGGATCATATTTTGAGTGATTAAAACACTGTTTGAATTGATTAATTTAGGGATAAATGTTTATTCTAAAATTGGACATTATTTTCTGAAAAACCTATAATGAATATACATAGTTGAAGAAATAAAGAATTGATTCATTTTATAGCAATCCAAAATTCTGTTCATATAACATCCACTTTTAGTCTAACCACATACTTATTACTCACAATTATGTCTATTTGAATGACTTTAATCCATTAATAATAGAGACAATAATATTAGTTTGACATAAGACCATGGGAGCAACTGGTGAGAACTAACCTAGCACGATAACCATTTATACCATATAAGGTAGTCAACACTCGGGACTAGTTTTGCCAGCTTTACTAAAAAAATATGTCAATAAAAATGGGAGGCTACTTTCACTTGGCAAATAACAAAACCAGTGTGCAAAAGTTCCCAGCACCCTCCATTTGGAAACCAGACAGGTTTACAGGAAATTTTTGCAGACATCAATATATATATATATATATTCACCTAGAAACTTTTATACACATCTATTTTTATTTATTTAATCAAATCCTCACTCAAACATTTTCTGCACAAATATTTATATGAAAAAGAAAATCAAATGATTTTTTGCTTAAACCTAGTGCACACTGTAAATTTATTTAAAAAAAATTTTTTTTTTTTTTTTTTTTTTTTTTTTTTTAAATCAAGAAAAAAATTAAAGAAAAATGTTTTAGTTTTCCTTTTGCTCTTATCTAAAAACCTTTCTATGCACCTTATATTTAAAAAAAAAAAGATAATTTTCTATTGAAAATTTCTACATACCTAATATCAAGAAAAAAAAAAATTCTTTGCTGAAATCCTTTCTACAAAGCTAATTTTGGTGTTTTGTTTTGTTTGTTTTTTTGTTAAATTGCTTTTGCTGGAAACTTTCACACATACTTATTTTTATTTATTTATCTATTCATTTTTTTTTAAATCAGGTTTTCACTCAAAAATTTTCCACACAAATATTTACATAAAAAAGAAAATTAAATGACTTCTTGCAGAAAACTTTTGCAAGCTAAGAAATTTTTAAAAATTATTTTAATATGCAAGCACATGTAGGTCATCCTGTTGCAACAATTTTTATTAGTACTTATGTAATAACAACAGATATAATGAATTACAGTTGACTTACAGTGAAAAGCACCAATTTCCAGCATATCACCAGAGTTAAGCAGTGATGAGTGACCACTTAATGATAATAGCAAGTATTGTAAACCTGTGTGGTCAACTAATCAAAGCTTAGAAAATAACAAAACAGATCTATTATCTCAGCAGAAATAACTTGTATAAGTAGCATTTCTTATTTTGTTAAAATGATCCAAAATACTGCTCAAATATTATAAGGTCAAATACATGAGAAGAACAGTGGGTGTTTATACAGAATAACCCTTCCTCAACTCATAAATTTATGCTAATATTGTTTCAATGCTCACCTCAAAAACAAAAACAAAACAAAACAAAAAAAAAACCCATACACAAAAATTTAATACTTATATTTGCTATGAGATAAAATTAGTTTCAGTCATTTCTTTCATTATTTTTTGTTTTGTTTTTTTACTGAACAGTTAAGTCAAAATTTAAAAACTGGCCATAACTCAACATCTTAGTGGTTGGCAGGAGGGAAAAAAAACAAAAGAAATATGGCTAATTGCAGAATTGTAGCTAATCAAAGATGCTATTTTGGGATTTAACTGTTCTATAAAAACAATAATGAAGAAAATGAAGGTTATCTGGCTGGTGAATGTGAGTTTTGCATTTCTATGTACATTAAAACAAAATTAATGTAGACAGATTTTCATGGGTAGGCTATTCTGAAGAGTGTTAATGATGGGCTGTTTGACATAAATCATTTGGGGTCGTTTTTGAAGTAGCATTCCTTCAAAAGAACATTGTAAATCATCTTTGAAATATCAAATTATTCACATACTTTATTTTTTAAATAAATACTGATTGCAAGAGGCTTTTTTTTTTATAAGTAACTTTTTTAAAAAATGGTTCAGTTTTTCTTTATTCTTTAGAACTCTTTATGTCTGAGCTGTATTTGAAATCCTAAAATTCACAAAAACAATCAAATACAAAATCTACTCCAAAACTGCTCCAGGGTATAAATATTCTATTATTCCATAAAAAGAAAATCTGTGAATGGTCACTAAACCTTTTATTATTATTATCTAAGTAAGTTGGCTGACCACAATCAAGGGCAACCCAAAGGCTGCCTTTTCAATAGCTACTACACTGAGGTATACAAGAGGACACTAACCCGCTCCCTGGATGGCTCCACTTACCTTTGATTTGAACCTTATAATGCTGAGTGTTAATCAAGGATGCATCAAGTACCATTTTTTGAGTTTTGACCTGGGATTGAACCCAAACTTCTGGACCATTGGTAAACACTCACCATTATGCCAATGAGCCAGTGAATATTAATATTTAATATGACCTATCTGGGCCACATGTATCAGGGCATATAGTGTATCATGCAATAGTGCTCAACTTGATAAATTGTGTATAGTAAAATACCACCCAAACCAAAATACCAGCTTTGTTTTATGGCATATCAACCTTCATAGATTATTTAATGCCAAAGCCATCTTTGTAGGAGGACAATAGTGGTACTATTCAACCAATAGCTAGGGGGTGGATAAGAGAGTTCAAAGGCTGCTGATCAAACTGTAGTATTATTTAACCCATAGCTGGAGGAATAAGGAGGTTCATGCCTTTTCCAAGAGTATTAGTCTGAAAGTGAACATAATAGCATGACTGGAGTTTGAACTTGCTTACTATAATGTCACAGTCCAGAATGTTAGCTGCAAAGTCACAAAGATCCCCTAATGCACAAAAAAAAAAAAAAATTCTTTTAAATACTAGACCTATAGTATAGAATAAAATAGTGTTCAACTTGGAATATTAAGTATACGATGAAGGTAGCAGGAAAAACATAATCCAAATAGGTGAATATATTATGATCTAAAGTCAACGTTAATGTTTCGGTTTCATTAACCATCATCAGGACTTGGATATCAAAATAGTTAACATAGTGATGGATGCTTGCCGAGATGACAGGAGCAAATGAGAAATATACAACGAAAAGATACATAAACATGCACATAGCATTTATAATTCAAAAGTCATAAGACCGTGTCTGGCACGTGGAAACATATTTGAAAATGTTAGATTTCCCAAAGAAATGAGACAAAACCTCTCATTTATTGAGAAATGCCCAACAAGTAAGTTTTCATATACATATATAGATCGTTTGGAATCATCCATATTAAATGTCATGTAAGATTGTATTTGGTATATATAGTATAATATCAAGCTTACACTTATATAGACTCTTGATGTCTATTTTAGCTTACAAGATAGTATTTTAGCATCCTTCAAGAAATTTTCTCATTATTCATCAATTATTCCCTAAGTGCCTAAAACTAATATCTTCAATCCTTATAAGTTTTATCAAATTTTGAACAATATATTCTCTGGTCTCATTTATTCAGTATTCAGTTTGTTTTTACATTGGAATCTATATGAGAATCTGAATTCAAACATGGATTCAATATAATAAACCCAATTTTCAGGTTGTAAGTTATTGTGATACACAAAAATAGAATTTTTTAAAAAATGGCATATTCTGTTGTTCTTATCCCCAATCCAACAGATTTTTTTTCCCCTTTAACCATATTTACCAACCCCTCCACTCGGGCAGGATATGACACAAAGTCAACTGGGCTAAGAGAGTAAAGAGTACACATTACCTTTCCTGGGATGAATTCCAGATAACTGACAAGGAGTACTACAGGAGAGTAAGAAAATTGAAAGAGGTGGCATATTATGCACTTTAACTTTTGACTTGAGTCCTCATCTTAGAATAACAAGAATAGTGTGTCATAAATTCTTAGAGTAACTCTGCTCAGGTTTTGAATTTATCATTTACCAACCCCTCCGCTCGGACAGGATATGACACAAGGTCAATTTTTAAGCAGAGTTTAACAGGTTTGAATTCAGAGTTTTCCTTCTCCTAAACTAGTTGCCTCACCAAGGCTGAAGAACCCAGTCTGTCCTACTATTTACCCATAGCTGAAGGGAGAATAATTGGATTCATACCTTTCCCAAGGGTATTAGTGCTATGTGAAATGCAATCAGTCTCATCCAGGATTTGAACTCGTATCGCCGTGTTCATTTCCTATGACGCTAACCATTACACCATGGGCACCTCCACCTCCACTTT
>OY757945.1:39866787-39964287 GCA_963585895.1 Sepioteuthis lessoniana | reverse complement strand
ACTGATTGTGGGTCATAAATTTGTAGCCACACCAGATCAGTGACGGTGATGCCATTTCTATCACAGGTCATTTATGGATGGAGTTGCTAGCCCCTATATGTGCTAATGGACCAGTTTTCCAATCCATAAGGCAAGAGGGACCAGTCTGTCATACTATTAACCTATAGCTGGTAGTAGAGATAGATCCACACCTTCCACAAGGGCATTAGCAGAAAGTGAAAGGCAAAACAACCACATCCAAGATTTGAACTTGGCTCACTGCATCAATTTCCAATGATGATGATAAAGACAATTATGCTACCTGTTTCTTTATATGCATTTTTCATTGGTTTAGTTTCTTGGTTTAAATGACACATCAACTTTCATGGGTTATTTAATCCCAAAGCCAACCTTGTAGAAGATGATTTACTAAGCTTTTTGCTTAGATGTGGAACAAGGCCATTTAAATAGGACACCCAATGAGACTTGAACTCACTTGCGTAGATTTGCTAGTTTAACTTGGTAACCATTATACCACACAAGGTACCCTAGATAAGCTGGTCACTCAAATCTAACTCCTGACATTCAGCTACTCAAATCCTGAAAAAATTTTGAGAAGCAAAGTGTAACCAACTGAACCCACTTGACTGGCCAACCTATCCTTGTAGAATAACAGTAAAGGTACTATTTGACTCATAGCCGGGAAGATGAAGAGGTTCATATCTTTACCAAGAGTATTCATCTGAAAGTGAACATTATAGCACAACAGGAGTTTGAACTAGCTTACTATTATGTCACAGTCTTGCACATTAGCCACTACACCACTGGGATTCCCTTCAGCTCAAATAAAGATGACATACAGTAAAACCACAGTGAAAGGATATAGAAACTATAACTGATAACTGTACACTGATGACCATTCCTTTTGAATTTAAGCATTGTATACAACAATGTTTCATATGGTTTTATTGCATATCAACCATTACAGGTTATTTAATGCCAAATCCATTTTTATACATATAAAGAGTTCTATTTCAAACAATTCAGTTTAGCATAAGTATAATTCAAGTGTAAACACTTCTATGTGACGGGTAGATAGGACCCTATTAGGTGCTACCACTCTGGGCCAGAGTGGATCTGGGAGCAACGACAATGAAGGGGTAATCTACATTCCCCAAAGCTCCGACATTACTGGAGCCTCACCATCAAATTGTTTAGTGTTATATCCAGGACACACATTGGGGAAGTCTAACCACTCTGCAGAGATAAAGTAAAGTTAGCGACCATAGTCGAGGGTGACCCGAAGGCTCCCTTTTCGATAGCTACTACACCAAGGTGTAGGGGAGGGCGCTACTCCATTCCCTGGATTGCTCCACTTTACCCTTGAACCGTACCTTATAATGCTGAGTGTTAAGCAAGGTGGTATCAAGTTCCATTTTTAAAGTCTTTGGTATGACTCGACCTGGGATTGAACCCAGGTCTCCCGGGCCATTGGCGAACACTGCAGAGATACAGTCAGTGTATTCTGCAGCCCCAGCCAACTGGGCGAGCACAAAGACAGGACATCATAATTTGTAGTAAAGATTCCTGACCAGAATCCAATTCTAAGCTTACACTTGTATTGCTGAATGTTTACAAAGACTATGATCACCATCAGGCATTGGGTAATGTGTTTCAGCAGTAGGTTTGGTTTAATTTCTTTGCTTAATAGCATATCAACCTTTGCCAAAGCCATCCTTGTAAAAGGATAGTAGTGGTCCTATATAACTCATTGATCCGAAGATAAAGAGGTTTACGACTTTCCCAATGGGCATTAGTCCAAAAGTGAACATAATAGCATTAACTGGAGTTTGAACTCACTCACTCACTATAAATGTTGCAATCCAGCACGTTAGCCACAAGGACTCCTCCTAAATCAGAGGAAGATGACACAAGTTAGGGATAAAGAAACAAAACAGAAAAAAGTCAAAACTGTTCATGATTATATAATCTAAAATATTAAAAAGGGCCATAATGTTAATGACTCCAAGTCCTACTTATGATAGTTATGCATCTGATGATTCCACATTCCCACCATATATGAAACATATCACTATGGTTCTTTAAGGATACAAAGGAGTCCTTGTAATGTAGTGGCTAATATGCTCGACTGCAGCCTTGAAATAAGCAACACTATGTTCACTTTCAAACTAATATTCTTGGAGCCCAGTTAGCTGGGGTTGTAGACTACATCAAATGCATCTCTACAGAGGGGGTAAGACCCTCTTCAACAAGTGTCTTAGTTATGACATTAAACAATCTGATGGTGAGGCTCCAGTAATGCTGGAGTTTGGGGAATGCAGAGTACTCTTTCATTGCCATACTCCCAGAGTGGTAGCACATGAAAGGGTCCTATCTACAGGTCAAATAGAACTGTTTGATCATTTAACTGTGTGTAAACTAATGACTGACATTTAATTGAATTGTTAGATAGCAATACTTGGAACTATTTAAGTTTGTTGACTTATGTTTACAAATCATATATATATAAAATGGATTTGGCATTAAATAACCTACAATGTTTGACATGCCATAAAACTAAACCAAACTAATGCCCTTGGGAAAGGTATTAACTCCCTTATAGGTTGAATAGTACCCTTATCTCCCTTATAGGTTGAATAGTACCACTGTTATTCTTCAACAAGGATGGCTTTAGCATTAGATAACTCATGAAAGTTGATATGCCATTAGATAAAGAAACCGAACCTTTTAATATCTTAAGTTGGCTATACCTGCTTTAAGCATTCATATTAATGAAAATTATATGATAAAATAAAATGAAACATACATAAAATAAAACCTGCTTATGGAATTAGAAAATATATATATATATATATATATATATATATATATACACACACACACACACACACACACATACATAGACATTCACTAATATGATATTTGATTCACACATACACAGAAGAGGAGGATCAAAAAGAGAGCATTATACCCAAGGCTATCTAATCCTGGCTAATCCAAGTGACTAAATAACATTTACATACTGTAAATCTATCAACCCAAGGCTTACATTTTAGGGATGTTCACTGGATCTTAACCTTGAAATACATCCTTGCGGGGGGAAAAATGTACAGTTATTTCTCTCATTGGTATTCTTTCAAATTTTCAGCAATTGATCGGTTACCAGTATTTCCTGTAATAATTGTGATTTTATACATCAAAACATTCAGACTAGTATCCTCATCTTGATTGCTTTTATGACATTTTAGGTAATGTGTTCTTTGGCTTTCAAGTATGTTTCATTATTATTCAGATGAATATTCTCATCCTTACTGCCTTTTCCATATCATTTTTGTCATTGTTTTTTTGAATAAAATGAGTTATTCAGATAAGTATCCTCATAGTTTTTATTTTTATCACACCATTTCAGTCAATGTTTTCTTTGACCTTCTCGCTGGTAAATGTCATGAGTTATTCTTCAACTGATGTAAGTCACAAATCCAGTTGTTGAAGCTTTAGGCTAACACACAAGTTAACTTGTATGAGCGGGAATTAGAGGGTATTGGAAAACAGTGCCTTCTCCATAAGCACCTCAAATTAAATCACATTTTTATCTTTCTTAAAACAACAACAAAATAGAGTATAATAAGCTGAAACTATAACTTTTCATTTTCCCTTTGTCAATGTTAGAATTAATGAACACACACACACATACACACACAAAAGAAAGAAATGGCTCATACAACAACTGTCATAATACAATTTAAAAAATAAAAAAAACTGTTTTTGACCAACAAAAGATTAACAATGACTAGCATATTAACAAGAGTGTTATAATAAAAAGTTACCAAGATAATGTTGTTTGGGTTTTATGGCATATCAACCTTTGTAGGTTATTTAATACCAAATTCCTTTTTAAACAAATAATCAGTTCTATTTCAAACAATTCAGTTTTGCATGAGTACAGTTTAATTGTCAAAAACATTTCTATTTCAAGCTTTTCAGTTTAGTCAAACATTTCTAATTCAAACAATTCAGTTTAGCATAAGTATGCAGTTTAGTTCTATTTAACCCATACATAGAGCCTTATCAGGTGCTACCATTCCGGGTCAGAGTGGACCTGGGAGCAATGGCAATGAAGGCATACTCCACATTACCCAAACCCCCAGCATTACTGGAACCTCACCATCAGATTGTTTAGTGTCATATCAGGACACTCATTGGGGGGGTACTCCTCTGCAGATGTGCCGTCAGTGTATTCAACAGCCCCAGTTGATTGGGCAATTACCAAGATAAAATAAATTACTAACATAAGGATGATAAAGAGTTTATTGATCTAGAGTGTTGGTTAGTTGAGTTTTATGGCATATTAACCCTTGTAATAATGGAGGTGCCCGTGGTGTAATGGTTATCCTCGCAGGAAATAGACACGGCGACACGAGTTCAAATCCTGGACGAGACTGATTGCATTTCACATAGCACTAATACCCTTGGGAAAGGTATGAATCTAAAAATTCTCCCTCCAGCTATGGGTAAATAGTAGGGCAGACTAGGTTCTTTAGCCTTGGTGAGGCAGCTAGTCTAGGAGAAGGAAAACTCTGAATTCAAACCTGTTAAACTCCGCTTAAAAAATTGACCTAGTGTCCTATCCTGCCCGAGCGGAGGGGTTGGTAAATATGATTAACCCTTGTAGGTTACTTAAAGCCAAATCCTATTTATACATACATTTGTATTAAATATGATTTGTAAACAAACTGTGTTGGCAAAATTTTTAAACAACCCAGAGCTCATTTATTTGCACACCATTGGCCTAAAGAGTAGGGTGTTCACCAATGTTCCAGAAGACCAGGGTTCAATCCCAAGTCAAGTTATACCAAAGACTCAAAAAAATGGTACTTGGTATGGCCTTACTTAACACTCAGCATTATAAAGTAAAGGGTAAAGTGGAGCAATCCAAGGAATAGAGTAGCACCCTCACCGACACCTTGGTGTAGTAGCTATTGAAAACAGAGCCCTCGGGTCCCCCTCGACTAAGGTTGCCAACTTTTCTTTTACTTATATATGAACTGCAAGTTAATAGTTTGTAGGTAATTTTAATTTTAAATGAATTAAAGCTAATTTATTCATGCACAAGTATTACTATTGTTTGCACATAATTAAATGGTTTCAAGTATTGCTATATAACACTAATAATTCAATTTAACATAAGTCATTTGTTTGCACATAATGAAGTGGTTTTATCTATTTCTCACCCTAATAGTTTCATTTACACACAATTAAATGGTTTCAAGTATTCCTAAGTAACACAAACAATTCTATTTAGTATCATTAATTATTTGTTTGCACACAGTTAAATAGCTTCAAGTATTGCTATGTAACAATTCAACATCAATTATTTGCTTGCACACAGTTAAATGCTCAAACAGTTTTACTTGAGCCATAGATAAGACCCTATAAGGGACTACCACCCTAAATCAAAGTGGACCTTGGAGTAATGACAATGAAAATGTACTCCACCTTTCCTTAAGCTATTGGATTATTAGAGCCTGATGATCAAACGTTTAGTGTCATATCCAGAACAATCACTTGGAGGAAGGGGTCTTACCTTCTCTGCAGAGATGCAATCAGTATATTGTACAGCCCACTTGGATTGGGCTGTAGAGTGTTTGGATAATAAGTGAATAAAGTTGGTGACCATAGTCAAGGGTGATCCAAAGGCTCCTGTTTCAATAGCTACTACATCGAGGTGTAGGGGACGGCGCTACTCCATTCCCTGGATTGCTCCACTTTACCCTTGATCCTTAACTTATAATGCTGAGTGTTAAGCAAAGAGGTACCAAATCTCATTTTTTTGTCTTTGGTATGACTCAACCTGGGATTGAGCCCTGGTCACCAGGACTATTGGTGAACACTCTACTCATTAGGTCAATGGCCTGGTGGATAATGAGTAATAAGCAATAAAATAATGGTACTGATACTATGTGCTGTATAAAGAAAACAATAAGATGTAGTCAAACTAATACAAATATAACAGTACTAATAAATGTAGTTAGGTTAGGGAATTTGGTTTAACAGCATATCAACCCTTTATGGTTATTTAAAGCCAAATCCTGTTCATACATATATCATATATGATTTTGAAGTGAATAGTTTGTAGGTGACATTATTTTTAAAGAAGCCAGAACTCATTTGTTTGCACAGAGTTAAATGGCTTCTAGTATTGCTGTTTATTGTTTGCACACAGTTAAATGGTAGCCCAGTGATCTGGAGCTGTAGAATACACTAACCGCATCTCTGCAGAGTAGTAAGATACCCCACCAAACAAATTACCTGACAGTAGTCTCAGATGGTTTAGTGTCATATCCAGAACAATCATTGGGTAGTGTGTAGTCTTTATTCAATGCAGAGATGATGTTAGCGTATTCTACAGCCACAGCTGATAAGGATAATAAAGAGTTTATTGATCCAGACTCCTGGGATAAAAAGTAAGAATAAGCTGACAGTTTTTTTTGTTCTTTTGTTTAATGGCATATTAACCTTTTTGGATTATTCAAAGCCAAAGCTATTCTTGTAGAAAAACAGTAGTGACACTATTTAACACATAGCTGGGGGGATATAGAGGTTCATACTTTTCTCAAGATTATGAAGGCTTGGTTAGGTTTTATGGCATATTAACCATTGTAGGTTATTTAATGCCAAATCATCTTTGTACATATATATTAAAATATATGAGTAATAAACACATTTTGTAGATAACATTTTTAAATGAGCCTGAGCTCATTTTTTTTTTACTCAGTTAAATAGTTTCAAGCATTTTTATCTGAATAATTCTATTTACTATAAATCATTTGTTTGCACATATTTAAATGGATATGCATATACGATTTGTAAGTGAATAGTTTGAAGGCAATTTAATTTTTAAATGAGTTAGAACTAATTTGTTTGCACATGAGTATTGCTATTATTTCAACAGTTAAATGGTTTCAACCATAGCTAACACTTATAATTCCATTCAATATTAATTATTTGTTTGCACACAGTTCAAATGTCAGACTGTTCGATTTGACCCATAGATAGGACCCTCTCAGGTGCTACCACTCCAGGTTTGTTTTAGTTTGGTTTTGTGGCACATCAATCATTGTAGGTTATTCAATGCCAAATTCATTCTTATACATATAAACAGTTCTATTTCAAACAATTCAGTTTAGCATAAGTACAGTTTAGTTTTATTTGACTCATAGATAGGACCCTATCAAGTGCTACCATGCCGGGCCAGAATGGACCTGGGAGCAATGGCAATAAAGGAGTACTCCACATTCCCCAAAACTCCAGCATTACTGGAACCTCACCATCAGATTACTTAGTGTCATATATCCAGGATGCTCATTGGGGGAGTCTTACCCCTCTGCAGAGAAGTAGTCGGTGTATTCTACAGCCCCAACTGACTGGGGGGTGTCCTCGTGGTGTAATGGTTAAAGCGATGGACTGCGGAATTGTAGTACACGAGTTCGTACTCCAGTTGTGCTATTACGTTCACTTTCGGGCAAATACCCTTGGGAAAGGTATCAACCCCCTTATCCTCCCAGCTATGGGTTAAAAAGTACCACTACTGTTCTTCTAGGAGAATGGCTTTGGCATTAAATAACCTAAAAAGAGTTGATATGCCATTAAACAAAGAAACCAAACCAACCCAACTGACTGGGCAAACCACTCCAGGTAAGAGTGGACCTTGGAGCAATGGCAATGAAGAGGTACTCCACATTCCCCAAATCTCCAAGGCTGGAAACTCACCATCAGATGGTTTAATGTCATGTCTGAGACACTCACTTGGTGGGGGTCTTACCCCTCTGCAGAGATGCAGTCAGTGTAATCAATAGCTCAAGACAACTGGGCTGCCAGGCGTATTAGTCCAAAACAGAAGATAACATGTCTAGAGTTCAAACTTACTATGATGTTGCAGTTCAGTACATCAATAAAATAATAAATCAAGTACATTTTGATTAAAATAAATAAATAAAAATTTTAAATTTAAAAAAAAGCAATGATGAAATGGGATAAAACTGGTGATAGATAAAATCATCTCTAAAAATGATGTATATTTTTTCTGTATGTTATTTCTCTGTCAACAGTTTTTGTCGCACTAAATCATATTTGAAATTCTTAAGTGAATCCCTACTCTGATTCAAACATCCAATCGAGATTTAAATAAGCAAGTGACACATCTACTATATAAGCAATCTGGAAAATTAACTTGGAAATGAAAAGAAAGCACATAAATCCAACTAAAAGGAATAAGATAAAGTTAAACTAATAATAAAAAGAATAATACTGAAATGTCTAATTGAATTAGGAAAAGAATGTTTTATACTCAGTAGGTCAATTAGGTTTGCTATTTGTGTTCATCATTATTATTATTAGTGTCTAAGAAATGCCCGTACTTGTCACCATCTTTCATCATCATTTAAGTCTTTCATAATTTATGTTTGCTTAAGAAGCTTTCATATACTATGAATATTTTCCCATGATTTATGACCATATTTACAGCAAGTTGATTAAAAAGAAAAAAATTCTAAGAGTTGCTTTTGATTTTCTTTTATGGCATTATGTTTTATAGATAACTTATTTGGGTGGGAGGTAGAAACAGTCACCAGAGAGAGCTTAATGGTTAAAGCAATAGTACAGTCCAGAAAAAGATTAGGACCTTTAAGTAATTCCTGAAATTTTTAGATGAAGTATTTTTATTGCTAACTATTATTTTATTACAAGACTGACCCTATTGCTGCTTCTGTAAAATTCACTGGTTTGCTTGGGTGGGGTCATAATTTTCTAGTAACTTTTACTTTTTCTTTTTTTGTGATTTGAACTAATTAAATCCTCCAACTCATCACAATTCTTTTTATTTAAAAAAAAAAAAAAAAAAAAAAAAAAAAGGATTACATTTTATGAGGCAGGGATCACTTTCACATTTTCATTCAATGTAGAATGATCATCCATTTCCGAATTAGTGTTGGAAAAACAAGTAACCAGACAGGTCAAATTTTTATTTTTCCCTTCCAGAAGGAGAGAAAGTAAAAAAAAATTTTAATTGTTCCAGAACTGGGTGATCATTCTACATTGAATTAGAATGTCAAAGTAGACACACCCTCCTTAAAAAATGTAAAATAATTTTTTTCTAAATATAGAAATATGCAGTGAGTTTGAAGGTCTAATTAGTTCAAATAAAAAAAAAATTTTAAATTACAGGAAAATTTTTTTTCTCCAGTGAACTTGAACAAGCGCATCTATATAATAATACTGGTGCTTTTTATCATAACACTCAACGTCAATATACTCTTTATTATATTATTACTAGTTTGATATCATCTTATTATTGTTGCTTTTTTATCATAACTCTCTGCTCAATACACTCTTTATTATTACTATTATTTTATTACGAGTTTGATGTCATCTTATTATTGTTGCTTTTTATCATAACTAGGCCATTGACATAATGGTTAGAGTGTTCGCCAATGGTGTGGGAGATCAGGGCTCAATACCAGGTTGAGTCATACCAAAGACTAAAAAAAAGAAATGGTACTTAATGCCACCTTGCTTAACACTCAACATTATAAGGTACGTATCAAGGGTTAAGTGGAGCAATCCAGGGAATGGAGAAGTGCCCTCCCCTACACCTCGGTGTAGTAGTTATTGAATTGGGAGCTTTTGGGTCACCCTCAACTAAGGTTGCCAACTTTACTTACTTTACTTTTTTATCATAACTCTCTGGTCAAAACAGTCTTTATTATTACTATCATTTGATTACTAGTTTGATTTCATCTTATTATTGTTGCTTTTTATGATAACATTGTTTTGATACACTCAATTATTGCTATGATTGTTAATACTCGACTATATTTTCCTTTCTACTCTATACACAAAAGGTAATTATATTTTATTTCCAATCTTGCACATATATCCAAATACATTTTTATTCTTTTATTTTGTAAATACCTTTATTCATTTTTATACTGTAAGAAAATGGTTGTGATATAATTGGTATTCCTTACTGATTTTGATTTTGTCTATGCTGGACTGAATTCATTTCCACCAGCTATGGGTTAAATAGTACCACTGGTATTGTTCTACAAGGATGGCTTTGGCATTAGATAACCCATGAAGGTTGATATGCCATTAAACAAAGAAACTAAAACCAAACCTCATCCCCTTTCCAGCTATGGGTTAAATAGTACCACTGCTGTTGTTCTACAAGGATGGCTTTGGCATTAGATAACCCATGAAGGTTGATATGCCATTAAACAAAGAAACCAATTCAAACCAGTGAGGACTTTGGCATTAAATTAACCCACAAAAGTTGGTATACAATTAAACAAAAGAAACCAAACCAAATTAATCTCTATAACTATATACAAATGACAACTTCAAAGACTTCCAATCTGACATTGGTTCTTACTATAACTTTTATATTGAATCATCATCATCATCATCATCATCATATCGTGCTGGCAGCACGGATATCCCTGACCCTCTCTCGCCACTCCTCCCTATCGTTCATCGCCCTAGGCAGGTCTTCAGGACAACATCCTGTATCCTCACATCATAATGAGCACAAAACTTTCTAATATTTCTGCTTTTCATATCTTTGTTTTAATGGCATATCAACCTTTGTGGGTCATTTAATGCTAAAGCCATCTTTGTAAAGAACAGTAATGGTACTATTTAACCTATATCTGGGAGTATAAGAAGGTTCTTACCTTTCCCAAAAGTACTCGTCTGACTGGAGTACAACTCCAGTCAGACTATTACTTTTAGGAAAGGTATAAACTCACTGTACTATGGGGACTCCCCAGAAAAAGCCAAAACAAAACAAAAACATCAGAAGTAAAAATGTCGTGACTTTCTAGTCACCATGCTATGATAGCAAGACATGGATTTCACTCAACTTCTGGATACATCGCACCCAAGTTATTCCATGACCCCAAAGGGTCAGGGAATAACTTTTGCCTTACTAAACATTACTTCTAGACCAAGTCACTTCTACAATGATTTTCTAAGAAAACTTAATATACATTATCTTATAAAAGCTATCATAAATTGTTAAATACAAGTCAACTTGTTAAACCTGAAAAAATTCTCTACTAAAGTAAGGGTGGACTTATATGTCAGGGTTATAATTCAAACTTTTACTACAGAATGGTCAACCAGTGGAAAAGTACTCCTAAAAATTGATATCCAGTTTTTACTTTAATTCCAGCGGACAACTAACTACAAACATTTCTAACTTAAAATCATGTTTGGTGAATATATTCAACGAATTAACACAGCAATTAATATAATAAAACTAATACAAATTAAGTATTTTATTAATGTTGTATCACATGTCATTTCCAACAGCTGATGCACTGACTGTAGACACTGAGTGGAACATCTCAGTAGTCTACTGTATGTTATGGGGGGGTTATACAGTGAGTATAGGTCTAACTCAGAAGTTAGAGCAAATAATCTTGAGATCAACTTATTTTCCACAATTTACAGGAAACAAATCTGCTTTTCCTAAAAAAAAAAAAAAAAAAAAAAAAAAAAAAGCTAATTCGGTTTACATATATCATATCCACATGGCATTAATCAAAAATCTATTCCCAGTACCAGACACTATTTTTCTTACTATTCTACACACATAACTGGACAATATTTTCCTTTCTATACTATATATAGATATCTTCATTCTTGTATTTTATAAATATCTTTATTCAAATTTATATTTTAATAAAGTTGTTCTATGTAAGTTATATATATTGTCCTCCATAGACAGACTGTTTCATTGTATCACAAATCTTCAGTGTGGCTAGACACGTAGGACGCTTGAAGCTAGGATTGAAACCCGCCCAACTTTACATTAGACTTAGTATCAGACACAAGCATATCACGTCAGCTAGGGAATTATAAGGTATTAAGTAGCAGCATTCATTTGTTTACATTTTATACCTTACCAGATACCAGAGTGCTCAATTCGTTCAAAGAGCTTTGCATTATACGAGCGGCAGCCTATATATATATATATATATATATATATATATATATATATATATATATATATATATATATATATATATTGTTTATACCAGATTGAATGGCTACAAAATACACCAACTGCTTCTCTATACTGGGATAAGACTCCCCAATGAGTGTCCTGGATATGACACTAAATAATCAAATGGTGAAGTTCCAGTAATGCTTGAGCTTTGGGGAATGAGAAGTACCCATTTATTGCCATCACTCCCAGGTCCACTCTGACCAAGTGTGGTAACACCTGATAGGGTCTTATTTATGGGCTAAATAGAACTAAACAGTGTACTTATACTAAACTGAATTGCTTGAAATAGAACTGTTTATATGTATAAAAAAAACGGCTCATTGATCTGGTGGGTAGAGTGTTCGCCAATGGTCCAGGAGACCTGGGCTCAATCCCAGATCGCGTCATACCAAAGACTTTAAAAAATGGTACTTGATTCCTCCTTGCTTAACACTCAGCAATATAAAGTATGTATCAAGGGTGAAGTGGAGCATTCCAGGGAAAGGAGTAGCGCCCTCCCCTACACCTTGGTGTAGTAGCTATTGAAAAGGGAGCCTTCTGGTCGCCCTCGACAACAGTTGCCAACTTATATATATAAAAATGGATTTGGCATCAAATAACCTACAATGATTGATATGCCATAAAACCAAACCAAAATGAATTTAGCGTTAAATAACCCAAAAGGGGTTGATATGCCATAAAACAAACAACTTTGTAGCTTATTTGCTAATTATATAAACATTGAATCTATTGCTCTAACAAAAAATGGCTGACAAACTTGAATACTTTGTAATATATGTACTTGGGTAATGTTATTTGAGATAATAAATGAGAAGTACAAATATTAACTTTAAAAGAGGAATTTTATTCTTCGTATACAACGCCACGTGTTGGCTAGAAAATGTCCGGCGGTCAAAACGTGTGTTTAGTGTTTGGAATCTCTTCAGCAACTGCCTCCTCTTCTGTCTTGGGTTGTCTTCGGCAACTGCTACTATCTCCGCTGATTGGCCAGAGGGAGAGGGAAAAGGAGAGAGAAGGGGAGAGGGAAAAGGAGAGAGAAGGGAAGAGAGAAGAGTGAGAGGCGATGGATTCTGGGATAGCATTCCTTGGCCGAGGTGAAAGTAAGGACCAAGATTTCTGTTGAGTTAGTATTGACTGCCCATTTACTGACCTTAGTATGGGAGGTGATACTACAACTTCATTGATAACTTCAATATTGGTTTGTGATAAGCATACATATCTTTTCAAATATTTAGGAAGCTATATTAATTTGAGGTCAGAAGTTGATTAAAAGAATTTTTTGAAATCATTATTTGTCAATCAAATATTAATTACTTCAAAAATAAGATCCTTTCACTTCTGAGTTACTTTTCTATTTAAGAATTATCTGACAGCCAGGACTTTATTTTCATTTACAGGTTTGTAACTGGAAGAAGATTGATAGTCTTTTTCCATAAAAAAGTAAAATAGTGCTTGTCTATGCACAGCTTTTATGGGTGTGAAAATTTGTGGGTTAAAAAAAAAAAAAAAGAAATATGGAATTCATTAACCTTTCTAACAATTCACCTGTCTAAATCTCCTGGTATGTTTTATCCAAATATTCATTGCATGCATGATCACGTTTGACACGAGTGAACAAATGTCTTCTGTCTGGACATGTCTTGTATTAAGATGTCTGCTCACAGAAAACAAGGGAGACAATCCATTTACAAAATCTTGAAACGAATAAAATCAGATTACTGTATGGTTTCCATACCAATACTGAGAGTTTTCTTCACAAGAAACTGAATATACTTGATTCAATTTCTTTTAAAATCCTAAGATAGCAGGAGGTGTCCAAAACTGGACAAATCTTTCAATCACAACCAGGTAGTTTTAGCTATTTCCTTAAATTTACAGCAGAATTTACTAGATCAAAAAGAAATGAACTTTTATTACCACACTGTTGTTATAAGTCTGATTCTCACAGGGTACCTTATACTTTGGACCTTGTGCCAAGTAAAGATTGTAAAATGACTATGAAAGATATTAAAGAATTATCTGTTATTAAGGATTAAACTAAAACTATTAACAGAATCAGATCCTAACCATAAATGTCTAGGTTAACTAGTGTTAATGACAAATTCGGATATTGGAGGCAGCATATTTGCAAATTATATAAGCATAGATAGTATGGATATTAAAACCATGTGGTTTTTCTTTACACAAAGTTATAAGACCATTTACTGAAAAAAAAAAAAAAGAAAACACATAGAATGCCTCAACAAAAAGTTTGAAAGAAACTGTACACATAACTGAAGTGATTGCTGTTTAGATTAGCATTTCCAAACTTTATTCTGAAACTCTTCAAACAATTTTTCCAACAATGGAAAAATCTATACCTTCATATTTTCAGACAACACCTGCCACCCTGATTTAAATAAGTTGTTTTTGTTGTTTGTTTGGGTTCTATGGCATATCAACCTTTGTAGGTTATTTAATGACAAATCCATTTTGATACGAATAATCAGTTCTATTTCAAACAATTCAGTTTAGCATGAGTACACAGTTTATTTGTCAAAAACATTTCTATTTCAAGCTATTCAGTTTAGTCAAACAGTTCTGATTCAAACAATTCAGTTTAGCGTGAGTACAGTTTCAGTGTCTAAAACAGTTCTATATCAAACAATTCAGTTTAGCATAAGTACGCAGTTTAAATATCAAAACAGTTCTATTTCAAGTAATTCAGTTTAGCATAAGTACATAGATTGGATAGGGCCTTATCAAGTGCTACCACTCCAGTAGACCAGGGAACAATGGCAATGAAGGGTTGCTCCACATTCCCCAGACCTCCAGCATCACTGGAACTTCACTATCAGTGTTGTATCCAGGACACTTGTCGGCGGGTGGGGGGATCTTAACCCCTGCAGAAGTGCTGTCAGTGTATTCTACAGCCCCAGCTGACTGAGCAATATAATAAAAAGAATTTTTTTTAAATCATCTAACCCAAAATGGGTTCTGTAAAAACTCAGGGTTCTAGGAAAAAATCTAGGGCTCCTCAAGTTAAGGTTTCATAAAAATCCAATAAAAAATATCTCATTAAAAATCAAGAGTCACTTTTAATCATTTTTTTTAAATTATATTTTTCTTTGCAAAACTGAAGAAATTTATTTCTGCTGGAAAAGAATGGAAAAACTTCACCCCAAAAATAAAATGCCAAATATATATCTACTTTAAAGAAATTTTTTTCAGAATTAAAAATTTATAGCATAAAAACAAAGCTGCTATTTTTCTTAATGTTTCATTTATTATTTTCTATATGAAAAATATTTGGATCTTTGTATTTTCTATATGAAAAATATTGGGGTCTTTGTATTTTCTATATGAAAAATATTGGGGTCTTTGTATTTTCTATATGAAAAATATTGGGGTCTTTGTATTTTCTATATAAAAAATATTTGTGTCTTTGTATTTTCTGTATGAAAAATATTTGTGTCTTTGTATTTTCTGTATGAAAAATATTTGTGTCTTTGTATTTTCTGTATGAAAAATATTTGTGTCATCATCTAAGATCTGGTGGGTTTTTTTCTGTAACAATTAACTGTTTATTGTGATTGTTTTAGACAGTATATCTGAAGAAGGCAGTAGAATGAAAGGATTAAAACAATGTAATTACAACATTGTAAATACAAGGAAGAAATTCAATCATCTGAATAAAGAGGAAAAAATAATTGGAATGCTAATAACTTTTTTTAAAGTAACAGACAAATAACTATAAGAGAAAATGTTTTGTCTATGTATTTTAAGGTGAGATTAGGTTAAGTCATTTGGTTTAATAGTCTTTGTGAGTTATTTAGTGCCAAAGCTATCCTAATAGAAGAAAATCAGTGATACAATTTAACCCATAGCTGAGGACATAAAGGGGTTCACACCTTTCCCAAGGGTATTAGTCCAAAAGTGAATGTAACAGCATGAATGAATGGTGTTAGGAGAAGTGTACATTTACCAGTCTCCACAAAATAAGGATGTAATGCGGGATCATTTAGTACAATGTTGCCTGGGAGGTGGGGGCTCTGAAGCTGAGTCAGGTAATTGATCTCTGACTACAGAGGATCTGGGCAATTTATCTATGCTAGGAAATTATTTGGTTTGATTAGTTGGTTGAATGGCATGTCAACTCATGTAGGTTATTTAATGCTAAATCCTGATTACACATATAATTTTTGAGGGAATAATTTGTAGAATAAAGGATTCAGTTTTGAACAGTCTTGAATAAAGGGTTTCAGTTTTGAACAGTCAAGAGGTTTTAAAATCAATAACTGTTTTAGCAACAACACTGCAATATATCAACTAAGAAAATAGAATAGTGTCAATGATAAGCTTGGATTTGTGAGATAGTAGCCGAAAACTCTTGAATATTTCAATACGATCAAAAACAGGAAATAATTGTCATAGCAAGTGTGGAATAATTTATAAGGTAGAAACCAAATGTCTCAAAATTAGACTCAAGAAATAGAAGAGTTGTAACAAAAGAAGAAGTGGAAAAATATTGAGATAGAAGGTTTGGTTTAGTTAGATTTGGTTTGGTGGCATATCAACAATTGTAGGTTATTTAATGCCAAATGCTCTTTAAACATATATTAAATATATATGATTTGGTTGGGTAGGGTCTTATGGTATATCAACCATTGTAGGTTATTTAATGTCAAATTCTCTTTATGTATATAAATTAAATATATATGATTCATTAACACATTTTGTTGACAATATTTTCAAACAAGTCTGAGCTCATTCTTTTTTGCACACTGTGAAACGTTTTCAAGTATTGCTACCTAATACAAATAATTCTATTTACTATTAATCATTTATTTGCACACATTTAATTAGATATACATGATATGTAAGAAATTAGTTTGTAAGTAATTTCATTTTCAAATGAGTTAGAACTAATTTGTTCCTACAAGAGTATTGCTATTGTTTCTACACAGTTGAATGGTTTTAATTATTGCTATCTAACATTGAGAATTCTATTCAATATCAATCGTTTGTTTGTACACAGTAAAGTGGTTACAAGTATAGCTATGTATCTATGATATAAGTAATGTTGATTAGAATAATTACTTATTCTAATCAACATTACTTATTCGTTTGCACACAGTTGAACGGTTCCAAGTATTGCCATATACCACTAAAAATTCTATTAAACATCAGTCATTTGTTTACACACAGTTAAGTGTTCAAACAGTTCTTTTTAAAACAATCCAATTTAGCATAAGTCATTTATTTGAATGTCTATTTGACCCATAGATAAGATCCAATCAGGTGATACCACTCCAGGACAGAGTGGACCTGTCAGTGATAGCAATGAAGAGGTACTCCACATTCCCCAAAGCTCCAGGATTACTGGAGCTGCACCATCAGATTGTTTGGTGTCATATCAGAACACTCATTGGTGGAGGGGTCTTACCCCTCTGCAAAGAAGCAGCTGGTGTATTCTACAGCCCCAGCCAAATGGGCTAAGAGAGTAAAGAGTACACATACCTTTCCTGGGATGAATTCCAGATAATTGACAAGGAGTACTACAGGAGAGTAAGAAAATTGAAAGAGGTGGCATATTATGCACTTTAACTTTTGACTTGAGTCCTCATCTTAGAATAACAAGAATAGTGTGTCATAAATTCTTAGAGTAGCTCTGCTCAGGTTTTGAATTTATCATTTACCAACCCCTCCGCTCGGACAGGATATGACACAAGGTCAATTTTTAAGCAGAGTTTAACAGGTTTGAATTCAGAGTTTTCCTTTTCCTAGACTAGTTGCCTTACTAAGGCTGAAGAACTCAGTCTGTCCTACTATTTACCCATAGCTGGAGGGAGAATAATTGGATTCATACCTTTCCCAAGGGTATTAGTGCAATGTGAAATGCAATCAGTCTCGTCCAGGATTTGAACTCGTGTCGCCGTGTCCATTTCCTACGACGATAACCATTACACCACAGGCACCTCCTTGAATTTATAGTCTTTCCTTCTCCAAGACCAGGCCCCAACCAAAACTAGAGTCCATTCTACTCTACTATAGTACCCTTAGTAGGGGGAAGAAAGAAACATGCTTACCCCAAGAACATTAATACAAAGTGTAATGCAAATAGCATCAACCATTGAATTTCTTTAATGATTTCTACCTGAAAGTGTGACACACACAAAGGGTAGATAAATACATAACAAAAAACAAGTCTATTGATATATAGATTCCTTATCTCAAAAATTCTGAAAAGTGGCAAAAAATCCCTTAGTTAGGCTTGTCAGGAAGTTCAGAGTCATTTGGTTTCTTTTGCTTGGTATAAATGCATAACAGTTATAAGCATTGGTTCCTGAAGCTTCTAAGAGAATCATCTGGTGGTTGCAGGTTCAATCCTGACTGCAGGTAAGTAACAATACAGAAATACTTAACACTTGTATCCTGTCATGGTTAATGGAATCTGAGCAAGCTACCTCTGTGGATTAAATAAAGGATGTGGTTTGAAATTCCATGTAGGCTCCTGAGTTGGACAAGAAACACCTGAAGAAGGCCAGAGGACATTTCTGTCAAAATATTGTGAATATAACAATAAAGATGAAGAAAATAGTCCAAAAAGCCTGAATGATAAAAACCTCTATATAATGAATAGAATTACCTGGGTGTACAAAGGTTGGTATGGGTTTCTCTCTGTATCTGATGGGGAAGTCCCAAGGTGAACTAGCTAACACGCAGGTTCCAACTCCAGTCACACTGTTACATTCACTTTTGGACAACTCTTTCTCTACATATATATATATATATATATATATATATATATATATATATACTCCCCTTTCCTTACTCTATTCTCTTCTCTTTCATTCTTTCTCTACTCTATTTCCCCCTCTCTCTCTTTCCTTACTCTATTTATCTTCTTCTCACTATTTCTCTTTCCTTCTCCTTACTTTCTTTCTCTTTATCTTCTCTCCCTACTCTATTTCTCTTTCCCTCTCTTATTTCTTATACAATCCTCTTAGGTTTATTTCTTTTTTCATATCTCATTATCATTTCAATCTTATTTTCTCTTCATTTTCTTTCTCTCTCTCTCTCTCTCTCTCTCTCTCTCTCTCTCTCTCTCTCTCTCTCTCTCTCTCTCTTTCTTTTATGTTTAATGTTAGAGTATAATTATTCAACATTGAAGAACTTCCATGGTGTAGTGGCTAATATGCTAGACTGTGATATCATACTAAACAGGCCTGAACTCCAGTTGTGCTATTATGTTCACTTTCAGACTAATACCCTTGGAAAAGGTATTAACCTCCTTATACCCCCAGGATAGCTTTGGCATTAAATAACCCAGAGAGATTGATATACCATTAAAACAAAGAAACTAAACTGTAACAAAAATTTACTGATCTCATCATTATATTAAAGACCACTGTTTTCAGAAGTGATATGACAAAAAATCTTTTTTTCTTTTTATAGAATATTAATTTTCTACTAACTCAAAGATACAAGGATCTCATTGTTTCCAGTGGAACGTAATACAAAACAGATATAATTAAGTATTATTCAATGCCAAAATTTACAGCACTGAAAGAAAGTAACCAGAAATATCAATATATAAGAGTTATAAAATAAGCACACCAACACGACTAGCAAAGCCTCGATAAGCTATCAGTCATATGGAAGTCAGACCTATCCAATAAAATAAAATGCAGTTTTTTCCAAACTGCAGTCATGTCAATACTACTATATGGATGCACCACATGGACACTGAGTAAGCATATGGAAAAAAAGCTTGATGGCAATGGCACAAGAATGCTACAAGTTATATTAAAAAAATCCTGGAAGCAACATCCCACAAAACAGCAGCTGTACTACCACCTATCTTGAAAACCATCCAAATCAGACAAACAAGACATGCAGGACACTGCTGGAGAAATAACAATAAACTCATAAGTGATATGCTCCTGTGGACCCTATCACACAGACGAGCAAGGGTTGGGTAACCAGCTAGAACCTATCAACAACAGCTCTGTACTGATACTGAATGTAGTATAGGAGACCTGCGAGGAGTGATGGACAATAGAGACAAGTGGTGAGAGAGGGCTAGGGAAATCCATGCTAGTAGCACGACATGATCATGATTATATATATATATATAATTCTATGTTTGGTGACATGCGTTGCAATCTTTTGTGACAAAATTTCAATGTATAACAAGTAATATCCGTTTTCATTCTACCACACTCCATTGGAAAAAATAAAATACATTTTTGATTTAGAAGAAAATCATCTTATTAAAATTCTTAGGGGTAGACTTATTTATAGATAATATCACCCATATATAAATCTTTTCTTTTACTGTTCTTGAGATAGATAGATAGGAGGATAGATAGATAGATAGATATGAGTAGAGATAGATAGATAGATAGATAGATAGTTGAAAGGAAAGAATTTATTTAGTATATACTAAGCTAATTAGATGGCATGTATTGGCTTGTTGGCCAGGCTTGTATAGATTTCAGGAATGGGGTTTTCTTTCCTTAACAGAAAAAAAAAAAATTGTGATCTATGTTCCATCTTTTCTTGACGTGCATGAGACTAAAATGCCTGTGAAAAACTAAATTTGAGTGCATAGAAAACTTTATTTAAAAAATTCTTTAACTTTTGAGACGATAATCGATTTTTTTATTTTTTTGTTGATTTTTTTGTCTAAAGTTAATGTAACAAGCCCCAAAGCAAGCGCAATATGATTGCTTGTTCAGTCAGAGATTTGTTTTTTTTTTTGTTTTTTCTTTATCTGAAACTAAACTTTTATTTTATAGTATTGAATTAATTTAGAGGGTTATTGCAATGCAAAATAATGATTATTTGAGTCTAATTAATTTCAAAGTAAAATTTCGTCAGAGACTTTTTTTCATAAATGAACACAATATTTTGTTTTTGTTTTAATTCAACACAATAAAACAAAATAATTTGTGCAATGCTTCAAGCAAATTACAAAATACTTTTGAAACTAAACTATTTTTTAATTATTCAAATATTCACAATGTTTTTCATTGTTACATTCAACATTTATTACTTTTGGATTATACATGTGGAAGGGAGTACAAGAAGAAAATAGCTTAATGTAAAAAAAAAAAAAAAAAAAAATTTTTTTTTTTTTAAATGGCACAAATTTCTTGCTTTTTATGATATTAATTAGTTTGGTTTGGTTTCTTTGTTTAATGGGATATCAACCTTTGTAGGTTATTTAATGCCAAAGCCATTCTCCTAGAAGAACAGTAGTGGTACTATTTAACCCATAGCTGGGAGGATAAGGGAGTTCATACCTTTGCCCGAAAGTGAACGTAATAGCGTGACTGGAGTACAAACTCAATTACTACAATTCTGCAGTCCATCACTTTAACCATTACACCATGAGGACACCCCTTTATGATATTGAGGGTTTGCTCACACAGTGTTAAACAATGATTACCTAAGTTTTTTGTTGGTATCAATTTTATACTTCAAGCAAAGTGAGAAAGGATTTTACAAGTTTTACAACAGATTATCAAGCCTCCAAATAAACCAAAATATTTTGAGAATAGGTTCAGATTATGAGATAATTCAAATAAAATGCAAAAATAAATTTATTATACCCTCTCAGCTCTACTACTATAACTAGAAAGGTAAGTAATCTACTTAGACACAAAATATAATGTGACATTGATAGGGAAACTTATCTTAGAAAAAGAAAAACTTAATTCAAAACCTGAGGAATATTGTTCAAGACAATCTGTTATCAGCTGGTTCTGCACAAGTTTTCACCACTATATTCAAATAATCTATGAAAGTAGTTGAATAGTTTACATCTTTAAACTTCATATATATATATATATATATATATATATATATATATATATATATATAGTAGACACTCCCATTGATCTTGAAGTATGTTTGCCCAATACAACATCATATATTCAAATGCTCTGATGAAGTCTTAATGTAAAAAAAAAAAAAAAAAAATATTGGCAACTAAAAATAAAATCATCCTCTGAAAATCGTGTATATATATATATATATATATATATATATATATATATATACACACACACACACACACACATATATTGCTCCACTTTGCTGGAGCAATCCTGAAGAGCCATTTGGTGAAACCAAGGTAGACTCGCTTGTGGCTATGTAGGAATTATTTTCATAACATTATATATATATATATATATATATAGGATGAAGGAATGCTAAAAACTTTTTGACCAAATATAAAACAAAAAAAACAGCTCAAGTTTTAGGCTTGGTCAGGCTGAGAACTTTTCAATAACCAAACAACCTGTCTTACTTCATGAAAAAATACTGTTGTTATGGTAACATAACTCCACCCACAACCCCCCACCAAAAAAAACCCAAAAAAACAAAGAAAATATCAAACTTAAAATTAATAACATTTTCGGTTACAATTGCTAAAAATAGAATTCACGTATAAAATTATTAAAATAATTTTAACCAAGTTGTTTAGACATTAATCTAAGGGAGATAATTAGGTTGACTCTAAAGAAAATGAATACATAACAAGTTGAACCGAAATACTAAGTTCAACCTGTTTCAGATTTGTGTTACAACCTTAAGTTTTTCATCGATCACACAGATATTATCGATCTCAAAAATCATACATATACACACACAGACACACGTGTGCATATATCATATTTACCAACCCCTCCGCTCGGGTAGGATATGACACAAGGTCAATTTTTAAGTGGAGTTTAACAGGTTTGAATTCAGAGTTTTCCTTCTCCTAGACTAGTTGCCTCACCAAGGCTGAAGAACCTAATCTGTCCCACTATTTACCCATAGCTGGAGGGAGAATAATTGATTCATACCTTTCCCAAGGGTATTAGTGCTATGTGAAATGCAATCAGTCTCGTCCAGGATTTGAACTCGTATCGTCGTGTCCAATTCCTACGACGATAATCATTACACCACGGGCACCGTGTGCATATATGAAAAACAAATAGTCACTACAAAATGACAATTCTCGTTTCTGGCAAGATTATCTATTGGCACTTCTCACTAGGATAGAGTGTAATTTCTGTGAGCTCTATCAAAGATCAAAATATTGCCTTCAGGTACTACTGTCAAGGATATCTCCCATTCATACGAGTTGAAATCAGAATGTGGTATCTTTTCTTCTACCTCAGGATATATATATATATATATATATATATATATATATATGAAATTATAATAAATTAATCTGTATATTTATACTGTTTTACCTACTACTTATCTCTGTCCTCAGGACTTGCTGTGCATCACACAAGCAGAGAGGGTGGAGGGATAAATAGACTAAGGTAACTGAAACATACCCACCCATATATGCTTTTATTACACAGGTCACTAGGCCAACCAGGTTATGTAATTAATTCTTAGTACACTAGCTCTCCCTCTGGTGACACCTTGAGACTATTAGATGGTTGGTTATATCTTAAGGCATATCAACCCTTGTAGGTTATTTAATGCAAAATTCAGTTTATACATAGATAATAAATATATATGATTTGTAAATGAATATTTTGTAGGTAATATTTTTAAACAAGCCAGAGCTCATTTGTTTGCACATAGTTTCAAGTATTGCTATTTATTGTTTGCACACTGTTAAATGGTTCCAGTATAGTAAATGATTAAATAGTTCTATTTGAACCATAGATGAGACCCTAACTGGTACTACCATGCCAAGTCAGAGTGGACCTGGGAGTAATAGTAATAAAGGTGAACACCACATTCTCCAAAGCTCCAAAACAGAAGCCTCACTATTAGATAGTTTAGTGTCATATCTAGGACATTCATTGAGTCTTACCTCTCAGGAGAGATGCTGTTGGTGTATTGTACAGCTTCAAAGAACTACTCTAAAATCTGAAGTCAACATGTTTTTTGTTTTTCTTAGAAAACTGATTCGGATATTTATTTTCAGAATTTAAAAAAATATTCTCAAACTTATTTTATTAAGAGTGGTTCAATCTACAATGTATCTTCATGGTAAAATGGCCACTGACTGATCCCAGTGTTGAACTTTTGCATTCTCTTTGAAAAATATGACCCACCCATTTGGCTAAGTTTGTGTGAAATAATAATTCTTATTTGAAGTAACATTTTGAGAGGAGAAGTATTTGTTAACGTCTGACACAAGAAACAAAGTTAGGAGTAATTGTGATATCATGAATGTTCAAAGAAAACTTTTATTCATGCTTGTAAGAATTTAAAACCTTTTTCCTTTTTTTTTTTTTTAAATAATCATAATCTCAGCTGTTCAAATCAACAATAATCTGAAGAAATCTTTTCAAAAGGTCAGTAACAAAATATTTTGAGAGTGTGAAAGGTTCTCGATCCAAAACAATTTGTACCAAAGATTAATAAGAGTAAAACAAAAATCAAATACTGAAATAAGATTTGCCTAATTTTTGAATATATTACATCAATATTTTTAGTTCAAATCCTATCAATTTTGATACAAAAAAAATGAAAAAAAAAAAAAAAAAATACTGAAATAAGATTTGCCTGATTTTTGTATATATTACATCAATATTTTTAGTTTAAATCCTATCAATTTTGATACAAAAGGGAAAAAAAAAAAAAAAAAAAGAGCATTTTGCAATGGATTAATGAATTGATCTCATTACTGACTAATATGAAATTCTCTTATTAAAGTTAAAAGAATCATGTTTAATGTCAAATAATACCTTATATTACCATAACAATGAAGTTTCTTATTACTATATAGTGAGTTTGGATTGGTTTCTTTGTTTAATGGCATATCAGCCTTCATTAATCATTTAATGCCAAAGCCATCCTGAGAGAAGAACAGCAGTGATACTATTTAACCCATAACTGGGGATATAATGGGGTTCATACTTTTCCCCAAGAGTATTAGTCCAAAAGTAAATGTAATAGCATGACTGGAGTTTGAATTCACTACAATATTACAGTCCTACATGTTAGCCACTATGACAAAGGAACCCGCCCCTTCATGACATAGGATGACTGATTATAAACATACTAGCTCTACTAATAGAAATTTCATTAAATACTTCCATAAAGAAAAGATTTAAACAAATAACATTCTAATATAAACCACTGTCAATTTTTATTTAAAACATTTGAGGAATTAATATTGTATGAATCAAATAAAAATAAATGAAATACAACCTAAAAATAACAATAAAAATCCTTTAAATGGAAAAATTGAAGATTCACTTTTGTTAAGTAGTTCACTTTTATAGGTAAATTTATTACTTATTTTTGAGAAGGATTTAGTTAAATGTTTTAAGAAAGTGGCTAGATTTACCATAAGGGGATTTCAAGTTTGTAAGAAGGTCAAGATTGATAAAACTATCGAATAAAGTTATTAAGAATTAAAAGCAGTAATTTATTTTTAAATAGCCTTCTCCCACCTTAAGTAATTTTGAAAGCAAAACATGCAAATTAAAGCTAATTAGAAAAAAATAATAATTATATATATATATATATATATATATATATATATATATATATATATATATATATATTCATTCAACTTTCACATTAACAATTAATCAAAGACAATAAGAAAAAAGCTAGATGGAATCTATACAAAAATACTGCATGCTGTCTTGAACAAATCCTGGAAGCAACACCCCACAAAACAGCAACTGTACAGCAACCTACCTCCCATCACACAAACTTTCCATCTAAGATGAACAAGACATGCAGGGTACTGTTGAAAAAGTAAGGATGAACTCATAAGCAATATTCTCTTATGAACTCCTACATATGAACATACCAGTGTGGGCTGACCATCAAGGACTGACTTACATCAGTTCCATGTGGACACAGAATATAGCCTAGAAGATATGCCAGGAGTGATAAATAATTGGTACAGAGAGTGAGAGAGAGAGAGAGTCAGGATATTCCATGCTGTCAGCTTGAAGATATTTCATACAATTAATAATAAATCCCAAACAATATTACTTTTTGATAATAATCTGTAGTAATATTTTATAGTCATAACAAGCACTACCATTGGAAAGTCCACTTCCTTGCAAATAAACAAATATATGAGTCATTCTATCAGTTCAAATTTAATGTCCAGTTTATTTTCACCTGTTAATGAATAAGTGAAGAAAGTTTTATTAAAATTGAATAAATTAAATTTTGGAAGGTTTTATTTATAAAATATACCATTTTTTGTTAAAAAATAAACTTCTAAATAATTTTTCAAAATAAGCCTTTTCCATTCCTTTCTTTAACTCATCTCTCTTTCTAACTTCCTTTCTTTCTTTCATTCATTCTTCCATTGAAGCAGATGATAATTCTTATTGCTTTTTCTTTTTTTCTCTCTTCCCTTTCTTAATTATTATATTAGCTTTCTTTTTCTCCTCTTTCTTTCTTCACAATCAAAATGGAATGGTCCATTATTTATTTGAGGTGATGTTGGTATAATAATAGAACAGGTGTTCATGTCTTATCCTATTAATATTATAGATTATAATGTTAACAGATTTTTAAATAATTTTCAAATTTTGAAATCTCCAGCATCCATTTCCATAATGATTATATCAACAGTTTCCATAATCATTTTAAAATGAAAATTCCCAAATATCTGGTGACACCTTATAAGCAAAACATGTTATATGAATAAATTATTTTCAGCAACAAATATTTTTCAACTATACAAGATGAGATCAAAAGTTGGTTTAAATTTACTTAATTGTAAATGTGTGCACTGCTGAGAAACTTATACAACTCGGATATAAGATAGATTTTATCTGGTCCCAAATTAGAGCCTGTGTTACCTAAACAAAATATACCAAACCCAGATATAAGAGACCTTTTCTCCGGTCCCGAAAACTCTTATATCCAGGTTACACTGTATAATAAAATGATGACATTTAGAAGAGTCAGATTTGAGGATATTGAGAACATAACAGCAAAACTTCACACTATATAAAAAGGAGTTTGAGAGGTGACTCCACCAATAGAAAACTTGATGGAATAAATGTGCTGAATACTAAGTGAACTAAAGTGTAACCCGGATATAAGAGCGTTGTCAGGACTGGAGAAGAAGTCTCTTATATCCATGTTTGGTCTATTTTGTTTAGGTAACACAGGCTCTAATTTGGGACCATGGAAAATCTCTCTTACACAGAAAGAAAACTAACATTTGATTCTTCATTTCTTTCTTGGTAGATAGAACTTGTCTTAATATTCTTCAAACAAATCTTATAAGAAAAACTAACTTTTTTTCCTTTTTTATACCATTACTTTTGATTTGCTTATATCTTTGGAGAATCAAATATGGTTGGAAGGTATTCATGATCAGATGGACACAAGGGGAAAAAATTAGGTAGAACATTTCAAAGAATTTCATTTCAGAATAAAAAATATTTTTAACCTACCGTTTTTGTTTTGACATCCACCTTCCATGAATGAGCTTTGAAAATTGTAAGAAAAAACAAACTTCTTTGTTTTGTACAGTCAGAATTATCACCATCACATTTCTGATTAGTTTTACTTAAATGTTAAGCCTTATCTTAACCAAAATAGTTAATATATACTTTTTTTTTCAATAGTCTGCTAGATATGTTTATTTTTCTTTTTTGCCTGTTTCAACAAATAAAAACTAGATAATCATGAAGTCATCTTTTATGAAATTTCAGACAAAATCCATATACATAAATTTTATAAAATATCTTAAAAGTTGAAACCCTAAAAATTAATTTCTTTCAGCTAAACTTAAATATGATTCATAGGAGTCACATAACTGTCTTTTGTGTTTTATACCTTATTAAAAGAGAAACAGATACAATGCTTTGATCTTAAACTCAGTGAAAAAAGATATTTTCCAATCAAATAAAAAAAAAAAAATTTTTTTAAAAGGCCCAAATATTTTATTTCCAGGTTTTTCCTAAGTACATTATCTTATGATCGTTCAGCAAAAGAAAAGGAAAAGACAGATAAAAGAAATAAAAAACAGAAAAAAAGAAAAAGAAAGAAACAAAGAAAAAGAAAACAAAGAAACTCAACACGGATTGATCCAGAAAGCAAATTTAGCCCGAACAATACTAGATAACCTTGCTTTCATATCGAACCAAGCACAATCAATTCAATACTTTATTACTGAAATAATTATAAACATTTTAAAAACATTTAAAACCAGCAAACAGCTAAGGCAATGCACTGTATAGCAAAAAGTTGCAAACTCATAGACCATTCTCAATGAGCACCAAATTTTTAACCTTGAGCCAGACAAGAAATCTACAGTGCCTTTACATGGAACAATGGGTAGCAAGCTCATCTCTGATACCATTTTATTTGAGAATGCTCACCGACTTCAGGCCTTGTGCCATGCTTAAAGAAAGCTTATTAAATACTGATTATCAATGAAAATTAAGCTTTTGGAAGGTTTAAAATAATGTACCAATATTGGCTGCTACCAATATTATTATAAAAGACTTATAATTAAGCCATGTCAAAAACAACAATTCCTTAAGTTAAGCATCAATAAGCCAGTTCAGTTCTGAGATTAGTGACAGCTTAGAAATAACAGTAGGTACTGTAAACAACACCTGTGTAAAAGACTTTACAAATCTTAGTAAATGTCAATAGATTTCCCAGTCTCAACACCAGTACACAAAGACCCTCCTGATACTGATACAATAGAAATATCCAAAAACTAGAACAAATATCAAACCAAACTTTCTTATCAAATTAAAGTTATTTTCAATGAATTCATTTAAAAAGATTTAAAATTTTGTTTGACTCCTAGCTTAGAGAAAGTTTTTAATTAACATACAAAATCTTTCTGGTCACTGAAAGCTTCAACTAATAGAAGGCTACTTTTAAAATGCCCAAGAAGAGTCAGTCTTAGTGTATCTCCTTTTTTTCTTCTTTATATTAGCATAACAGACAAGTCAAAACAATATTATTAGAAATATCTCACACAGTAAAATAACTTTAAAGATCATCCAATTTAAATGATTCGAAATAACAATGGTTTAACTAAAGTTATTCTAAAAGGCATTCTCTTCTGGAACATTTCTGAAAAGAAAATAAATCATATTACAAGTATTTTAAAAAATATCCTACAATATAAAAATACATTCTATTAACATAAAATTAAATATTGTTTAATGGTATATCAACTTCCGTAATGAAATTAAAGTCTTACAGGTTGATAAAAGATTTTTTAAATAATTACTGATATTTTTTTTAAAAACATTTCAAACTCAAAGAAACTTTTTTAGGGAATTTTAAGTTTCAGGTTAATTTGCAATTACAGTAGAACTAAATTTAAGCATGTTAAAATATTTGGTAGAAAACCAATCTTCAAATAAGTATTAAACAAAAAAAAAAAAAAACTTAATTTCAAAATGCTTATCCCATTTTTTTTCTTTTTAATCCAAAGCATATGTACCCTGTTCCTAAAAATAAATAACTGAGCCTGAGATATAACCAATTTGGGGTGTATTTAAACTAAATGTCCAAACAGATAAGTAACATGTAAATCTTGCTCTAATTTGAATATCTAAACTCAGGGTAAAAAAAAACACAAGATATTACTCAGCTTAATTTAGGTTTATATATACATATATATCTTGGTGGTTGTTCATCGGATCCGATGATGACGTTTGTGTTCTCCAACTCATCTATAAACACGAACATATACATCTATATAAATTTATATACATTTACATAAATACTAAATAAGGTAGAGCAAACACTACACAGATCCTAAGCGGATGGCTATATCAGGATATAAAAAAATCTGTCATTTTTTTTATGGGTACACTGCTAGTAGAGCCATATTTAAGAGAAATAAAATAAAAGTTTAGATGATTAATTTATTCAGAGTAAAATAATTATTTAAAAACGGAAAATATATCAAATTGTTCATTGTTTTAAATTTTTTTTTTTTTTTTTAAATCAGAGAACATTATTAACAAGGTCAGTATATGGATAGTGGCTTAAGGCCTGTGGTCATCAAAGGACCCTAGAAGTTCTCGATTTAAAACAAATAAATTAAATTCTTATTCATTAATAAGCAAGTTTACCTGTATCATCAATAAAAGCGCTAACCCCCTCCCCCACGGAGTGGGAGTCTTAATTTCAGCATTGGGGCGGGGAGCCCAAATTAAATCCTTCCTTCTGTAATTGACAATGTTCAAACAATAATAATACGCAGACTTCTAGAAATAGAAATACAATAATTTGAGAATTTTTTTTTTTATGCAATCCTACAAAACGAAGTCTGTAAACTTGCAAATCTCAGAATTAATATCAAAGAAATAAATTACGTGATGATCATTTTCTCGAGAAAATGATTAACTATTACTTCGTTAAATAAATATTTGGTACTTATTAATGGAATTGATTTTTTTTAAGTCAACGATTCAATTACCCACAGGAATAAAATTCAAACAGAAAAAGAAAACACGGACAAAAAAAAAAAAAAAAAATAAGCCACAGAATTAAAATCAAAAACTTAAATGAAAAAGAAATGTCAAATTAAAAACTAACGACTGAGGATAAGATTTTGCTAATCAAGAAGGAAAAGTATCCTATTTACAAATCCTAATTATAAATTTTATTCTGATTTATGTGTTTTTGTCGACATTTACGAAACTTTTTTTTCTTTTACAATGTTTCCAATTCTTAGCTTTGTAGTTATGTAGAGTTTTTTTGTTTTGTTTTTTCTTGGATTTTTTCAAACGATATTCAGTTTGATTCTTGAACTATTTTTGTTGTTTCGGCGTGCTTTTTATAAACAAAACAAAACAAAAAAACAAACAAACAAAAAGAATCTTAATATTCTAAGATCATAAGAGGTTGAAAAACAAGAAAGAAGAAATAAAAAAAAGTAGTCAACACTAAATAGTCAACATGAAAATGAAAACCCATTTTCTAATCCTACAAAATGATTTGAAGTAATGATAATAATAATAATAATAATAATAATAATAATAATAATAATGTTTCCCAAAAATATCAAGTGCTTGATAAACGCTCCAAAAATATAGAATTAAGGGCATAAAACTTAGAATTATAGTGAAAATGATGGTGATAAATATCTAATACGAAGTTTGCATAAAAACTTTTTCCTTTTTCACTCCATAGGACAACAACCGTAACAAAAAATAAACAAATGAATTCAGTAATAAATAATCCCAAAATTTGAAGGCAGTCATATATATATATATATATTTTTTTTTTTTTAACACCCAGCGGCGGCAGCGGGCTACCACGTGCGAGATAATCCGTTGCTTCAAAACTTACGCAGGTAAATTCTGGTGACTAGCAGCAGCTTTTCACCTGGTACCAGAGATGCTACATGGTAGAGTCTTGGAGCCGGTCGACTGGGAATTGGGGGTGAGGAAGGTTGTACGTTTTACAAGAACTTATGTAAGTAATAGAATATCCGGCACCTGCCTTAACCCTAAACCTCTTGTCTCCTACACCCATCACCCCACCCCACAAAAAAATCACACACACAGTATCATCAGTATAACAACACACATATTCCTTACTTTTACTCGCCGTCCAATACAAACAGCAAAAGTTGAACTACATAGGAAAAAAAAAAATAACAAAAAAAAACCAGCTTACGCGCAAAGAAAAAAAAGGTTAAGTCGATGAGAAATATTTGTAAATTCAGTTACATCCTCCTTTGATGGCCTCACCAATAGTACTTTTTTTTACGATCTCTTTCTCTCATTTGACGATAACAAACAAAAAAAAGTATGAGGAGGGGGAGAGGATAGTCAAAGAATTTCAAGAGGTAATGGTTTCCAAAATTCTCTTGTAGGTATGACCAAATTTGCATTAACTTTTTTGAGTAAAAAAAAATGATTTTAAAAACCAGCAAACTGCTTGATTTAATAAACTCTTCAGTATTTATTTAATAAAGAATAAAGTGTTAATGAAAAGATGTTTCAAGTCCAAATTTCACCACCAACATTTGTGTGTGTGTGTGTGTGTGTGTGTGTGTGTGTGTGTGTGTGTGTGTGTAAACAACCGCTACTACCACTAATTAAAAGGAGGATTTGGTTTACTTAAAGTGAAATAGACTGATTTTTATATATTGGAAAGATAATTCTCTGATTAAATAGGTTTTTTTTTTGTTTTGTTTTTTTAACCTTTTTTAAAACATTCCAGTCAGCTGGGGCTGTAGAATACACTGACTGCATCTCTGCAGAGGGGTAAGACTCCTCACCCCCAAAGAGTGTTCAAGATAGGACACTAAACCTGGTGAGGCTCCAGTCTTGGAGTTTGGAGGATGTGAAGTACTCCCTGGTCCACTCTGACATGAAGTTGTAATACTTGTTAGGGTCCCGTCTATGGGTTAAATTTCGCCAAAGGCCCAGGAGACCAGGTTTCAAACACAGGTCGAGTCATACCAAAGACTCAAAAAAATAAATAAATAAATAAATAAATAAATAAAGAAAGTACTTGATACCTCCTTGCTATACACACAGCATTATAAGGTATGTATCAATAGTAAAGTGGAGCAATCCTGGGAAAGGAATAGTACCTTTCCCTACACTTCATTGTAATAGCTATTGAAAAAGGAGTCTTCATGTTGCCATTGACTACAGTCGCCAACTTTACTTACACTTGAAACCATTTAACAGTTAGCAAACAAATGACTAATTGGTTTGGTTTCATTGCATATCAACCAATATAGGTTATTCAATGCCAGATCCTTTATATATATATATATATATATATTAAACATATGATTTCTAAACACATTTTGTAGATAACATTTTTAAATGAGCCTGTGCTCATTTTTTTTTTTGCACACAGTTAAATGGTTTCAAGTATTTCTTTTTAATACAAATAATTCTATTCACTATTAATCATTTATTTGCATACAGTTAAATGATTTTAAGTATTGTTATTTAACACAAACAATTCAATTAAACATCAGTCATTTGTTTACACACATGTAAATGATCAAACAGTTCTATTTCTAACAGTTCAGTTAAATGGTTCAAAGTATTGCCATGTATGACTAACAATTCAATCAAACACCAGTCATTTATTTATATACAGTTAAATGATTAAACAGTTCTGTTTCAAGCAATTCAGTTTAGCATTTGTTTGAACACAGTTCAAATGTTAAACAGTTCTATTTGACCCTTAGTTCTATTTGCTACTACTCTGGGCCAGATTGAACCTAGAAGTGATAGCAATGAAGGGGTACTCCACAGTCCCCAAAGCTCCAGCACTGCTGGAATCTCACTATCAGATTGTTTAGTGTCATATCTAGGACACTCATTGGTGGAGTTTAACCTCTGTGCAGAGATGCAGTAGTTGTATTCTTCAGACCCAGCTAATTGGGACAAAATGACTAATGTTAGATTGAATTATCAGTATTATATCACAATACTTGCAACCATTTAACTGTGTGCAAATAAAACTATTAGAGTTCATAATACTTGAAAACATTTAACTTTGTACAAACAAATTACTAATGTTCAATTGATTTGTATAGCAAAGATAGCAAATAGAAAAATTAGTGTTAGATAGCAATACTTGAGAGCATTTAACTATGGGCAAACAAAAATGTGACCAACAAAGTATTCACTTACAAATTTTATATTTAATATATGTATAAACAGGATTTGGTTTAAATAACCCACAACGGTTGATATGCCATAAAACACAACCAAACCAAACTTTTTATAAAACAGAAGTAAAAAAAACTGGCTATATATGGAAGCTGGTGTTCACCAATGGTCCAGGAGACCTGGGTTCAATCCCAGGTCGCGTCATACCAAAGACTTTAAAAAATGGTACTCGATACCTCTGTGCTTAACACTCTGCAATATATGGTATGTATCAAGGATAAAGTAGAGCAATCCAGGGAAAGGAGTAGTGCCCTCCCCTACACCTTAGTGTAGTAGCTATTGAAAAGGGAGCCTTCTGGTCGCCAACTTTACTTACTTTTACTTACTTTAGATAACTAAAACATAATAGAGCAAATTAAAGTATGAAGTTGTCAAAATGAGCAATATTTTAATTCATTTTTCAGTTTTTGTAATTTTCCATGATCATAACATTCAAAAGAATTATACACAGAGAGTATACAAAAATAAAACAATCTGATTTATATTCCAAATGCTTTGAAAAGAATCCTTGGTTGAGCCAAGATTTTTTCAGCACCTCCTAAAAAGCAAACATTTGAAGAACATGGTTAAACTCAATTCCTGTAAAGCATCTAACAGTGATGCTCCAATTCCATATAAATTTTGAGGGAGGAACCAAAAACTTTTCAACCCAGTCAGCTGGGGCTGTAGAATACACCAATTGCATCTCTGCAGAGGTGTAAGAGCCCTTCCAATAAGTGTCTTGGATATGACTCCAGCCTTGGAGATTTAGTGAATGTGGGGTACCTCTTCATTGCCATTGCTCCCAGGTCCACTCTGACCTGAGGTGGTAGTATCTGATAGGGTCCTATCAAAGGGTCAAATTGAACAAAATGTGTGTGCAAACAAATGACTAATGTTAAATTGTGACTGTTATAATAGCAATATTTGAAACCATTTAACGGTGAACAAAAAATAACTCAGGCTCATTTAAGGATATTATCTACAAAATGTGTTTACAAATTATATATATATAAGTATAAAGAGGATTTGACATTAAATAACCTACAATGGTTGATATGCCATAAAACCAAACCAAAGCTTATATATTTGATATATATGTATAAACAGGATTTGGCATTAAATGACCTACAATGGTTGATATACCATAAAACAAACAAAACCTTACATATTTGATATACATTATATATTTGATGTACAAGGATCATTAAATAAGTTTCCAGACTTTTTTCGTATGGGCACTTTTATTGATAGTACACACATGAAACTCTAGTCCCCTTTGAAGTAATCTCCTCCGGCTGCAATGCACTTGTTGTACTGTTCCAACAACTTCTGGAAGGCCCCATGGAAGTCCTCTTGTGTGAGCGTGTCAATGATCTTCATCACAGTCTCTTTCATCTCCTCAATTCTCTCATAATGACACCCTCTGAGTTTAGGGAATAACCAAAAGTCACAGGGAGCAAGGTCTGGACTATAGGCAGGGTGAGAAACTATCTTGATGCCCATCTTGGTCAAATAGTCTGTGACAAGGATGGAGTTGTGGACTGGTGCATTGTCCTGCTGGAAATGCCACTGACCCAATTTGAAGAGTGCTGGCTTCTTCCGACAGAATCTCTGCCGGAACTCCCTTAAAACCTCAACATAGTAATCCTAACCCTTACCTTTTGGCCAATCAACTGTGGTGTATTGACTTCCTTACTCCTTCCACACCTCTCATCATCCCTCACAGACTCCGTGCCTTCCTTGAATCTCTTATGCCACTCAAAAACTGATGCTTGATTCATGCAAGATGCTCCAAAAGCAGTCTGAAGCATTCTATACATTTCTGTGGCATTTTTTCCAAGTTTAAAACACAATTTTATTGCATATCGTTCTTCTAAAGTGTCAGATTGCATTTTTGAAATTTCCCAGTTGTGACAATAAGGTTTTAGTAGGGTGTATTCCAATTACTGCTGTAGCTGTTGATTTGAAGCTGAAATCATAAAAGTTGGTCAGTCATCTCATTAGATGTATAGCAATAACATAGTGAATTTTCAAGAGTCTACAACAATTTTAAATGCCTGTACAAAAAAGTCTGGAAGCTTATTGAATGCACCATGTATATACAGAATTTGGCATTAAATAACTTACAATGGTTGATCTGCCATAAAACCAAATGATATCTATTTAATATATTTGTATAAAGAGGATTTGGCATTAAATAACCTACAATGGTTGATATGCTATAAACCCAACCCAAACAAAAACTTTTTTTCTTTTTGTTCTTTTTTTTTTTTTTTTCCTTTTTTAACAGAGATTGATTCATCTCGCAATAACATGATATCTGTTTTGTCTACTCTGAAACATTCTATTGTACAGGAAACAAAAATGAGTAGTTAATGTTAAGTTTGCATATTTTCTTTGACTGTTACTTGTCAAGAATCTAACACTATGGTCCCAAACCCCAAGGAATTTTAAGAGAAAGTATGTGTGGCAGAGGAGGAGCGAACAAAAAATTGTGTGTAAACCTCATTTTCATAGAGGAAGTAACCAAAATTACTAGTGGAATATTTTCTAAGCAATTCCCATGGTGTAATGGTTATTGAGTTTGTCTAACAGACCTCTGGCACTAAGTTTGATTCTTGTAACCTATATTTCTAACCTTATACCTCAATTAAGCAAAGCTTAGTAAATTCCAACTATAGGGTGCCTAAATATACATGGAACCCATGTGACTGTTCATAACTTAACTAATAATAATGTTGTGTTCTTGTTTTTTTTTTTTTTCAGATTTGAAAATAGTATACCATGACAACTATTAATCCTTGATCGTAATGCCTTGAACAAGAAAGGAAAAAATATTTTGCATCACTACTTATTTGGAGACAGAATCATTCAAAATTGTCTCAAAATAGATGCAACCCATTGATATAGGGTGTCTCAATATACATGGAACCCATGTGACTGCTCATAACTCAACTAATAATAATGTTGTGTTCTTTTTTGTTTCAGATCTGAAAATAGTATACTATAACAACTATTAATCCTCAATCACAATGTCTCGGACAAGAGAGGAAAAAATATTTTGCGTCACTTATTTGGAAACAAAATCATTTAAAACTGTGCAAGGAGAATTTCACAGGAACTTTAACTTTAACAATTATCTCCAGAAAAACCAAATTTTTAAAGCCACACAGTAAATAATCTCAACAAAAAGGTAGAAAATCCCAAATCTGGGAAGAAGTTGACAACAAGATGTCCTGACAATGTGGATGCAGTGAGAGATTCTGTTAGAAGGTGTCTGTAAAAGCTGAAAAAGTCCCTTCAAAGACATTCACAAGAACTTGGTCTTTCACATGCATCATTGCAAAGAATCTTAAAGAAGGATCTTCAGCTGTACTCACACAGAATCCAGATCAAGCATAAACCCACACCAGCTGCACTCTGTACTATACAACACATAACATACCTCAAAGGATGTAATGATTAACAAGAGAAATTAGCACATTATTACAATCAAGTTAAATTTTCATTGAATGCTCCATACTTCTAGACTTGTAACAAATTCAGCTAATGTTTGTAAATGAGTATTTGGACATCTCGCATAGAATAATGGTTGGTTGTATTATATGGCATGTCAACCCTTGTGAGTTATCTATAGCTAAATCTTATGGGAATAGTGGGTTGAGTGTTCATCAATAGTCCAAGAGACCAGGATTCAATCCCAGGTTGAGTCATACCAATGACTCAAAAAAAATAGTACTTGATGTCTCCTTCCTTAACACTCAACATTATAAGGTACTGATTAAGAGTAAGTGGAGCAATCCAGGGAAAGTCTGGTTAGCTGTTTGGGTTTTATGGCATATCAACCTTTGTAGTTTATCTAACGACAAATCTATTTTTATGCAAATAGTTCTATTTCAAACAATTCAGTTTTGCATGAATACACAGTTTAATTGTCAAAAATATTTTTATTTCAAGCTATTCAATTTATTCAAACAGCTAATTCAGTTTAGTATATGTACAGAAGTTCTATATTCAACAATTCAGTTTAGTGTAAGTACAGTTTCAATGTCAAAAACAATTCCATTTAGAATAAGCATGCAGCTTAAATGTAAGTACAGTTGAATTGTCAAAAACATTTCTATATCAAGCTATTCAGTTTAGTCAAACAGAGGTGCAGTTGGTGTATTCTACAGCCCCAACCAACTGGGCAATACACAGTGCTAATATCAAAACAGTTTTATTTCAGATGATTCAGTTTAGCATAAGTACACAGTTTAGAGGTTAAAAAAGTTCTATTTTGAGCAATTCAGTTTAGCATAAATACACAGTTAAAATGCCAAAAAAGTAAACTCAGAACTATAGTTTAATTCTACTTAATCCATAGATAGGACCCTTTTAAGGTGCTACTACTCAGGGCCAGAGTGGACCTGGGAATGATGGCAATGAAGGGGTACTCTGCATTACTGGAACCTCACTATCAGATTGTTTAGTGTCATATCCAGGATACTCATTGGGTGGGAGGGTCTTACCCCTCTGCAAAGAAGCAGTCGGTGTATTCTACAGCCCCAGCCAACTGGGCAACCAGGGAAAGGAGTAGGTAGCACTCTCCCCTACACTTCGGGGTAGTAGCTATGGAAAAGGGAGCCTTTGGATCACCCTCAATTACAGTCAGCTAACTTGTATATATGATTTGTAGATGAATAGTTTGTAGGAAACATTTTTAAACAAACCAGAGACCATGTGTTTGCACCCAAATGGTTACAAGTATTTCTATTTATTGTTAGCACACAGGTTCTTCAGTATTGCTATCTAACAGAAATAGTTCAATTTGCCCACAGTTAAATGATTTCAAGAATAAACAGTTCTATTTGACCTATAAATGGAATCCTAACATGTACTACCACTCTCTTTGGCATAATGACAGTGAAGTAATCTGCATTCCCCAAAACTCCATATTACTGGAGCCTCACCATCTCAGATTGTTATGTGTTATATCTAGGACATGGGAGCGGTTCTTACTCCTTTGGAGAGGAGAGTCTATGTGAGGAGAAATACTGACCTCTCTCCCAGTGAATTATTACGGGATGAATTGGATAGGTGAGTTTGAAGAGAATACTCAAAGAGTGAGAGTGAACTTTTTCAGTGCTTGAAGAATGCTTGACAAAGGTGTGACATCTACATTTTTCACAAAGTGTTGGAAAGAATGTCAAGAACTTGTAAAACAGTAATTAACACAGGTGATGGTTTTATTAATAAAAACTAAATATGATGCTGTTATATGATAATTTTTTTTATAGTCAGGTGCTCATTTTTGTTAAAATAAAAGCAAATACACTGTAGTTACTGAAATAGTAACTTTTACAAAAATACAAAACTATCTCATTTTAAGCTGTTTTGTTAAAATAAAGAAGTACAGCGAGGCATCAAGTATCATTTTTTTAATCTTTGGTGTGACTCAACTTGGGATTGAACCCAGGTCTTCCAGGCCATTGGCAAACACTCTACGTTATCTAATGCCAAATACTTTTGATGCACATATATCAAATATATGATTAGTAAACACATTTTGTAGATAACATTTTTAAACAAGCCTGAGCTCATTTTTTGCACACTGTTAAATGGTTTCAAGTACTGCTATGTAAAAGTAAGAATTTGACACAAGCAATTCAATTTAACATAAGTCATTTGTTTGCAGAGAGTCTAAATATCAAACAGTTCTATTTGATCCATAGATAGGATCCTATCAGGTGCTACCACTCCAGGTCAGAGTGGATCTGGGAGCAATGGCAATGAAGAGGTACTCCACATTCCCCAAAGCTCCAAGGCTGGACCCATCACCATCAGATGGTTTAATGTCATATCAAGGACATTCGCAGGGTGGGGTGGGGTTTTAACTCACTGAAGAAATGCAGTCGGTGTATTCTACAAACCCAGCCAACTGGGCTCAAATTTTCACATGGAGATATGTCTAGTGAATATAGAGGGGGCTGCTGTAGTAGTAATTCCACAAACAATCTTACCTCGAAGAAACAGAAGGTGTGCTCTCTCTGCTACCGGCACGTGGAGACCAGAAGAAGAAAAGGACGCAAGAGGTGTGACTTATTTTATGGAGGAGAATGTGATAAGCCCACGTGAAATGGCGAGATTTAATGAGCATATAAGTTTGAGGTGGAAAAAGCAGAGCAGTATTTTGCTTATGTCTGATTGGTGAACATCCATCAGTTTATTTTGCGTGTTAAATAATTTGACTACCCCCCAATAGGTTGATTCCACTTCAACTAGACTGCTAAAACCACGAAATGCTGCAAATGCACAACCCTGTTGGGGGGGGGTAACCAAAAATTCATTAGGATAAAGACTAAATTTTTTTTTTTTTTTTAATTAATACTGACTTGTCTAGATGTCTAAACATTACTTTATCGTAAGTTGCTCAGTTCTGTAAATGGCTTGGTTTAAATTTTGAAATTAAAACTTGATATTTTTTTCACACCTAATATATATATATATATATATATATATCAAGAATTACTTTCATTTATTATAATTGTTCATCTAGTATTTATAGCAAAAAGATAAAAACAGAAGACCAATTGTTATACTTAGTTAATTTTACCTTCAGTTTAACATTCAAAAAGTATTGAATATGGCCAAGAAAATGATTATTGAGTAATTACAAAATTATTTCAAATTTGCAGTCATTTTTTTGACAGTAGGAGTAAACTAGTAATTGAATGATGATGATATAAGTAATAAATGATATAAATGAGGATGATATAAAGCAGAATGATATTAAGGATATAAATGATGATGATAAAAAGCATAATGATATAACGGATGATGACATAAGTGATAAATGATATAAAGGATGATGATATAAAACATAGTGATAATAAAGATATAAAAGAAATGATATAAAGCATAATGATATAAATGAGGTTGTTTGGTTATTTGTTTTGTTTAACAGCGTATCAACCCTTTTTGGATCATTTAACGCGGAATTAAATTTCAAACAATTCAGTTTAGTATAAGTATAATTTTTATTTACAAATAGTTGAATATCAAAACAATTCTATTTCAAACAATTCAGTTTAGCATAAGTACACAGTTTAGTTCTATTTAACCCATAGATATGACCCAATCAAGTGCTACCACTCTGGGCCACATTGGACTTGGGAGCGGTGGCAATGAGGTACTCTACATTCCCCAAAGCTCCAGCATTGCTAGAACCTCACCACCATATTGTTTAGTGTCATATCTAGGATACTTGTTAGGAGGGGTCTTACCCTCCTGCAAAGAAACAATTGGTGTATTCTACAGCCCAAGCCAACTGGGCAAAAAGGATGAGATGATATGATATAAATGATAATATAAAGCATAATGATATTAATGATGATAATATGATAATAAATGATGATGAAATAAAGCATAATGATATAAATTATATAAAGGATGATGCTATAAACAATATAGATGATGAGAAATGCTTAAATATTCCGAAAATAGAGGTGTATGTAGCTTGTTCAGTTAAATTCAAAATCTGGATAAGGCTGTTTGCATTTGTGTTAGTGCCCTTGGAAAAGATGAATCCAATTATGGTTAAATAATTGGATAGACTGTGCTCTTTAACTTGGTTAAAGACAACCAACATAGAAGAACTCTTAATTTAAATGCCTACCAGCTGGTAAAGTAACTAGCTGCAGTAGAGTGGTACAACCAGATGATATGATGCAAAGTAGCATTTATCACCACGCTCTTCTCTTAAACAATGTCAGTATTGCGAAGAGGAAAGACCTGTAGCATGGGTAGAGATGGGCAGTTCATCTTCACACTGTGAAACCGCATAGAAAAATTTTTTATGAAACCAAAATTGTTCGGTTTAGTGCTATCACTACTGAGTGACCATATCCAAGGAAACATTGTTGAAAAAGACTTTCAGATTTTAATGAAATTAAATTTTATCAACATTACAACCGTTATAAGAGGAAAAGATTGAAGAAAAATATAAAAACATTTAATTGACTAGTTTTAGGAAATAAATGTGAAATCTATTTGTTTACAAAAGAAATGAACACAAAAAAAGGAAATATGACAAATATGCCACTGGGAAATATTTCATATAGAATGTTTTCAAATAGAAAAAAAAAAATACAATATGATGTCTGAAATCCATTTGTTTCAGTTTTCAAAAAATATTTTTTGTGGTAAAATTAAGTTGATAACAAAATAGCAAGTGAAAATAAAAAATAGTTACCAGTTTTGCCTTAATGTTAGATTTTATTTCATTTTATTTAGAAAGATTATTTCATTTTCTTTCCAGCTATTAAATATTAAAGTTGTACCAGAAATACATGAGAAATTGCATGTTGAACGGACTAAGTTGCAAATTTGTCAATCTCAAACAAAATTAGATATTGACTAGAAGAAAAAATTAAAAACCGAATCAAAAACCATGGTATCAAAGAAAAAAAAAAAAACGATATCAAAACATAAATTGCCAAACCGCCCAACTCTAAGTATGGCCAACTGCTGATCATTCAAACAACCTAACTCAGGCTTGTACTGAAATCCAGGCACAAATTCATAATCTCTCAAGACAGAAATATTCTAAAAAATTCAGAAGACATTACACAACTGACATTGCACAAGTTAAAAAAAATAACACAGATGACATGGAATCCTTTAAATAAATCTGATGATTGCCTTCACCTATCAATCAAAAGTGATTTAATTAACAATTAAAAAAAAAAAGTAATAACAACAAATAGTTCAAACAAATATAAAAACCCTTGTTCTTTCAATTAAGATGGCAGTAAATATATCTTTAGTTTTGAGATGAGTCATTATCATTCCAATCTTGTTTAGAAAATTGATCCCATATTTTTACGGCTATTTTTATAAAGACAACATTTTAGTTGGTTCATTCTATAACTATATTCAGTCATTATCATTCCAAGCATTGTTCAGACTATTGATCATGTTCTTTTTGTTAATTTTGACAGCAGTTCAAGTTGTAGTAAAATGAAGAGAGCCTACTGAAAAAATTCCCAGGATTAATGATGGTTAATATCAATGAGTGGAGTTAATTAAAATATCATTTTATTATTTGTTTGTTAGGCCTCCTAGGGCATCTGCCATTTTTACTATTTTCCCACATCAACCTTAAAAAAAAAAAAAAAAAAAAAAAAAAAAAAACACACATACACTTTGCACAGGTATATACACTGTTGATACAATATCTATATAAAAGGTCCAATTCTGTTAAGTAATTCATCCAGTACTCAGCAAAAATTGTCAGGTGGTTTTGAAAGCCAATGTACAAAAAGCTACAATCCACTTTATTTGGTTTGGTTTTATGACCGATCAACCCACTTGGCTTATTTAATGCCAAATCCTTATATATATATATATATATATATATATATATATATATATATATATATAACAGAGTGGACCTGGGAGTAATGTCAATGAAGGGATACTCTGCATTTCCCAAAGCTCCAGCATTACTGGAGTCTTACCATCAGATTGTTTAATGCCACATCCTGGTCACTCATTAGGGAAGTCTTACCACTTTACTGAGATGTAGTCAGTGTATTCTACAGCTCTAGGGGACTGGGATGAATTAGCTTTGTGCAAATTATTGAAGTCATGTTATTTTTGAGAAAGATTGTTTTAAGGTTTCAGTTTCTTTATTTAATGGAATTCACATTTTTCCCCAAGAGTATTAATCTATAAGTGAACATAATAGCATGTCCGGAGTTTGAACTTGCTTTCTGTTTTATAGAAATTGACTTAATTTCTTAAGGAAAAGATTTAGTTTGATAAAAACAGTAATCTGATTATTGTCTTACAAGCCAGAATATTTGTCAGGATTGACTTCTGACCCTAACTGTTGAAAGCTAAGGCTAAAGGATAAATAATCAGAAGAAAAATATTTCATTTCCAGTGGAAACAGGTGTTTTGAAAAAAAAATGATAAAATGAACCAACTATTGTTTTTAAGGGTTGATTGTAATAATAAAAAGGAAAACAAGACTCATAGAAATCAATCATACATATTGGTCTTATAACCTGTAATTTTTAACAATAATTTAGCTTTGTTTCTTTGTTTAATAGCATATCAACCTTTGTGGATTATTTAATGCCAAAGCCATCCTTGAAGAAGGACAGTAATAGTACTATTTGAGGTTTCTTTGATTAATGGCATATCAATCTTTGTGGATTATTTAATGCCAAAGCCATCCTTGTAGAAGGACAGTAGTAGTACTATTTAAGGTTTCTTTGATTAATGGCATATCAATCTTTGTGGATTATTTAATGCCAAAGCTATCCTTGTAGGACAGTAGTAGTACTATTTAAGGTTTCTTTGATTAATGGCATATCAATCTTTGTGGATTATTTAATGCCGAAGCCATCCTTGTAGAAGGACAGTAGTAGTACTATTTCACCATTAACTGGGGGAATAAGGAAGTTCATACTTTACCAAGTACAAAAATGAACAATAGTGCAACTGGAGTTTGAACTCACTAACTATGATGTTGTAAGTCCAGCACATTATCCACTACACCATGAGGACTCCCCACCACCTGCTAACAATACTACTGAAAATATCCAGGGAACGAGAATGAGGCAGGACTTGTTGTTGACCGAATTTTACAAATAAGGCAGAACAATAACGATTAAATTTTTCACATTGATAAGATGGATAAAGAGAGAAGAAGGTTAAAAGAAAGAAAAGTAAAGTAAAAGAGAATGTGCACTGGAAATATTATGAGGAAACAATGTAGTATATTGACCTTCGACCCCGCCAAACATGCCATTCCAAAGCCGGCGGAAGTGCATATTCCATTGGCGTGGGCGAGCTTGGCCGACAATGTGGGACAGGGTTAAAGTCCCACGGTAGTCACAAACTGATGCACCAGAAGAGAGTGACCTGTGAACTGCATGACAGTTATTTCCACTCGATGACGATCAAATATGCCATTCCAAGGACAGCGGAAGTGCATAAGATATTGAGTGGGCATTAAACTATTAATAACTGAGTGCACAGGAAATTCAAGTAGTTTGGAGATTGGAGAGAAGATGCGGTAGAGAAAAACAGCACCCGGCAGAAGGGGTCCTGGGGACCCCCAATTGAGTTTTGGAGACCAGACCAGTTGGTGACAAGATGTGGTAGAGAAAGCCAGCACCCAGCAGAGAGCTGGGTCCCCGGACCTCCGGTTGAACAGCCCTGGAGAACGGGAAAGAAACGCTGATGGTCATAAGAGTGGGGGGTCAATATGTTGCAGTTCTGTTCGGTCTCCAACTCCCTCTCACACCCAACTCTTTCAAATAAAGTGAGAGGTATATTTTTCTAAAAGAACTGTGTCACTCATTTTTATTGTGTTGAGTATACAACAACAATCAAATAATGTTGTTGAGAGTGTTATACCTGACTGGGACTAACATGACCCAGCTCTGCCAAACAGTCTGATACAGTTTGGAAGAAATGATTGACATCCTGTATTAACACTACCATAACTAACCAAACAGAAGAAGACTTAGAGAAAACTAAATTTTCTGAACTCAAAATGTTGCATCAAGATCTAAGACATTTGTAGAACAAAGTAACCTGGAGTTGACATCATGATAAATGCCACTTAGTATTATCACTGTATCCGGATCATTGGCCTAATGTGTAGAGTGTTTGCCAATGGTCCGGGAGAACGAGGTTAAATCCCAGGTCGAGTCATACCAAAGACTCAAAAAAATGGTACTTGATGCTGCCTTGCTTAACACTCAGCATTATAAGGTAAGGATCAAGAGTAAAGTGGAGCAATCCAGGGAAAGGAATGGTGCCCTCTCCTATACCTTGGTGTAGTAGCTATTGAAAAGGGAGCCTTCAGGTTACCCTCAACTATGGTTGCCAACTTTATTTTACTTATTATCATTGTTAAGACTTCAGCCTTTATAGGACAGAAAGATAGGTAACTATAGTCTCTGAAGTTGAAGAACTATATTTTTGTAGATACAGAAAGGGTTAACTAAAGCCTCTAACCCCGCAACCAGAATAAGCTCTAATTTATAACCTAGCATTTCCCTTAATTTTGTTAAATAATCTAACATGTATTTTAAAACCACAGAAAGTGAAACAAAAATTTAACAAGCTGGGCACAGAATACATGCATAATGTAAATAGTATTAGGGTCATCATTACATTACCTGTCAGCAAAGTCACTCAGTGCAGATTTGTTAATATTAGGAAGTTGGAAAGAAATATATCGCCGACGACAGGTCAAAGAAGGTCATAATACATAGATTTAACAGGGAGGCAATCATGATGTCATGGTCATCATAGAAAATAGATACAGAGACCAGAGTTCAAATCCTGTATGAGGCTGTTTACATTTCACATACTGCTTATACCTTAGGAAAAGGTATGAATCCAACTATTCTCTTTCGAGTTATGGATAAATAGTAGAAAAGACTGAGCTCTTTAATCTTAGTATGGCAACTGACCTCAGAGAAGAAAAAACACTGAATCTAAACCTGGTAAATACCACTTAAAAAATAGATCTTGTGTCACATCTTGCTTATGTGAAGAGGTTGGTGTTCACCAATGGTCCAGGAGACCTGGGTTCAATCCCAGGTCGAGTCATACCAAAGACTCAAAAAATGGCACTTGATGCCACCTTGCTTAATAAAATTATAAGGTACAGATCAAGGGTAAAGCGGAGCAATCCAGGGAAAGGAGTAGCGCCCTCCTCTACACCTTGGTGTAGTAGATATCGAAAAGGGAGCCTTCAGGTCACCTTCAACTAAGGTCGCCAACTTTAGTTTGCTTATATATATATATATATATATATATATATATATATATACACACACAAGTTTCCTTCAATAAATAAAGTGAATTTTGCTTACAGAATTGGGAATATGAAGCATTGTTTATACTCGCAGCTTTTTTTCAAGAAATTCAATGGAGATGGGTCCTTTATTGTCCAGAGGACTGCCAGCATGACCTTCTTTACTGCACCTGGAACATTTTCTTTAATAGAAAGTCAGTGTGTTTCTCTTCGATGGACTGTTTTTCAATTCAAGCTTGTAGTGAAAAACCAATGTTTAGCTCATTATGTAAAGATTTTATGACTAAAACATACTTCTCCATACACATCACACATTCTTCTGTAAATTTCACATTGTTTGTACTATTCAGCTATGAAAGATTTGATGACAGACCTCTGTTCCAGTCTGGGACACTGATTTGCTTCTCTAATGAATAAATAATTTTTGCTATGAACAAATTCCAAACAATGCAGAGTTTGCAATTATGAAAAAAATGCATTTTCTTTTTTTTTTTTTTTTTTAAATTCTCATTTATTGAATGACCTATATATGTGTGTGTGTGTGTGTGTGTGTGTGTGTGTGTGTGTGTGTGTGTGCGTGTGTGTGTGTGTTGACTATAATCTAGGCCCAGATCATTTATTAACATAATAAGCTGTGTTTTCTCAGCATACCTATAATTGTGATTATACACATATGTGTATACATACTCACACACATTCTCCCTTGGAACCACGATTATTGTGCCAATGTGTCAGACTAAACTAAGTTTAATAAAGACAAACAATTTGTACATTTTCTTTATATATATATATATATATATATATATATATATATATATATATATATATACACATGCACACACACATATGAAGAGAAAAGTTGAATAGAGCCAGTAGATCAAAAAGTCATATTGGAGTTAGATGTCAGGTTATGCTAGGAGGCACTGAGAGAGAAGGAGAAGTTAGAGATTAATCTGTTGAAGAAAAATAAGTGACTAAAATGATGCCATCTCTATAAAGACTCAATAGAGAAGAAAACAAGTTATAAAAAACCTTTTGAACTTACAAAAAGATTCATTACATTCCATTTCTGACATTCCTTCCACAAAAGTGATCATGCTACAACAGAAGAAGAGCAAACAGACCTTCTCTGGGATGGATGTGGATTGTTTAGTCACTGAAATGGCAACATATCCTGATAATCTATTTTGGCTATTCCACCAAGTATTAAAAAGTCAACAATCTGTTTTCATCCATGACAAATTAAATCCTATCTTTATTTTTATCTTTTCCTTACCTTTTCTTTCTCCACCTAAGCATATTTAAGATATGTATCTTTCAACCAGACTTCAGCATTTAGTTTCACAAAAGCAACATTATATATATATATATATATATATATATATATATATATATATATACGAGAAAAAATTGACAACAAGGTAATCCAAGCAGAAGGAGAGATTTATTTAGAAACAAAGTTGACACTATAGCGTTTTGTTTCGAATGAACATCCATCATTGATTTAACATCACCAATATCATCCCTCCCAGTCCTGATGATAGTTCATTAGAACTGAAATACTACTGGATTACCTTGTTATCAATTTTTTCTCTATACTGTCAAATTTTACTCCATTACTTATATATATATAAATACTACTGGATTACCTTGTTATCAATTTTTTCTCTATACTGTCAAATTTTACTCCATTACTTATATATATATATATATATATATATATATATATATCAGTAATATCCACTTGGCATCCAAAACTATGGTGTGCATTATTTGTGTATAACATAGATGATGGATTCTATATAAATCTATGGGAGTGTTCGATGTATGGCTATTGTTATATATTCTTTTTCATGGTTATATAAGAAAACTCACATACAGAGTATATAAGTGTATACAATATAACCTTGGTTGAGTTTTCTTCCAGTTACATTACATTATATATACATATCAGGGAATGGAGTAGCGCCCTTCCCTACACCTCGGTGTGGTAGCTATTGAAAAGGGAGCCTTCGGGTCACCCTCGACTAAGGTCGCCAACTTACTTTCATATATATATATATATATATATATATATATATATATAAACACACACACATTTGCCCAGTTGGCTGGGGCTGTAGAATACACCAACTGCACCTCTGCAAGGGAGTAAGAACCCCACCCCAACAAGTGTCCTGGATATGACACTAAACAATCTAATGGTGAGGTTCCAGTGATGCTATGGCTTTGGGGAATGCAGAGCACCCCTTCATTGCCATTGCTCCCAGTCCACTCTGGCCCAGAATAGTAGCACTTGAGAGGGCCCTATGGTTTAAATAGAACAAACTGCATACTTATGCTTAACTGAATTGTTTGAATTATAACTGTTTGACTAAACTGAATAGCTTGAAATAGAAATGCTTTTGACAAATAAACTGAATTGTTTGAAATGGAACTGATTATTTATTTAAAAAGGAATTTGGCATTAAATAACCAACAAAGGTTGATACGCCATAAAACCCTACTAACCAACCAACCAACCAACACACAATAGAAAGTATGATGCAAACAAACGATAGATAGGTAGGGAGGTACATTGTCACGAACAAGCATATTGATATATTAATCCATACTTACCACAATTCCTGACTTTGAGAGATCGTTTTCCAGTGATTCCTTTAAAGAATGAAGTTTAGGTGTGCCCAGGTAAGATAGTCCAGCTTTTTCTTCACTGCCTGCATGCGATGGTGGCAAACAATTAGTAGAAGAATCTAGCAAAGTGCTATTTTCCCCAAAAATGGATTGTTCAAGTTGTTTCATTTTGTCCAACTCTCGTAGGGACACAAGCTTGTTACTGTTTAGGATCCGCTGGAACTCTGCTCGGAATTCCTCTTTGATCCGGTTTAACTCATGTAACTTCTCATTGTCCTCACGGCATTTCTCCTGGTAATTTTCCTTGAGAGCCTTATTCAATGACCTCAGCAGTAGGATCTCCTCTTTTAGTTTCTTGATTGTCTCCACATATGTTATTTCTGATCTTTCTCGAAGTTCCTGTTGTTGGATCTCAAGGGCAACACGTATGGCATCTTCTTTTTCAAGAACAAAAAGCTTCTTGAGTTGTTTTACCTCTTCATCTTTATACTTGAGGACTTCATTTAATTCATTGTCTTTCTCTTTTCTCAACAGCTCAATCACCTGTTCTATCTCTTCATGACAGTTATCTCTAAGGCTGCCTTCAAGATTTTGAAGACTAACCTGCTTCTCCTTCTCAAAATGCTCATGTAGCCGCAATAAATCTTGAGCCTGAGAAGAATGCAGCCGCCTATTCCGTAACCGTTCAACCTCAAGTTCACCTTTTAGCTTATTCATTTTACGACACATTCTCCGAACTTGGCCAGTCGTATCTGACTTACAACTGACTGGACTGGCAGGCAGGGGTGAGTAATGACTTGGATTGCTATAGCTGGCCCCTCCTGAAAACTTAACCGGGAGTGAACTATCCATATAAAAACTGTGGTCACTACCACTGACACTAGAAGAAGCAGAACTTTTGAATAACTGGTTGGCCTCCATAGCCGATGAAATACTGCCTTGTCCACTGTAAAGAATGAAGAATTAAATATAATCAGTATTATAGGTTCTTTAAAAAGTAATATTTACATTTTACTTCAATAATAAATTTCCAACAATGTATTCTGTTTTATTTTAATATTATCTAAATTGAACTTGCTCCATTACTAGTTGCCTGAATTTTTTAGCTGAAGTTTCATGATTTTTATCATTAAGGGTTTTTGGACGATTGTCTTCATCTTTATTGTTATTTCCATAACATTTCGGCCGATATGTCCTCCGGCCTTCTCCCAGTGTTTGTCGAACTCGGGAACCTACACAGAACTTCGAACTACGTCCTTTATTGAATTCATAGGAGTCACCTGTTCTGATTTCATTAGCAATAACTGGGTACAAGTGTTAAGTATTCTTGTATTTTTACTCACTTGTAGTCAGGATTGAACCTGCAACCACCAGATGATTGTCTCCTTAGAAGTTTAGGGAACCACCATGTAGGTTCCTGAGTTCGACAAACACCTGAAGAAGGCCGGAGGACATATTGGCCAAATCATGGTGGAAATAACAATAAAGATGAAGACAATAGTCCGAAAACCCTTAATAATAAAAACTGCTCCATTACATTAAGATGATTAGTTTTCATTTTTTAATGGGATTATTTATATATGGAAATTTACTAAGCTTTTTGCTTAGATGTGGCACAAGGCCATATGAAAGGGGCACCCAATGAGACTCGAACTCAGGGATTATTTATATATGGATTACCTTCTGACTAGTTTCAAAGTATCACTTCTAATATTTCTACTTAGAATGAGGTGATAGCATCTGTATTGATGGAAATTCTAATTATTATTAAAAACAAAAAAAAATCATTAAATAATTTTCAATAAAAATAAATATGAAAATAATCAAACAAAAAAGAACAAGACAAAAAACACAAAAGTACAGAAAACAAACCCTAAAAGTTAAAAAAGAAAAAAAGTTTTTAAAAAGCATAAAAGCACAGACATAAAATTTAACAAAAAAAAAAAAAAAAAAAGGAAAAAATTTTTTGTAATTTTCATAAAACTGAAATATATAAAATCAAACAAAAATAAATTTATATAATTTAATCACTTTAATACATACAGCTTCAAATGGAAAAAATTTGAACCAAATAATAAAACAACAGTGGCAAATACAAAAATCATAATAACGGAATAGATAAGATAATAGATAATTGATTCTAATAGTATATCAACCCATCTAGGGTTATCTTATGCCTAGAAGTTAGGGAATTGTATTTATTGTACATTCATCTTAATATTTTTTGTATAGTTGTTTAAGGAGTTTTTTTGCACATGGTCCTATCGAATACGAATCATTTTTGCACAGATTTATTTGACACATAGATAGGACCCTAACAGGTATTCCCACTCTGGATCAGAGTAGACCTGGGAGTAATGGCAATGAAGGGGCACTACACACTCCCAATATCCATATTTACCAACCCCTCCGCTCGGGCAGGATATGACACAAGGTCAATTTTTAAGTGGAGTTTAACAGGTTTGAATTCAGAATTTTCCTTCTCCTAGACTAGTTCTCACCAAGGCTGAAGAATTCAGTATGCCCTACTATTTACCCATAGTTGGAGGGAGAATAATTGGATTCATACCTTTCCCAAGGGTATTAGTGCTATGTGAAATGCAATCAGTCTAGTCCAGGATTTGAACTCGTGTCGCCGTGTCCATTTCCTACGTCGATAACACACTCCCAATATTCAGAACTTGAGCCTCATCATCAAATTCAGTTTGGTGTCAACACCAGGAAATACAGTCAGCCTATTCCAAACCCCATCAACAGGTTGTTAGCAAAATGAAATATTTAACTACCCAGTTTTGAAATATGGAGGATAATACATTACATATAGCTTAGAAAAAACCTGTAAATGTGTGAACTTAAAACAACTGACAGCAAACAACTAATAATGCCTTGTTTTACCATTAACAAAATAGTTTAACATTACTCTGTAGTGAGACAAAGTTATGTGATATTATATATACATATAATAAAATTATATTAGATATATATATTTAATGCCATGGAATTTGGTCTGCGACCCCTGGTTTCATGGAGTTTTTACAAAACAACAATCATCAGGCAGTTAACAAAATGAAATGCATCAAAAATAAAAAAATATAGTCAAAAACCGTTGGGATTTTGTAGGAATCTTTATGTGTGATTGTAAATGTGTGTGTGTGTGTGTGTGTACGTGTGTGTTTGTGTGGGTTATAGTTGCTTATTATTGTGTGTGTGTGTGTGTACACTCACACATATACACACAATAATACCCAACTATAATCCACACGTACGTACACACACATACACTTACAATCACATGTAAAGATTCCTACGAAATCCTAACAGTTTTTTTACTGTATTTTTTTATTCATTTCATTTTTTTTAACTGCCTGATGATTGTTGTTTTGTAAAAACTGAATGAAATCAGGGGTCGCAGACCAAATTCCATGGCATTAAATATATATATTTATTATAATTATATAATAGCTCTATCCTAGATATTGAGCACTCTCCATATTATATTGCATTTAGTTTGCCACAAACCCACAAACTGATTTAGTGACAACCAATACTGTTTTTATATATATATATATTCTTTAGGTATAGTAAAGTTGGCAACCTTAATCGAGGATGACCTGAAGGATCCCTTTTCAATAGCTACCACACCGAGGTGTAGGGGAGGGCACTACTCCATTCCCTGAATTGCTCCACTTTACCCTTCATCCTTACCTTATAATGCTGAGTGTTAAGCAAGTCAGTATCAAGTACCATTTTTGGAGTCTTTGATATGACTTGACCTGGGATTGAACCCCAGTCTCCGGACCATTGGCAAACAATGTCCCGGTTCTATACTGGAATGGAATCATCCAAATAGAGTGCTCAATGTAAAGTTTATAATATATGTAGACATATATAAATAAGCTTGTGCAGAGCAAAATGTCATTGAGAAACAAGAAAATCAATAAGTATATTCCATTGTAAATTTATTTCATCCATTATTGATGGACTATATATATATATATTACACACACCCATACATAGTCTTAACAGTTCTTGTTCAACAGAGGTACAATCAAAGTGATTTAAGGACTGTTTGAAAAAATCCTTTGGGGCCTGTCACATTGACCATTACCAATGTTTCATGCCTGGTGTCTAACCATTAACAATTTTGTCTCCTCCTTTGAAAACACCTACAGAGCCACTCTCAAAGGCAAAGAGTACAGGAGGAGGAACTGCAATAAACCTTGACCACACCTCCAGCTGTGAACATGCCTGCCTGTCTCACATTAGCCTTATCAGTCACAAATGGGTCTGCAGTCAGCATGGACTCGCGCCTTCTTGATCTTTGTTTCATGAAGCCAAGCCATGAATTATATATATATATCTATGTACACAGAAATATAGTGTCTCAATATACATGGGGCCCATTTGACAGCTAATAACTCAACAAATAATAATGTTGTGTTCTTTTTGTTTCAGATTTGAAAATAGTATACTATAACAACTATTAATCCTCAATCATAATGATTTGGATAAGAGAGGAAAAAATATTTTGCATCACGAATTATTTGGAGATCAAATAATTCAAAATTGTCTCAAAATAGAAGCAACCCATTAATATGATGATGATTTATTACTGAGACAAGAAATTCAAAAAAGATTGCATGTCCTGGAAGCTGATATAACAATTAAAAGAAAAAACATTGATTTGATGTGTCTAGCTCAAAGAATGCATTTTTTACTGGATGTGTTCCAAATGACTGCCATTGCACTTGTCCTAGTAATAAATCATTATCATATTCATGGGTTTCATCTATTTTGAGACACCCAGTATAAATTAGATTGTCTTTTATCTGTAAGTAGATAATTTATCTAAATTCAATTTTGTTTATTTATTTTTGCTTGATCTGAACTAGAACATTAAAATTCTTTGTTAGTTGATCAATTTGTCTCTAAATTTAAGATTGATTTAAGTAGGTAAGAGGTGAAGTTAATGTAATCACAACTGAAATCATATACAGAAAATGACCAGATCACTGCAATATATATAAGTGGGTTGTTCAAAAAGTTTTAAGCTTTACCTAGAAATAACTATAGCTGAACATTTTTCTTGTAGCAACATACTTTTCTTTCTTTTTTTTTAAAACTGGTATGTTCATTCTTCTAGTATTGTTTTAAGCTGATCTTTTTACTTTTTTTTTCATAAATCATATGAACTTTTCTTTTTTTTTTAAACACAATTAGGAAAAAAATCTAAAAATTATTTTGTTGTATAGTGGCTCGTACCACGTGACTTCCGGTATCGCGTAAGTATAAAAGACGCTGTGTCTCTTAAGCACGGGGAAGCAGAAGCAGAAAGAGAAGCAGAGAGATAGCTCTGAAGGACGTTGGTCAGTAGTAAGACCAACTTTGGATGTAACACCAACAGCGCGAGATTTATAATACAAGTCGAACTGTACCACTTGAGTTAATAAATAATTAACTATTTCACTGTGTATCTATTCCTTACGACGATACAACATATATTCATATTTTTGTGTAAATGCCAATTGCTTTCAGATACGATATTAAGTAGTTAACCTTGATGTTTTCTAACAGTTTCTTAATGCTGTTTTTTTTGTAATATTTTTTTCGTCTCGGCAGAAGGTTGATGCATCTAGTTAGGATATGTTTCACTGTCAGTGGAACTTGGCATGCATTGCATGCTGGTTGATCTTTGTCTTTGAGCAAATACAACTGAATGAGGAAAGTGTAACCTATGAATTATCATTTCTTCCTTTCTATTTTACCAAGATCTACATTCCTAATCATCAAGAACTACATTCCCAATCACCTACGATTGGTTTGACTGGGAGAGGAAAGTGTGACCTATGTGTAATCTGGATATCACTTCTTCCTTTTTATCCTATTTACCAACCCCTCTGCTCGGGCAGGATATGACACAAGGTCAATTTTTAAGTGGAGTTTAACAGGTTTGAATTCAGAGTTTTCCTTCTCCTAGACTAGTTGCCTAACCAAGGCTGAAGAACCTAGTCTGTCCTACTATTTACCCATAGCTGGAGGGAGAATAATTGGATTCATACCTTTCCCAAGGGTATTAGTGCTATGTGAAATGCAATCAGTCTCGTCCAGGATTTGAACTCGTGTCACCGTGTTCATTTCCTACATCGATAACAATTACACCACGGGCACTTCTTCCTTTTTATTTTACCTAGAACTACATTCCCAATCACCTACGATTGGTTTGACAGAGTGAGGAAAGTGTGACCTATCTGTAATCTGGATATCACTTCTTCCTTTTTATTTTACCAAGAACTACATTCCTAATCACCAAGAATTACATTCCCAATCACCTATGATTGGTTTGACTAGGTGAGAAAAGTGTAACCTCTGAGTAATCTAGATAATATCATTTCTTCCTATTTTTTGTTGTGTCAACACACCACTTCTGATAAAACTAGAAAAACTAATTTAGATTTTTCTATTTTTATAAAAAGTAGTAGTATGTTGCTGCAATAAAAATATTCTTCTTTCTGAGTGAGGCTTAGAATTTTTTGAATGACTCTCATAAATATTTAAGAGTTTTGACCAAAAATTAAAATTTTTATACACTGAAAAAATTGAAGATTTTATGATATGGAGAGCAACAACAAAGTCCAAGATTAATAAAAAAAAAAAAAAAAAAAACAACAACATTGATGAACATCTTCCTTAGTTCATTTCAAATTTGGGTTTTGCTTATCCTATATCTTACATGATCCTGAACCCAAACACCAAAAAAAAAAAATAGAAATATTATATCACTTTTTAAAGTGAACTACATACAGAGATAAATGAACAAAGTTTTTAATGCAATTCTAACCTCAAAATCCAGAAAAATCATTAAGATATAAGCACATCTTGACTATTTCAGATTTGGTTGGGGTTTCTTTGTTTTATGAGTTATTTAATGCTAAACCGAGTCATTGACCTAATGAGTAGAGTGCTTGCCAATGGTCCAGGAGACCGGGGTTCAATCCCAGGTTGAGTCATACCAAAGACTCAAAAAATGGGACTTGATGCCACCTTGCTTAACACTCAGCATTATAAGGTAAGGATCAAGGGTAAAGTGAAGCAATCCAGGGAATGGAGTAGCACTCTCCCCTACACCTCGGTGTAGTAGCTATTGAAAAGGGAGCCTTCAGGTTACCCTCGATTAAGGTTGCCAACTTTAATGCTAAAGCCATCCTTATAGAAAAATAGCAGTGATACCATTTAACTGAGAGCTGATAGGATAAGGTGATTCATACCTTTCCCAAGGTTATTAATCTTTAAAAAACCTGAGAAAGAGACTGTAAAAAATGAAGATATATAGAAAGGAGACTAGACAACAGCACTGTTGAGGTTAGTTAATATGCTTTGAAAAGTCCTGGACAGTTGAGACTTACTCTCATTCAGTTACTCCTGGTGTAAAAAAACTCATTGCCATTACTAGATGACTAACAAGACTAACAAACCATTATAAGATACAAATCATTAATAAGCATGGCTAGCAGACTATTACGAGATACAAATGATTGACTACCTCTCACTAGCAGACCATTACTGGATAAAAATGCAGGACAAATTAGACTAGCAGACTACTAGATACAAATGATTGACTAGCTCTCCATTACTGGATAAGAATGCAGGACAAACTAGATTAGCAGACTATTACTAGATACAAATGGTTGACTAGTTCTTGCTAGCAGACCATTACTGGATATGAATGCATGACAAACTAGACTAGCAGACTATTACTAGATACAAATGATTGACTAGCTCTCGCTAGCAGACCATTACTGGATATGAATGCAGGACAAACTAGACTAGCAGACTATTACTAGATACAAATGATTGACTAGTTCTTGCTAGCAGACCGTTACTGGGTAAGAATGCAGGACAAACTAGATTAGCAGACAATTACTAGATACAAATGGTTGACTAGTTCTTGCTAGCAGACCATTACTGGATATGAATGCATGACAAACTAGACTAGCAGACTATTACTAGATACAAATGATTGACTAGCTCTCGCTAGCAGACCATTACTGGATATGAATGCATGACAAACTAGACTAGCAGACTATTACTAGATACAAATGGTTGACTAGTTCTTGCTAGCAGACCATTACTGGATATGAATGCATGACAAACTAGATTAGCAGACTATTACTAGATACAAATGGTTGACTAGTTCTTGCTAGCAGACCATTACTGGATATGAATGCATGACAAACTAGACTAGCAGACTATTACTAGATACAAATGGTTGACTAGCTCTCGCTAGCAGACCATTACTCTGATATGAATGCATGACAAACTAGACTAGCAGACTATTACTAGATACAAATGATTGACTAGCTCTCGCTAGCAGACCATTACTGGATATGAATGCATGACAAACTAGACTAGCAGACTATTACTAGATACAAATGATTGACTAGCTCTCGCTAGCAGACCATTACTGGATATGAATGCATGACAAACTAGACTAGCAGACTATTACTAGATACAAATGATTGACTAGCTCTCGCTAGCAGACCATTACTGGATATGAATGCAGGACAAACTAGACTAGCAGACTATTACTAGATACAAATGATTGACTAGCTCTCGCTAGCAGACCATTACTGGATATGAATGCATGACAAACTAGACTAGCAGAATATTACTAGATACAAATGATTGACTAGTTCTTGCTAGCAGACCATTACTGGATATGAATGCATGACAAACTAGACTAGCAGACTATTACTAGATACAAATGGTTGACTAGCTCTCGCTAGCAGACCATTACTGGATATGAATGCATGACAAACTAGACTAGCAGACAATTACTAGATACAAATGATTGACTAGCTCTCGCTAGCAGACCATTACTGGATATGAATGCATGACAAACTAGACTAGCAGACTATTACTAGATACAAATGATTGACTAGCTCTCGCTAGCAGACCATTACTGGATATGAATGCAGGACAAACTAGACTAGCAGACTATTACTAGATACAAATGGTTGACTAGTTCTTGCTAGCAGACCGTTACTGGGTAAGAATGCAGGACAAACTAGATTAGCAGACTATTACTAGATACAAATGGTTGACTAGTTCTTGCTAGCAGACCGTTACTGGGTAAGAATGCAGGACAAACTAGATTAGCAGACTATTACTAGATACAAATGGTTGACTAGTTCTTGCTAGCAGACCGTTACTGGGTAAGAATGCAGGACAAACTAGATTAGCAGACTATTACTAGATACAAATGGTTGATGAGATAAGTAATCAATTTGACAACAAGAGCTATGGATAAACTGCAAAGTGGAACGAACAGTGGAGAACAAGTTAAAATAAAAAGAGGCATCTTCCAAACTCATTATCACCATTACTATTTATTTTGGTTTTATGGCATATCAACCACTGTAGGTTATTTAATGCCAAATCCGGTTTATATATATATATATATATATATATATATATATATATATATATGTATTAGATATACACAATTTGGTTTGGTTTGGTTTTATGGCATATCAACCATTGTAGGTTATTTAATGCCAAATCCGGTTTATATATATATATATATAATATATATATATATATATATATATTAGATATACACAATTTGGTTTGGTTGGGTTTTATGGCATATCAACCATTGTAGGTTATTTAATGCCAAATCTGGTCTATATATATATTAGAAACATGATTTGTAAATATAAGTAAAAAAAGTTAAATAGTTCCAAGTATTTCTGTGTATCGCTAAAAATTCAATTAAACATCAGTCATTTGTTTACATACAGTTAAATGATCAAACAGTATTATTTCTAATAATTCAATTTAGCATAAGTCATTTGTTTGCACTCAGTTTAAATGTCAGTTCTATTTGATGCATCGATAGGACCCTATCAGGTGCTACCACTCTGGGCCAGAGCAAATCTGGGAGTGATAACAAGGGGTACTCTGCATTCTCCAAAGCTCCAGGACTGGAGCTTCACCATCAGATGCTTTTGTGTTATATAATAGGATAATGATTTGGGTGGGGGTCCTCCTCTGCAGAGATGTAGTCGGTGTATTTTACAGCCCCAACCGACAGCTAAGTAATAAGATAGGAATTTTGAATAAGGAAATCTGCAAGGCCAATAACAAATAAGGAAATCTGCAAGGCTTATGACAAATAAGGAAATCTGCAAGGCTTATGACAAATAAGGAAATCTGCAAGGCTTATGACAAATAAGGAAATCTGCAAGGCTTATGACAAATAAGGAAATCTGCAAGGCTTATGACAAATAAGGAAATTTGCAAGGCTTATAACGAATAAAGCAATCTGCAAGGCTTATAACAAATAAGGAAAAAAAGTAATCGAATCAACCAGTCAGCAAAATATCAAAACACTTGGAGAAAAAGACACCACAAATACAAATATGAACCACAGAACAAGAAAACTGACAACAATACATAACACTTTACATGCTAGAAATTCCATAGACAAACCATAAATTAAAAGAAATAGAGGAAGAGGACTTACCAACATTGAGGATTTGGATTGATGCAGCAATTCACTGACTACAATATTACACAAGAAAGAGCAAAGAGTGACTAATTACAACAGCTAAAAACTGTTTATAATATTAAGAAAACAAAAATAGATTTTTAAAAAAATATGTACATGGATACTTCAAAAGAAACTAAGCAAATTGTGCATGAAATGACCTCGACATGGCTGTGTAGAGGAAACCTAAAAAGAGAAAATGAATCACTATTAATAGTAACCCAGGATAATACCATAAAAATTAAATTATATAAAAGCTAATACAAATTGTTAGAAACTTCAGCTAAGTAATAAAATAAAAACACAAACAAATAGTAGATGCAGACTATGAACAGAGAGATGAAACAGTCAAGAAATCTTCCTGCTAATTAAATTATTCTATTCTTGACTAAGTAAAATCCGGGCTATTAGCCTAATGAGTAGAGTGTTTGCCAATGGTCCGGAAGACCGGGGTTCAATCTCAGGTTGGGTCATACCAAAGACTCAAAAAATGGTACTTGATGCTGCCTTGCTTAGCACTCAGCACTATAAATCTGGCAAGCACTGTGCATGACACACAGAAACCCTGGTCAGCTATTTCAACCTTATTAGGTCTCATCAGCAGTGTATACCATGATCTCCCCCACTGGAGATCAAACCAGTGACCACAGAATTCAGATCTGAAACTTTACCACTGAGCTACTGGTTCACATCGTACACAAGTGATGCCGAATTAACTAGTCATACTACTGATGAGACCTTATGGAGTCCAGGGTAGGGCAGGGCAAGCTGTGTTGCAGTTTGCTATCTAACTCCATTCTGAAGTTATGCTATTTTACTCCACGTTGTCTTGTTGATGTAACTTCTTGAATAAGAAGGCCCAAAAAGAATTATATGAAAGAAGATAGTAACAGATAGGAGACGAAGACATTTTTTTATATTTTTCCTTTATTTCTGGGTTCAACAACCATTCAGTGGGTGAGGAAATTCTCCCTGACAACAATTGAAATGAAAAATAGTAAATGTAGACTATGTACAGAGAGATGAAACAGTCAAGAAATCAGCTGACTGACCAGTTCTTTTCTTCTTGCTAATTAAATTATTCTATTCTTGATTAAGTAAAATCTGGGCTATTAGCCTAATGAGTAGAGCGTTTCCCAATGGTCTGGAAGACCGGGGTTCGATCTCAGGTCAAGTCATACGAAAGACTCAAAAAAATGGTACTTGATACCGCCTTGCTTAGCACTCAGCACTATAAGGTGAGGATCAAGGGTAAAGTGGAGCAATCCTGCGAATGGAGTGGCACCCTCCCCTACACCTCAGTGTGGTAGCTGTTGAAAGGGAGGCCTTCAGGTCACCCTCAACTAAGGTTGCCAACTTTTTTTATTCTTGACTGGTCTGTACATATACTATTTGTCAGCATGGTCAAATATAAGTGAATACAGTAAAATGGCACAAAAGAATTACAAATATAGGTATGATAATATGTATCAAGTGACCACTGAGAATTTCATCATCATCATCATCTTGTCGCGCTGCCAGCACAGATCTCCCTGACCCTCTCTCGCCACCCGCCTCTATCATCCATTGCTCTCGAGAAGTCTTCAAGGCTACATTCTGTATCGGTCCATACTGACCATAGTATATGCACTAGAAAATGAGACATAAAATTCTTCAGAAGTTTTAGTAATTAATAGATCACCCAATACAGTCCAGTAGAACAGAATAATTTTAATTCGTGAGAAGAAAAGAACTAATCAGATAACTGATTTTACAATTCCAGCAGTTCACCAAATAAAAGTAAAAAGCAAACAAAAAACTCGAGAAATATCTAGATGGGAGAATTGAAAAAAAAAAACAACAAAAAAACATTAAAGCTTAAGGGAGAGAGTCACCATGGCGTAAGTAAGTAAGTTCAAACTCCAGTTACGCGATAATATTTCTTTTTGGACTAATACTCTAGAAAAAGTTTTGAACCCCCCTATCCCCCAGGTATGGGTTGAATTGTATCACTGCTGTTCTTTTATGGCTTTGACATTAAATAACCCACAATGGTTGATATTCCATTAAATTTTTTATAAAAACTAAGAACATGAATGTAACAGAGATAGTAATAATATCTGGACAATTCCAAAAATGTGGGGAAACTGGAGATCCGAGGAAGAATCCGTTGAATTGAACGCTGGAGATCCAAAGAAGAATCCGTTGTATTGAACCCAGCAAGAAAATTTTGGAGCATCAAGTAGACTTGAACTCCAGTTGAAAATACTAATTACTAATGTGAAACACCAGTAGTAACTAGTACTTTCATAAAAGAAGATAATGGCAGCAAACAGATTTCCCAAATTAAAACTTTCAAAAACTACCAAACTACTAAAATTCAGCATCTGTCTCTATAACAATTGTGTCAACAACTCCATCACTATTTCAAACATAAAATTTTGTAGTATGTCAGGAATCTGTAAAACACTTTATACAAATAAATTGTTAATTTTAACTACTTGGTTTTCATTTTTTCATTCCTATCAATTAAACACACAAATGATATATGCTCCCTCACTCCTGTGGGTTGAGCAATCAAGTGGGGAATTTGCTGGCTGCCACAAATGCTAAAATGCAATAGCTCTTCTCATGAATTGAGCACTCCGGTAGCTGATAACGTATATATAAAAAAGATATACGTCAAAAATTCCTTCACACATACTTAGAATAATGATGGCTCTGGTGTAAGACATCTAAATGATGTAAAGTCAGTTGGCTTTCAATCTTGGCTTGAAGCATCTCGCAGGTCTAGCCACACTGAAGAATTGTGATACAACAAAATAGTCTGTCGATTACAATATATATTTCACTATATTTCATATAAGCATTACTACAAATATTGCAGCAACTTTTCAAACAAAGACTTAGCACTAACCCAGTATACTCTAAAGCAGACAATCAGACCTACATACACAGAGGCACCACATGTGGTGTTATTTAATTTGATTCTTACGAGGGCCTACACTTTTGGCTTTGTGCCAAACTAAGCTCAGTTTAGGAAATGACATTATTGTATACATGTGGATCTGTTACAAAAAAAAAAAAAAAAGAAAAAAAAAAGATAGCTGTGTGCCTAACAAAGCCTTCATCAAATAATAGATAAAGAATCTTGTCAAGTCAGGCTTGTTGTTGGAGCCAAAGCATCATGATGGATAAAAAATGTCGAGTTGGGCATGGTTTTGGAGTCAAAGCATCATAATAGATAAAGAATCTTGTCAAGTTGAGCATGTTTTTGGAGCCAAAACATCATTACCAATAACCCAGAATCCCCAAGTTATTTCTTACAATACCACCAGACTTAGTTGATTTTCTGTAACAAATCAAAATGCAGTCTCTTCCTATAATCCTTTGTTGCATTCAAAACTCAGATAAGTAATTCAAGTAAGTTTTGAATTAATTGACTGGATGATACATCAGAACAAGAATAGAATTCTAATTAAATTCATGCGTGAATCTAGTGTACAAGCTTTCAATAATGAATTGTTAATTCAATGATATTAATTTGAAATATATGAAGTTAAATGTATTGGAAAGGTGAGACAACATTCTACACAGTTCGAACCCAAATGACTACTTTTTAAACTGATAAACAAAAGAATCCAGTGTACTGACCATGGATCCCTTCAACAGTGTGTGTGTGTGTGTGTGTGTATATATATATATATATATATATATATATATCTGCAAGGAAAACTTTATTTGCCAATTTCACTCACCCAAAAAAGAATGTTTGCTATCTCACGAGGCAGGAATTAAAAAACCTACTGAAAGAAATTTATAATGACACTATAACTGTGGTTGAGTTTTCTTACATTTACATTTCAGAGATATATATGTCCTGGAATTAAAAATAACCACAGCCCTATCAGAACAATCACCATTATAATAACCAAAGGGAACACTAAAACAAACCATTTACTTCCTGAAGACAACTTAAAACATCAGAAACACATGTTAAAGAAAAATGAATAACCGAAAAGAAAATATTCTCTTGTGAACCTATATATATATATATATACAAAGCAAAGGTCATTCAATTAATAAGATGAATTTTTCCTAAGAAGTTAACAATAGTTTACTTTTACACAATATCTTATAGAAATTAATAATCATTTCCTTGAAGACTGCATCAAGAACTTTTTCTCAACCAAAAAATCGTAATTTACTAAGCTTTTTGCTTAGATGTGGCAAAAGGCCAAATGAATGGGGCACCGGATGAAACTTCTCAACGAAAAAGTCAGTATGTCACCACTTCATGGACTATATTTCAACTCAAGCTTGTCGTGGCAAACCCATGTTGAGCTTATTTGTAAAAATATTTTGACTAAAACATGCTTCTCCATACATATCACACATTTTTATCATTAAGGGTTTTCGGACTATTGTCTTCATCTTTATTGTTATTTCCATAATGTTTCGGCCGATATGTCCTCCGGCCTTCTTCAGGTATTTGTCGAGTTCGAAAACACCTGAAGAAGGCCGGAGGACATATTGGCCGAAACATTGTGGAAATAACAATAAAGATGAAGACAATAGTCTGAAAACCCTTAATGATAAAGATCAACAAGCTTTGTCTCAGAAATTTAGACAACTAATATCATACATTCTTTTGTAATAGCCTCAAAACAAATATTTTTGGAAGATTAAAATAATTTTTGCTATAAACCAATTCCAAACAAAGCAAAATTTACTTTTATGGAAAAAATTCTGAAAAAAATTTTTAAAAAAAATTACCCTTATTTATTGAAAGACCTTATATATATATATATATATATATATATATACACACTTTAAAATGGATAGGTCCACCAGAGAATTTGCTTTTAGGTTATTTATTCTTTTCCAACATGTTTCTGACGTTTTAAATCATCTCAGGAAATAAATGGTTTATTTTAGCGTTCTCTTTGGTTTTAATAATGGCAACTGTTCTGATAGGGTTGCGGTTCTTTTTAATTCGAGAATTTGTGTTTGTAATATCAAGTTCTAGTTAATAATGTGACAAACTTTCTGTCTACTGATATTGTTTCTCTCTCTCTTTTTCTTTTCTTTTTAAAAGAGTGTATCCAGTGTGTTTGTGTCCGTGTATATATATATATATATATATATATATACATATATATATATATATACACACACATATATATATATACTTTGGGTTTTTTTTGTTTTGTTTTTCTCCTTTATTGCTCTTCTTCCTCTAAATAATCTATAAGAGTTGATATGCCATATATAATATTGGGCCATTGGCCTAATGAGTAGAGTGTTCGCCGATGGTCCAGGAGACCTGGGTTCAATCCCAGGTCGAGTCATATCAAAGACTCAAAAAATGGTACTTGATGCTGCCTTGCTTAACACTCAGCATTATAAGGTATGGATCAAGGGTAAAGTGGAGCAATCCAGGGAAAGGAGTAGCGCCCTTCCCTACACTTTGGTGTAGTAGCTATCAAAAAGGGATCCTTCAGGTCACCCTCAACTAAGGTTGCCAACTTTATTTACTTACTTTGTATATATATATATATATAGCTTTGGTTCAGTTTATTTGTTTAATGGCATATTAACCTTTGTGGGTTATTTAATGCAAAAAACCATTCTTGTAAAAGAACAGCAGTGATACTATTTAATCCATAGCTGGCAGGACGAGATAAGAGGGCTCATACATTTCCCAAGGGTATTAGTCCAAAAGTGAGTGTAATAGCACAACTGGCATTCATACTCACTGACTTCAAGGCTGCAATTCAACACTTTAGCCATTACACAATGGGTACTTCTGACATATTTGACTAATCGTGATCTGGAACCTGATCATTTATTAGTCTAATAAACTGTATTTTTTCAGTATACTCATTGTGATCACACACACATGCACGCACACACACACACCTACATATAAGTATTTTGTAATTTGCTTGAAGCATTGTACAAATTATTTTATTTTATAGTATTGAATTAATTTAGAGGGCTATTGCAATGTGAAATAAAAATTATTTGAGACTCAAATAATTATTCAATACTATAAAATAAGATATAAAATAAAATATATACACACACACAAATTCTCTCTCTCTCTAGGTACTATCATTATTGTGGCAATGTGTCAGACTAAGCTAAGTTTAATAAGAATTAACAATTTGAACATTTGCTTATATATATATATATATTGTCATCCACAGACAGACTGTTTCATTCTATCAGAACTCTTCAGTGTGGCTAGACACGTAGGACGCTCAAAGCTGGGATCGAAACCTATCGAACTTTACATTAGACTAAGTCTCAGACCGCTCGGCCAACAAGCATACCACGTTTGGCTAAGGGAATTTTTAAGGTATTATGTAGTAACAGCAGCAGTCGTTTGTTTACATTTTTATACCCTATCGGCTACCAGAGTACTCAATTCTTTCAAAGAGCATTGCATTATGCAAGCGGCGTCCGAAAATTCCTTCACCAGAGTGCTCAACCCCCATATATATATATATATATATATATATATATAGATAGATAGATAGAGAGAGAGAGAGAAAGACTAACAATGGAAGCTTCCCTGTGTATCACATAGCTTGAAAATTATACAGTGAAATTAACAATAAAAATTCAACTAATAACTCACTCAACTGACTTACTGATCCACTGTTGTGTGCACATATAGGTATTTACACCACAAATAATTATTTTCAACTTTAGCTCCTTCTCTGTCAATGCACTTCATGCTACACTTTATTATCAATCATAGAAACCAAACATTATACATTGCCCAGTCGGCTGGGGCTGTAGAATACACTGACTGTTTCTCTGCAGAGGGGGTAAGAACCCCCCCCCCCGAACGAGTGTCCTGCATATGACACTAAACAATCTGATGGTGAGGTTCCAGCAGTGCTGGAGCTTTGGGGAATGCGGAGTACCCCTTCATTGCCATCACTCCCAGGTCCACTCTGGCCCAGAGTGGTAGCACCTGATAGGGCCCTATTTATCGGTTAAATAGAGCTAACAGCATACTTATGCTAAAATGAATTGTTTGAGTAAACTGAATAGCTTGAAATAGAAATGTTTTTGACAATTAAATCGTACTTACATTTAAACTGCGTGCTTATGCTTAACTGAATTATTTGGAATAGAACTGTTTTTCGACATTAAAACTGTATTTACATTTAACTGAATTGTTACATATAACTGCTTGAATAGTTTGAAATAAATGTTTTTGACAATTAAACTGTGTACTTATGCTAAAGTGAATTGTTTTAAATAGAACAGATTATTTACATAAAAATTGATTTGACGTTAAATAACCTACAAAGGTTGATATGCCACAAAACCCAACCAACCAAACATTACACAATGAAATGCATATAAAATTTCAGCTAATATCTGTCAGGCTACAGACTACTTGATTCCCCCTTCCATAGATACCCACCTGTAATATAAGCACATCTGGTTTTACATATTATATATGATATCTGGTTTTACTTATTATATATATCTGATTTTATATTGTATGTATTGAGAGAGAGAAAGAGGTAATGCTAAAAGAATAGTTTGAGTAGACTAACAAATTCTTTTATTATTCTTGGAAACTAAATTTACCATTTTGTAAACCAAACAAGAACCTGATAAGCAAGGCATTAACTGGGTGTGTAGAGAGGGGATGGATAGGCTGCAAATTGTGTCACTATTTTGTTTTTCTTGACACTAACAGACCTTGGCACATTTTCACAAGCAATCACCCATCTATTAGAAGATCCGTCACACTTGCAGGTTGCACATTCACCACTGCCTGAGGAGTGCTTAAAACACATAGCTTAGTAGTTGAATGTGCAGGCAATTAGTAAACTAATTTATATACAAAGTATTAAGAACTTATAGTATTTTATTCTTTATAATGCTCAATATACAGGGATGAATATTAAAAATGAGTTTGAGAATTGATTCTTTAACAATAAACACCTCTTATGATACTGTTGGTTTCACAAAGTTCACTGATATTCAAACGTTTTAGATGTGTGTGTTTTTAATGAGTCCATTTTAATATGTAACACTACTATACACACAAATATATATATATATATATATATAATTTCAAGAAAAAAACAATATTCGGTCACACTAGGATTATAAATTTATTTCCATCCTGTTAAGAGCATTGATATGAATCAAAAACTCCCAAAAAGATTTAACAGAACTTCTTCAAATCCAACATACAAATAAATTTATAATCCTAATGAGACTGAATATTATTTTTTTCTTGAAATGACATTTGCTCTGTGAAAGTATTTACATTGAGCTCTTTACCAGGAATATTTAAAAATTCAAATTTTTAATAATTTAATTGTTCTGACGGAATTGTTCCCAACTCCAGATTTACTGGATTGAAGAATACCTTAGATAGATAGATAGATAGATAGATAGATAGATAGATAGATAGATAGATAGATAGATATAATTCAAGAAAATAGACAAGGAATTGGAGTTGAGTTTTTTATTAGAGTCTTTTTTAAGTTCATGAGTGAGATATTGCAAACAAGGATGAAAGTTGTTTAATAATTGTCCAAAATCACTAATTCACTCATGAACAAGAAAAAGCTTATTAAAAAAAATTTTTTTTTTTAAATCACCTCTAAATCTTTGCCTGATATCTTGAATAAAATATGTTAAGAAAATCTGTTGCCTTGATGCAGACTATTTGAATTACAGGAATCTGAAACAAACAAGGACATATTATTTATACATTAAAATCCTCTCCTTATTTCAAAACACACACACACACACACACACATATATATATGTGTGTGTGTTTTGAAATAAGGAGAGGATTTTAATGTATAAATAATTAAAATCAACTAAGTTCTAAAATAAAACTTCAGGTACCTTTCAATCAATACATTTTCAAAAGGGAACATCAGTAACAACTGAACAAGTAAGGTGAATGAAATGTTAAAAGAGGATGCAAATAGTTCTATTTCAAACAATCTAATTTAGCATGAGTACACAGTTTGTCAAAAACATTTCTTTTTCAAGCTATTCAATTTATTCAAACAGTTCTAATTCAGCTTAGTATAAGTACAGATTTTGTTTACACACAGTTAAATTCAGTTTAGTACAAATACACAGTTTAAATGCAAAAAACAATAAACTCAAACCCTGGTTTAGTTCTATTTAACCCATAGATAGGACCCTTAGCAGGTGCTACTACTTTGGGCCAGAATGGACCTGGGAGCGATGGCAATGAAAGGGTACTCCACATTCACCAAAGCTCCAGCATCACTGGAACCTCTCCATCAGATTGTTTAGTGTCATATCCAACACACTCGTTGGGTGGGGGGTCTTACCCCTCTGCAGAGAAGCAGTCAGTGTATTCTACAGCCCCAGCCGACTGGGTAACCAATCTGAATAGCATTTGCTGCATGTATTTAGGTTCAATAAGTGCTCATGCATGAGTCTGTGAGTACCAGGATAATCGTATTTGTTTGGCTTGGTTTCTTCTTTTAATGGCATACCAACTTTCATAAGTTATTTAATGCTAAAGCCATCCTTGATGCTATTTAACTCATAGCTGGAGGGATAAGGGGGTTTAATACTTTCCCTAAGGGTATTAATCCAAAAGTGAATGCAATAGTTTAGAATGAGTTTGAACTCACTTACTTTGAGGCCACAGTCCAGCACTTTAGCCATTAGACCACAGGGACTCCTGTGACCATATTTGTGTGTGTCTATGAATGGAATTTGGCACATGATGAGAAATTCTTACCACTAGTCTTTGGATAATTCTTCCTTCATAGTAAGCATCACACTGACATTGAAAACGGCTAACAACTAAATTTTGCTGAAGGGTAGATAAAATGTCTTTATTAAACGCATTTCTAGTATTAAAAATGGTACATAAATAAAGTTGGCGACCTTAGACAAGGGTGACCCGAAGGATCCCTTTTCAATAGCTACTACACCAAGGTGTAGGAGAGGGCACTACTCCTTTCCCTGTATTGCTCCACTTTACCCTGCTCCTTACCTTATAATGCTGAGTGTTAAGCAAGGTGGCATCAAGTACCATTTTTTGAGTTTTTGGTATGACTCGACCTGGGATTGAACCCCAGTCCCCCAGACCATTGGTGAACACTCTACTCATTAGACCAATGGCCTGATAAAAATGATACATAGTACAGTTGAATTAAAGGAGTGAGTTACAGACAATGAGATTTTATCAACAAATAACTGAGTGTTGGATCCAATCCATGGATGTTTGCTGAATGACAAGGCATTTGAAAGGGTCAAGTGTTGTTTTTTTTTAAATTTAATTCTAATTTAAAAAGTTTAAATTTAATATTACTCAAAACCACACTTTCAAGATAACCATTTAAAAAGAAGATATTGGTGATTTTCTAAAGTTCAGTATCAAATCTACATTCTGAGCAAATCATAGGAACACAATGGGTAAGGTTAATTTTTCTAATTTTTGGGGCCAAGGAATCCCAATTGAAACACAACCCTTTAAAAGTAAGTTTTGAGTATATGTTTGTGATGAAAGATATAGATGTCTTTTAGACTTTAAAAAAACAAAACAAAAGGTAACATGTTTAAAAATATTAGTCACATGCAGTGTGCTGTACTTTCAAAAACCTTTGTTTCATTAAAAATTACTGTTCAAAATTTATGGAAACTGGCAAGGTAAGTTTTTTTTTTAAATTAGTATTAACTCACCTTGATGAGTAATTATCCCTTACTATTACTAGACATACATGCCCGTGGTGTAATGGTTATCGTCGCAGGAAATGGACACGGCGACTTGAGTTCAAATCCTGGACGAAACCGATTGCATTTCATATAGCACTAATACCCTTGGGAAAGGTATGAATCCAATTATTCTCCCTCCAGCTATGGGTAAATAGTAGAGCAGACTAGGTTCTTCAGCCTTGGTGAGACAACTAGTCTAGGAGAAGGAAAACTCTGAATTCAAACCTGTTAAACTCCGCTTAAAAATTGACCCTGTGTCATATCCTGCCCAAGCGGAGAGGTTGGTAAATATGATTACTAAATATACATCATTTAAATTTTAGATTTTAAAATTTAACATACAATTAAAAATGAATGAATCCCCCAACTCACGCATACTTTACATATATAGGGGGGGGATTTTTCCGCAATCAAAATCTGAAACAAAATCTTTTTTTTCATCACTTAGAATATTCAGATAATTGTCTTCATATCTATTGTTAGACTCCCAACATTTCAGCCAATATGTCCTGGGGCCTTCTTCAGGTGTTTTTGTCAAACTTGGGAGCCTAATCAGAATTTCAAACTGATCCTTTTATTTAATCCACAGGAGTAGATTGTTCTAATTCCATTAACCATGACCGGGTACAAGCATTAAGCTATAGAAAGTATTCCTTGTTACCTGAAGAAGGCTGGAGAACATATCAGCCGAAACGTTAGTATAACAAAGAAGACAGTAGTCTGAATATTCTAACTGATAAAAATTATGAAGCTTCATCTAAAAAATTTAGACAAAAAAACATTTTTTATGTAATTTTCACAATAATATACCTCCAAAACTTAAATAATGCAGTGATTTTGTTAAATATTTGAATAAACATACAAATATAGATTTTTTTCTTAAAATTTGTTTTTACAAATAATCATTCTTATTTTTCCCTTTAGGACATGAAAAAAATAAATAAAAATAAGAACAAAAGTTTTTACATTAAAAAAATAAATAAATAAATAAATAAAGAGGGTAGTTGATTTTCTGAGAAAAATGTTAGCAAGTCTATTTTTAAATTTCTTTTTAAAAATTTTTATGAAAAACTAGAAAACTAGATCAAGTCAAGAATCATTGCTAATGTGAAAATAGGAGGAATAACAAATAAGGTTGATGTAGAAATTGACAATAGGGAAATACAAAGATCAAAGTAACTAATTTAATTAATGATAAAACAAAGTTCCAAGTAGTTTAAAATCTTATAAATGTTATAGTAAAATACATCAAATCTCTTCTGATTCATCCACTTAACCCTTCACACACCTAACTACTAAAACACACAAAACACAGACCTACAGACATCAACACTGTAGAAGAAAATAACAGCTACCGGATGTTGACCCAACAAAGGTCAGTGTCAAACTGAGAAAATCATGGCTTCTGCGCATAGGCGCCGTGCATAGTCTATCCAAAATCCCCAAAAAATTCTCAGTTATAAAAAAAAAAAAAAGTCTATTTTTCAACCAATCATATTTTTTCCACAAGTAGCATTTTCTGGGGCCGGTGTTTGAAATTGGGAACACATAAATAGGCTAAACAGAGGTCACCCGCCAGTTAAATCGCCGGCCGTCACGAGAGCACCCGATAACACCATCCGACCAGATCAAAGCAACCGCGTCACCGAATAGACAACCCCCCGCCAGCCGGCCAGATATTTCATCCGCTTGTTTATTTTATTTAGTCAATAAAGAAAATAAACTAAATCTTCTCGTCAGTCTTATTTTTCTTGCAACCATACGCTTGTATATAACATAAATTTTGTGTAAGCTGTGAAAAAAATCAATGTACATCTAAACTAATGAATTGTCCTTTAAAAAATTTCTTTTGAGAAGTTTTATGATGAAAGAAAAATACTTTTACAGTGCCTAGAAGAAACTTATCAACCTCACAATTTAGAAATAAAGAAACATTTTTATTTAAACAGTATTTTACAAAAAAACTCCAACTCATCATAAAAAAGAAAATTTTTAAAAAATCTTTTAAGGTTTTAATTTCATTTGAGAAGTTTTATGATGAAAGAAAAATACTTTTACAATGCCTAGAAGAAACTTATCAACTTCACAATTTAGAAATAAAGAAACATTTTTTTTAAACACTATTTTACAAACTCCAACTCATCATAAAAAAGAAAATTTTAAAAAAACCTTTTAAGGTTTTAATTTTGTTTTTTTGCAATACCTAAACAAGTTGTATGAATAAGTAACAAATTGCCAAGATAGGGAATTACTCACAACCTCAGCCTCGAAAAACTAAACCTACCTCTCACAAAAAATTCAAAAACAGTATCTAGAATATGTTAAAACCAGTGTAGAACAATTTCCTAGTGATTTTTATGCATAAGAAAATGTATTTTTTTTCCAAATTCTGTCTCTATAGTTTGGGCATTTCAGAATTGACAAAGATCACATCAAATCAAAAAACCTGTTTGACAAAAATCTTCCAAAAGATCATTTCAACTGAAACAAAAGACAATAACAACTTTATTAAAGTCTGAAGAAGTGTGAAATGAGTTTTTTGAAAATGTGCACCTTGTATTTGCATACTGATCCATCAAAATCAACATTTAACAAAGAAACTGTCCACTATCTGAACTAGAAAACACAGAGAGGGAAAAGATCAACTCCAATTTCCAAAACATTTTCAACACATCTTTTCTGAAACAGAATAAATACCTCGATGATCACCCTGTGTATAACTTTCACATGGCAACCTATCCATTTAATCCTAGATAGCTCGCCTGTATAAGCCATGATACTGATAATTTTGAAACCATTGAGGAATTGCAAGATCCTTCTAATAATCTTGAAGAATTCCAAATTCATGTGAATTATCAAGATTACTTACCAAATACTTTTAATATCCCAGCATTTTAGTAAGCAAATAAGAGCAAATTTCCTGTTCGGGAACAGATTACCAATAAGGTTATATGGATACCTGTTACTAGTGTAAATGCTGAATGTTAATTTTCTCAATAAAAAAACATTTACTTATTAACCAACATGAATATCTTAACCTAGAGAACAACAAGCAGTTTATAATGTTATATCACAATGGAGATTCACAGAAGAGATTTAAAGATTGTTAATTTCAGACTTTGGGAAATACGTGATGCATTCAATGAGTTTCCAGACTTTTTTGTACAGGCATTTAAAATTGTCATAGACTCTTGAAAATTCAGTATGTTATTGCTATACATCTTATGAGATGACTGACCAATTTTTATGATTTCAGGTTCAAATCAACAGCTACAGCAAAAAGTAGAATATACTCTACTAAAGCCTGATTGTCACAGCTGGTGAATTTCAAAAATGTAATGAGGACGTAAGGAAGAATGATATGCAATAAAATTCTGTTTTAAACTTGGAAAAAATGCCACAGAAACCTATGGAATGCTTCAGACTGCTTTTCGACCATCTTGCATTAATCGAGCATCAGTTTTTGAGTGGCATAAGAGATTTAAGGAAGGCAGGGATGATGAGAGGTGTGGGAGGAGTAAGAAAGTCAATACACCAGAGTGGATTGGCCAAACGGTTAGGGTTACTATGTTGAGGTTTTAAGGGAGTTCAGCAAGAGATTCCGTCGGAAGAGGCCAGCACTCTTCAAATCAGGTCAGTGGCATTTCCACCAGGACAATGCACCAGTCCACAACTCCATCCTTGTCACAGATTATTTGATCAAAATGGGCATCAAGGCTGTTGTTATGAGACAATTGAGGAGACAAAAGAGGCTGTGACGAATGTCATTGACACACTCACACATTAGGACTTCCATGGGGCCTTCCAGAAGTTGTTGGAATGGTACAACAAGTGGATTGCAGCCAGAGGAGATTACTTCGAAGGGGACTAGAGTTTCATGTGTATACTATCATTAAAAGTGCCCATACGAAAAACGTCTGGAAACTTATTTAATGATCCTCATATTAAATCTTTTAACAAATTCGAGTAGTATTTATATTTCAACTTGAGATAAGTTGTTTTATTTAACACAATTTGAATTGATATATTTGATTTTTTATTAGAATGATTCAATTATTATAGTTTAATTACCGTTTTATAAAATTTTTGCCAAATAATTTGAACTTATTAAGATCAAAGTTATCTGCTGTTGATTCTTTAAATTAGTGATATTTGTGTTGATTTTAATATTGTAAATCAATTGAATCCAAATTCTTTTACTTTTAAAAATGTTATTTTTTCAGATGCTCAACAATGGGAATATTTATTCTTAAAGAAGGAATCTCTGATTAATAATTCAATCTCAAAAGATAATTATATACAGCCATATTCCATTGTTTTATTTGTCAAATTATGTAACATTTTTTTTTAATTTTTACACATTTTTATATTTGGGTTTTAAAATTGAAAAAAAAAACAAAAAAAATTACTTCTTTAATAAAACTTTAAAAACTATTTCTTTAATAAAACTTAGAATTTTGCTTTTGTTTTCAGTTTTAATAATAATCATAGCATATTTTATAGCAATTTTCTCATGAAATACTATAAAAATAGAAAAAACAATTTCCCAAAAGTAGAAATGTGCAGTTGATAATTAACAGTCAACATTGGCAGCAAACTATCACCAAAGCCACCTTAGAGAACAGCTGTACAGTCAAAGTGAAAGAAAAAAGGAAGTGCTGCAACAGAGCTAACAACTTCTGGTTATTACACATAGACCTCATCACTAACCAGTATACCTGAACTAATCAAAAAAATGCCTTCATGAATCTTTGTTCATGAAGCTATCACAATATATATTTTGGGGGAAATTTTTATAAATCATTTTGATGGATGGTTTCATTTACAATAATGCCAATTGTTGCATATTGACCCTTGACAGAGCCAGATGTTTCAGCTGTGTAAACTAAGTGATTGCAAGATGTACCTGTGTCAACAGGAGAGCAACAATGCATAAGTGTAAGCAGCTCATGTGGGTTGAACAGGAAATACCTAGACATTATGAAATTAATTATACAGAGTAGCAGTTTCAGTCTTGCAGCCAGAATAGATTCAATCAATCATGGACAGCAATTGCTGGGCGGCAACCCACAGCAGTAACAGTCAGTCATCAGTCTTAGAGTCCCCAGAATGGTCTCCTGGCGAAGACCAGTTGAGAACATCTTGCCAAAGAAGCAGAAGTGCCAAGTGGAATCTTGAATATGAATATGGCACAACGCAGTTAAGAAAAAGTTACAGGTCAATATAGCAGTGTCCAAGCTCTTCATCCTCCACGTGTCTTCATCTCTCAGCCTCTGTCTCTCTCTTACACTCATGCCAGTTTCAACCTTTTCAAGAAATAAAGAGATGTATATTTTTATAAAGAAAAGTGTTATGATTATTCCTTCATCATATATAACAATGTTGATTACTGAAGAGAAAATCAAAGTTGACAACTATATTTTTGCAGCTGAAATTAATGTAGGGACAAAGAGCTTGGCTTACCTAAGACTAAGTGAGTAGGAGTTGCCATAGCAGTAGCCAGAAATCCTTCTTGAGGTTTACAGGTACGTGTAGGCATTGAAATGGACATCTCGTCTATACAAATATGCTGACATATGTCGCTTACTATGTAAGCAGCTGTAATGTTTGCAAGGCTAGTTATATGAAGACATGCACGCCCTAAGTAGGTAGTATAGAACGTTTTATTACACTCACCTAGTCCAAGGGAGCCATCCCCCCACCCAGGCAATATCTGCTTTGCATGGCTGAGTTTATTGCTGGGTGCCTCAGGCACCCAAATAGGGAAATGTCAACAGGATCAAGCATGTTTTGTGACGGATACACCTGATTCTCGATTTGTGCACAGCTCCACGCATTAAAATGATCTTGCCTGGTGGGAGGTTGGATAAATATCCAGTTATCTGAAGATAGCACAAGCAGTGAGTAGCAGATTTAAAAGTGCCAAAAACAGATACAATTAATTATAAAAACTATCAATAAATTTGCTAATATACACTGGTTATTAAAAAAAAAAGGACTTAAAAAAAAAAAAAGGACTAAAAAAAAAAAAAACAAAAAAAAAAACACAAATAAAGGTATACTAAATTTTCATTAAATAAAAATAAAACATACATAAAGTTTGAAATAGAACTGTTAATACATATAAAAATGGATTTGGCATTAACAACCTACAACAGTTGATGTGCCAAAAAACCAAACCAAACTAAAGTCATCTTTTTTCTTTTTCCAAGTAATTATAGTATTCAAAGTAACTATTCCTATTAATTACTATAATTATGATTATCATTAATCACCTGCAAGTAATTTTAGCTTCAACTATTCCTATTAAGTTACTGGACATTGGCATAATGGTTATCATGTTTGCCAATGGCCCAGGAGACCAGGGTCCAATCCCAGGTCAAGTCATACCAAAGACTCAAAAAAATGGTACTTGATGCTACCTTACTTAAAACTCAGCATTATAAGGTAAGGATCAAAAGTAAAGTGGAGCAATCCAGGGAAAGCAGTAGTGCCCTCTCCTACACCTTGGTGTAGTAGCTATCAAAAAAGGAGTCTTCGGGTCACCCTCGACTAAAGGGAGACAACTTTACTTTACTTACTTATTCCTATTAAATAATAAAAATTATTATCATAATCTTCAGCTTCATTCTAGTAACTGCTATTATGTCTCTGGTTCCAAGTTATATCAGCCTTTGCCTCTCCATTAGACAATATTAAAGATATAGAGAGTAAATCAGCTGCATGAGCAACTGCTAATCTTCTATACAACAATGCCCAAATCTGTCACCATTATCAGACAACTGATCTTTATAATGGAGAAATAAAACTATGCTCTGCTACCATTTGTTATTTCAGCATGGCTGCCTGTATACCATTAACAGTCTTCAATTTTCATCTCTGTAAATAAAGAATAAATTAAATAGCAATGAGGTTAGACCTGATTGGCTAACCACCCATCACCACATCTGCAATTGCATGAGAAAACTGACTTTTTCTATTTCTTTCTTTGTGACTTTTCCTTGGATGAAAGTGTAGTACAAGGATTAGAACCACCCATCACCACATCTGCCATGCATGAGAAAACTGACTTTTTCTGTTTCTTTCTTCGTGACTTTTCCTTGGATGAGAGTGTAGTACAAGGATTAGAACCACCCATCACCACATCTGCCATGTATGAGAAAACTGACTTTTTCTGTTTCTTTCTTCGTGACTTTTCCTTGGATGAGAGTGTAGTACAAGGATTAGAACCACCCATCACCACATCTGCCATGTATGAGAAAACTGACTTTTTCTGTTTCTTTCTTCGTGACTTTTCCTTGGATGAGAGTGTAGTACAAGGATTAGAACCACCCATCACCACATCTGCCATGCATGAGAAAACTGACTTTTTCTACTTCTTTCTTTGTGACTTTTCCTTGGATGAGAGTGTAGTACAAGGATTAGAACCACCCATCACCATTGTCTTTGAATGAAATGCACCTATTTGGTGAGGGTTATACATTTCTGCAAGGTATACAGCCTGCATATTCTGAGACCTATTGACTGGGCTGTAACTGATTTAAATGCGTATTTTATATCTTATAGTTTTTATAATAACCATGGAATTTCCACAGGTAGAGATAGTATACACTGCTCTTAGGCAGAAGTGCCAAACCATACATACTTTTGTAGTGTAATTGGTTTGGTGTCTTTGTTTAATGGTATATCAGCCTTTGTAGTTTATTTAATGCCAAATCCATCCTTGTAGAAAGACTGGTGGTGATGCTATCTTAACTATAACTTGCAAGGAAGGACGAAGAGTTCGATACCTTTTCTAAGTGTATTAGTCTAAAAGTGAATGTAATAGCACAACTAGTGTTCAAACTTACTCACTACAATATCACAGTCCAGTATGTTATGCTGCATATTGACCCTTGACCAAGCTGTCAATCAGAAATTTCTCTGCACAGGATGCACCTGTGTAAATAAGTAGAAGCAATCACATAGTTGAACAGAAATGGTGGGGCTTGTGAAATGATATATGCAGATGCCCACATGAAATACAGTCAGTCTTGAGTCAGTCTCTACTTATTTACACAGGTGCATCCTGTGCAGAGAAATTTCTGATTGACAGCTTGGTCAAGGATCAATATGCAGCATAATATAATGGACCGTGATATTGTAGTGAGTAAGTTTGAACACTAGTTGTGCTATTACATTCACTTTTAGACTAATACACTTAGAAAAGGTATCGAACTCTTCGTCCTTCCTTGCTTGTTATAGTTAAGTTATAGTTAAGTTTCTCTGCACAGGATGCACCTGTGTATTATAAGTAGAAGCAATCACATAGTTGAACAGAAATGGTGGGGCTTGTGAAATGATATATGCAGATGCCCACATGAAATACAGTCAGTCTTGAGTCAGTCTCAGGTTGCAGCCAGAAGAGATTCAGTCAGGGAGAGTGCCAGCGAGTGGCTGGGCACCCCACCCCGGCAACGGCTCACAGCAGGCCTCCAGTTGAGTACCCCCAGCTGAGAAGCAGAAGAAGTGCTAAGTGGGACCTAGAAGATAACACAGCATGGTATGGTCGATATGGCAGTTTCCATTCATTTCCCTCTGTCTCTGTCCATCCGTCTGTCTCTCAAACACCACAGAAGAATTGACCCCTTTTGAGAGAAATAAAGACATATATTTTTGTAAAAAGAAAGTAATTTGTTTATCCCTTATGGCTACTCATCACTCATTCATGAGTACAAATTACTCACTAAACCAAAAGGAGTCTCCTATGGTGTAATGGACAATTACTTGTAAGTTTAATTCTCATCAGATGCCCTTGAGTCAAGACTCAATTTAATAAATAAATAACATATCGAGAGTACAGTTTTGATAGGAATTATAGTAGCAAATAAAAAATAACTAAGAAAGGTACCAGTTTCACATATACATTGTTTTGTTAGGAGTTTAAAGTTTCACATTTCTAGCATTTACAAGTCATTTGACTGACAGACAAGTGGGTCATTCATTTATGAAGATGACATATACAAATAAAAGTCTCTAAGTAGCTTTTATGAATTTTTTAGCAGCTAAATCTTAAGGAAACAAGTTTAGGCCTGCCATGCCACCCACCTCCCATTCTAATAAGACAACAAACATACACACTGGTTAACTGCATATAATCAGAATTAAAACGGCTCTAATTTACCACAGTCTCATTTCACTTCCAGGGCAGCTAAGAATTTATTTCTATCCAGGATATGACATTCAACTGTATCTGGAGGTAAGGTTCCACTTTTAGAGATCAAGGAAGTATGGAATATTCCTTCATTGCCATCACTCCCAGGTCCACCCTGACCCAGAGTGGTAGTAACTGTTAGGGTCCCATCTATGGGTCAAATAGATCTGTTTGAAAATTATTATTATTAGATGAGAATACTTGATACCATATACCTGTGCAAATTATTCGTATTGAGAATATTATTTACTAAGAACTGTTATCACTATTATCAGTTACTTGTAACAATTTGGGGGGGATCTTTGTGGCATACTGGACTGCAACATTGTAGTGGGTGAGCTTAAATTCCAGTTGAGCTAATACACTCACACTTTCAAACTAATGCTCTGGAGAAAAAAGTATTGTTGGTTTGGTTTTAAGGCATATCAACCACTGTAGGTTATTTAATACCAAATCCTTTTTTATATATATTAGATATTTAAGATTTGGTTTGGTTGGGTTTTAAGGCATATCAACTATTGTAGGTTATTTAATGCCAAATTCTTTTTATACATATATATTGAATATATATTTGTTTTGGCAGAGTTTTATGGCATATCAACCATTCTCGTTTATTTAATGCCAAATCCTTTTTATACATATATTAAATGTATATGATTTGGTTTGGTTTCATGGCATATCAACCAGTGTAGGTTATTTAATGCCAAATCCTCTTTATGCATATATATTTAATATATAAGATTTGGTTTGGTTTTATGGCATATCAGTCATTGTAGGTTATTTCATGTAAAATCCTTTATATATATATATATATATATATATATATATGTGTGTGATTAATATTTTTAAATGAGCCTGAACTCATTTCTTTCTAATATGAATATACAGTTAAATGTAAAAACAGTTCTATTTCAAACAACTGAATTTAGCATAAGTACACAGTTTAAATGTCAAACAGTTCTATTTGACCCATGGATAGGACCCTATTAGGTGCTATTACTCCAACCCAGAGTGGACATGGGTGTGATGGCAATAAAGGCTTACTCTGCATCCCAAAGTTCCAGTATTACTGGAGCCTCACCATCAAATTGTTTAGTATCATATTTCAAACTAATGATCTAATGTCATATCAGTTGACTGGGCCAGAGAAAAGTATGGACTCTCTTATCTTCTAAGCTATGGGTTAAATAGTACCACTTTTGAAGCTTTCAGTATCAACTACAAGAACTTTTCAAGAATTTCATGGGCAATTCTGGAGCTGTAATGGTTAGCAATCTAGTCTAACAAACCTCATTGGGTGCCCCATTCAAATAGTCTAGGGCCATATCTGAGCAAAGTGCTTAGTAAATTACAGGCACCTCTGGAGGTGTAATGGTTAGCAACATAGACTAAGAAAATTTTAGGAGTAAGTTCGATTCTCATTGGGTGCCCCATTAAAATGGTCTTAGGCCACACCTGAGGAAAGTGCTTAGTAAATTACAGGCACCTCTGGTGGTGTAATGGTTAACAAGGTAGACTTACAAAATTTGAGGAGCAAGTTCAATTCTCATTGGGTGCCCCATTCAAATGGTCTTGGGCCATACCTAAGCAAAGTGCTTAGTAAATTACGGGCACCTCTGGTGGTGTAATAGTTAGCAACATAGAATAAGAAAATTTTTGGAGTGAGTTTGATTCTCATTGGGTGCCCTATTCATATGGCCTTGGGCCACACCTGAGCAAAGTGCTTAGTAAATTACAACTTTACAAGAATTTCATTGAGCACTATCTTCCCAAAAGCCAACAATAAGCAACCAAGGAAGGCCACAATGACATTTGTGACTAAAGTCAGAAAAACTATTGACTGGCAGAACCTGAATACTTGAGCAAAGTAGTTTTTTCTTCTGTATTTATAGTAACTTAATACATTCAAAGTGCACTTTGGTCTTGGATAGTGATTAAACTCCACAAAAGAAATATTTATTTGTACTGGCAACTACAAGGCTGTATTCAGCAAGAATAGTGTTAGTATGGAGCTTGACTATAGGAATGTTAATTTATAACACTTCAGTATAAGATTAAAACTGTTTATAAGCCATTTCAAGTGCTATAACCTGTACATGAGTAGACTACAGTTCTTTGAAGAAAGCCTTTTTTTATCAGAGTATTCAGACTATTGTCTTCATCTTCATTATTATATTCATGTTTTGGCTGATGCATCTTTCAGCCTCTTCAGGTGTTTCATGTCAAACTCAAGAGTGCACAGAAAACTCCAAACCAAACCATTCATTTAATACACAGGAGTAGATTGTTCTAATTCCATAAACCATAACACAAAACTGCACAAGTGTTAAGCTATAGTAAGTAAAGTTGGCAACTGTAGTCAAGGGTAAACAGAAGGGTTCCTTTTAAATAGCTACTACACCAAGGTGTAGGGGAGAGTGCTACTCCTTTCCCTGGATTGCTCCCCTTTACCCTTGATACGTACCTAATATTGCTGAGTGTTAAGAAAGGAGGTATCAAGTACCATTTTTAATGTCTTTGGTATGACTCGACCGAGAATTGAACCCAGGTCTCCCGGACCATTGGCAAACACTCTAAGTATTCATTATTATTTACCTGTAGTTGAGATGGAATCAGCAACCTCCAGATGATTTTACTTGGAAGGACTTTTCAACTAAACACCTATATACATTTCACCATGTGTCCTGCTGGACAATCCAGAGTGAATTTTAGAGATTTATAAACCTAATGTCTCCATCAACCCATGAGATACTATTCATTACTATTATGCACAATTTTTTGAGGAAAGCATTACTCATATATTCATGTGTTTTTTTCTCATGTGTCAAAAATGTTTTAAAAATCCATGTTTGTTTGGTTTGGTTTGGTTTCTTTGTTTAATGGCATATCAACCTTTGTAGGTTATTTAATGCCAAAGCCATTCTCCTAGAAGAACAGTAGTGCTACTATTTAACCCATAGCTGGGAGGATAAGGGGGTTCATACCTTTCCCAAGGGTATTTGCCCGAAAGTGAACATAATAGCGCAACTGGAGTACGAACTTGCTTACTACGATTCCGCAGTCCATCACTTTAACCATTACACCACGAGGACACCCCCAATAATGATTACGTTGACAATTCCAGCCCATATCATCATACAGCCACCTCCTTGTTGCCTTTGACCAGTCAGCTGCAGCTGAGGAATACTCCATCTACTTCTCTGCAGAGGGGTAAGACAAGTCTATAAAAGCTGAAAATTTACCTTGCCGCTGCCTGTGACATATGGATTGAAAAAAAAAAGACAGTTACAGACATACTCTGTGGGGAAAAATATACTCAAAAGAAACATGGCTTCTATTGGCATAAGAAAAATATAGGTAGCGGTCAAAAAAGATCTCGTGTTTGTGCATAATTCTATAAATAAAATAAGTCAGATTAAAGAGGTGGATGTAATTATAGTAAAAAAAACATTTTTCTCCTAAATTTGAAATAGAAATGCCTTTCTAAAAGTTTGATATTTGTCAATTTTTAGGCATTATTAATTTCCAGGATGTTTTATTTAGATTCAATACAGCCCTCTCCCCACTGAGTGTCCTGATTATGACATTAAAAAATCTGATGATGAGGCTCCAATTCTGGAGATTTAGGGAATGTGGAATACCTCTTCATTGCCATTGCTGTTAGGTTCACTCTGACCCAGAGGGGTAGCATCTAATAGGATCCCATCTATGGGTCATATAGAACTGGTTGACATTTAAACTGTGTGTAAACAAATTACTTATGCTAAATTGAATTGTTAGAAATAGAATTGTTTGATTATGTGTAAACAAATGATTGATGTTTAATTGAATTGTTAGTGATACATAGCAATACCTGGAACTATTTAACTGTGTGTAAATGAATGAGTAATATTGAATAGAATTATTAGTATTAAATAGCAATACTTGAAACTCTTCAACTGTGTGCCTAAACTGAAATATTAGTATAACATAATAGTTGTAAAAGTAAACTTGGCAACCTTAGTCGAGAGTGACTCAAAGGCTCCCTTTTCAATAGCTACTACACCAAGGTGTAGGAGAGGGTGCAACTCCATTTCGTGGATTGCTCTACTTTACCCTTGATCCTTACCTTAAAATGCTGAGTGTTAAGCAAGGCGGCATCAAGTACCATTTTTTGAGTCTTTAGTATGACTCGACCTGGGATTGAACCCTGGTCTCCCAGAACATTGACGAACACTCTATTAATAGGCCAATGGATAACATAATCATCATTATCATCATCATGCTGTGCCACAGGCACAGATATCCCAGACCCTCTCTCGCCACTACTCCCTATCGTTCATCGCCTCTGGCAGGTCTTCAGGGCCACATCCCGTATCCTCACATAGCTGCTGCATGTATGTTCAAGCTGGTCATCCTGCTTTTGCCCGGCTATATGTAGGGGTCCATAGTAGTATATCACTTATGAGCTTGTCCCTGCTTCTCCAGCAGTGTCCTGCATGTCTGGTTCGTCTAACTTGGATAGTTTTCATGATGGGAGGCAGGTGGCCGTATAGTTGGTGCCTTGTGGGGTGTTGCTGCCAGGACTTGTTCAAGATTTCTCACAACATTCTTATGTAATTGCCGTCTAGCTTCTTCTCCAACCATTTAGTTAGTGTCCAAATAGTGCATCCATACAGCAGTATCGATACGACCGCTGCCTGGAAGAAACTGCGTTTCATTTTATAGGTCAGGTCTGATTTCCATATGATTTAACATAATAATACTTGGAATCATTCGACTATGTGTAAATGACTCAATATTGTTCAGTAAAAGAATTAGTGATAAATAGCAATACTTGTAACCATTTCACTGTCTACAAACAGATGATTAATATTGACTAATATTAATATTTGCAGAAATACCTAATGAAGATCAAACTCACTAGCCTGAGAGAGTGTAAACTGATTTTCGTGGGTGTTACATCTCATTTCTTACTATTTGGTTTATGAACAAGATTGTAGTTGGTTTCAGAAGTCTCGTCGAAGAAGAATCAACCCATTGGACGCTAGTCAACTCACTTAACTTTCAAAATGAACTGATGGATGTTCACTAATCAGACATCAGCAAAATACTGCCCTTTTCCACTTCAAACTTAGTTTCTTTTATGTTCATCAAATCTCGCCACTTCATGTAGGCTTATCTCGTTCTCCTCCATAAATCAAGTTATACCTCTTGCATCCTTTCCTTCTTCTGATTTCCACCTGCCGGTAGCAGAGAGAGCACACTTTCTGTTTCTTCGAGGTAAGATTGTTCGTGGCATTACTACTACACAGTAATTGAAACCATTTATCTGTGTAGAAACAATAGCAATACTAATGTGCAAACAAATTAGTTCTAACTTATTTAAAAATGAAATTACCTACAAATGATTAATAGTAAATAGAATTATTTGTGCTAGATAGAAATGCTTAAATCCATTTAACTGTGTGCAAAAAAATGAGCTCAGGCTCATTTAAAAATGTAGTGTACAAAATGTGTTCTCAAATCATATATAACATAAAAAGAATTTGGCATTAAATAATTTACAATAGTTGATATTCCATAAAACCCAACTAAACCAAATCTTATATATTTAATATATGTGTATAAAGAGAATTTGGCATTAAATAAGCTACAATGGTTGATATGCCATAAAACCCAACCAAACCAAATCATATATATCTAATATATCTGCATAAAGAAGATTTGGCATTAAATAACCTACAATGGTTGATATGTCATAAAACTCAACCAACCAAATCTTATACGTCTTATATATATATATATATATATATATATATATATATATATGTGTGTGTGTGTGTGTGTGTGTGTGAAGACGATTTGGCATTAAATTACCTACAATGGTTGATATGCCATAAAACCCAACCAAACTAAACTAAAATTCAATGATTAGTTGATTTTTCATAGTTTTTTTTTAATTGATATATTTTATGTGTAAAATGTTCTTATGTTATATTTACCAACCCCTCTGCTCAGGCAGGATATGACACAAGATCAATTTTATGTGGAGTTTAACAGGTTTGAATTCAGAGTTTTCCTTCTTCTAGACTAGTTGCCTCACCAAGGATAAAGAACCTAGTCTGTCCTACTATTTACCCATAGCTGGAGGGAGAATAATTGGATTCATACCTTTCCCAAGGGTATTAGTGCTATGTGAAATGCAATCAATCTCATCCAGGATTTGAACTTGTGTCATCGTGTCCATTTCCTACAACAATAACCATTACACCACAGGCACCTCCAATAAATGTTCTTATGTTATGTTTACACATGGATACTATTTTAAGCAAAATATTTCCAATTCTATATTTTCCAACAAGGAAATTTTATATCAGTATTTTCTCTAATCTTTGCCTTTACTAAGAGCAGACATAATATGTTGATAAAATTCATGCAAGTTTGAGGATGTTTTTCTCCCAGGTGTTCAAGACATTTTAAGTCATTGTTCATATTTACAGTACTTTGCAAAGTTTTCTATTGAATCCAGTCTTGAATTGATTTAGGATAAAAGTGTAAATAAAAACTGAAGTTTAAAAAAATTTTAATTCATTTTGTGGCTTTTTAAGAAAAAAGTTTTTAAAAATTTATTTTAAACTTGATGGAAAGTTTCTAATTTGAAAAGATTACATTAAAAACGAAATCAATTAAAAATAATTTAAGTATAAAGACTGATAAAGAAAATAACTATTCAAAACTATTTTAACAGTAAAAATTATCAAATAATCACCCAATTATGAAAATTTCAAGGGACAAAAAAGTTCATTTTAGATATTGCAAATTGAAAATAAATAGATAAATGAATATTGCCAATTGAAAATAAATACAAGTCCAGGGAGGATTGGTAAACCAAAACAAAAGTAGATGAGAAAAAAGAATACAGAAAAGAAGAAAAAGTCAGTTTTTGTTTCTTTGTTTAATAACACATCAACCTTTGTGGGTTATTTGATGCCAAAGCCATCTTTGTAGAAGAACAGTGGTGGTACTATTTAACCCATAGAAGAGAGGACAAGGAGGTTCATTCTTTTCCCAAGGGTATTAGTCTAAAAGTGAATTTAACAGCACAGATAGGGTTTGAACTCACTTACTAAAATGTTGTAATGCAGTATATTAACTGCTCTGCCACAAGGACTTCCCCAAAAAAGAGCAAAAAGAAAAAAAAAAGAAAAAGTCTAAAATTATTTTTATTCAAAATGAAATAAGAAAAAAAGAAAAGGAAAGTGAGCCAACCGAAAAAATAAATTTCAATCTAGAGAAAGAAAGGTTGATTGATAGGTCGTATTTTATGGCATATCAACCCTTGGAGGTGCCCGTGGTGTAGTCGTTATCGTCTTAGGAAATGGACACGGCGACACGAGTTCAATCCTGGACGAGACTGATTGTATTTCACATAGCACTAATACCCTTGGGGAAGGTATGAATCCAATTATTCTCCCTCCAGCTATGGGTAAATATTAGGGCAGACTGGTTTCTTCAGCCTTGATTAGGCAACTAGTCTAGGAGAAGGAAAACTCTGAATTCAAACCTCTTAAACTCCGCTTAAAAATTGACCCCGTGTCATATCCTGCCTGAGCGGAGGGGTTGGTAAATAGTATCAACCCTTAGAGGTTATTTCGTGCCAAATCCAAAAATTGACCCCGTGTCATATCCTGCCTGAGCGGAGGGGTTGGTAAATAGTATCAACCCTTAGAGGTTATTTCGTGCCAAATCCAATTCATATATATATATATATATATATATATATATTGTCATCCACAGACAGACTGTTTCATTGTATCCCAACTCTTCAGTGTGACTAGGCACGTAGGATGCTTGAAGCTAGGATCGAAACCCGTCCAACTTTACGTTAGACTTAGTATCATACCACTCATCGAACAGGCAAACAACGTCAGCTCAAAAATTATAAGGCATTATGTCGTAGCTTTAAAGGATTTGTAATCAAATAGTTGGTAGGTAACAATTCTTACGCAAGCCAGGACATTTCTTTGCATACGGTTAAATGATTTCAAGTATTGCTAACACTAAAAGTTTCATTTACACAGTCTAAATGGTTTCAAGTATTGCTATCGAACATTAATAGTTCTATTTACCACAGTTAAATGGTTTCCAGTATAATAAATGATTAAACAGTTCTATTTGATCCATGGGTTAAAGTGGATCAGGGAGTAATGGCAATGAGTCAGAATGGACCTAGGAGTAATTACAATGAAAGGCACCCCATATTCCCCAAAGCTCCAATACTGAAGCCTCCCCTATCAGATGGTTTAGTATCATATCCAAGATACTTGTAGAGAGGGGTGGTGTCTTGTCCCTCATCAGAGATGTAGTTGGCATATTCTACAGTCCCTGTCAAATGAGCTGGAGAAAGAAAGATAATTCAGCAACAGAAAAGTCCCCTGTCAAAAAAGAAAAAAATCCCCTAAAAATAAAACAAAAATAGATAAAATCAAGTCTAAAAAGAATTTTTTAATTAAAAAAATAAATAATTAATTATAATAATAATCACACAACATCTTAAAGTAACTTTATCTAAATGTTTTTAAAAAGCAGAAAATTGAGCCTGTAAAAGAAGAAATTCAAAGAGAGAGAGAGAGAAAGAGAGAGAGATTAAGAGAGAAAAAAAGACAAAAGAAAGGTCAGATAAGAGGAACTGAATTGCCAGGTGTGACAAAATGTATATGATAAATGTTTTAATGTGTCAGACTTAAAGATTAAGTTGTTCAGAACAGAAGGTGTTAGAGTTTAAGTCATCAAAAAGAAGATTAAATAGTTGACAGTAAGTGGGAGAGGAGTAGAAAGGAATCATCCAATGATGGATCAGTTACAGAAGGAAACAATTAAAAAAAAATAATAAATAAAAATAAAAGAGAGATCTCCTCAACTTAAGATTTCTTCATTTTATGTTAGTTTTTCTCTTAGTACATAACAGCATTTACTATCATTTTTTTTTTAGGTTTTTTGAGGAGCAAACCAAAGCCAGTCACTAGTTTCAGGTGGGAAACTCTAGAAAGCACCTCCAGATTCCACCTAAAAGAATATGTATATTTATCCAACATGCCAGACACGACACAAGGTCAATTTCCAAGTAGAGTTCAACAGGTTTGAATTCAGTTTCACCATCTAGACCAGTTACCATACCAAGGTTAAAGAGCCCACTCCACCCTACTATTTACTCATGGCTAAAGAGAGAATAAATGGAAGCATATTTTTTCCCAAAAGTATAAGTGCTATGTGAAATGCAAACCACCTTGTCCAGAATTTGAACTCAGGTTGCCATGTCTATTTCATATGACAATAATCATTTAACTACAAACACCTTCATTCTGCCTAGAAGAGAAGGGTCAGGATCAATCCCTAATGCTAGAAGCATTCCAAATAGGAAGTGCTAATGGATGGTTTGGTTTTCTCTGTTTTAATGGCATATCAACCTTTGTGGGCTATTTACTGCCAAAGCCATCCTCATAGAAGAACAGCAATTATACTACTTAACCCATAGCTGAGAGGAAAAGGGGGTTTATACCTTTCCTAAGGGTATTAGTTCAAAAGTGAACATAATAGCATGACTGGAGTTTGAACTCACTCACTTCAAGCCCTTTATCCCCATGCCAATGGAATTAAACAATTTTCTCTCTCTCTCTCTCTCTCTGCCTAAATCTGTCATTTTATGTGCATGCCCTTCTTTCTACTAGCCCTTCTTCCATCCCAATCTCCTTTGATGCAGGCAGGATAAAAAAAAGAAGAGAAATCTTTCCTATTCTCTTCCTTTTTCCACTTCTCCTTTTGGTCACCTTTTTGCTTCATCTTGTTCGCATCCTTGCTCCCTCGTTTTCCTGTTTTTTCTCCTCTTTCTGTCTTCACTTCGTCTGTCTGTCTGTCTCACTACTTGGATAAACTGCCTCCTCTGAGATTTGCCAAAGTTCACTGCCCGCTCAGCTACTGGTTTGTCCATTTATTAACATCAAAGCCTACACATCTAGGCACTTAGCAACATAATGCCAGAACCAATCAAAAGGCCCAAGTGAATGATGGGGTAAAAAAGAATGGATGCTCTCTGCCTCTTCTGTAAGTCGTCTATTCCTGGTTCAATTCCAGGTCTCTCTCTGACAAATGATGCACCATGCAAACCCAATTCTTTTTTGTTGCAGGTTAGCATGATGGTTGCTACATGCTTCATCTCTTAAAATCCCGTGGTGTAATGGTTATCCTCACAGGATATGGACACGGCGATCCGAGTTCAATTCCTGGACAAGACTGATTGCATTTCACATAGCACTAATACCCTTGGGAAAGGTATGAATCCAATTATTCTCCCTCCAGCTATGGGTAAATAGTAGGGCAGACTAGGTTCTTCAGCCTTGGTGAGACAACTAGTCTACGAGAAGGAAAACTCTGAATTCAAACCTACTAAACTCCGCTTAAAAAATTGACCTTGTGTCATATCCAGCCCGAGCGGAGGGGTTGGGTAAATAGGATCTCTTAAAATCCCTCCACTATTGAATAAATAATCTCGTTTTTTATGAATCATTTCTTTCTTTGAGAAAGCAATTTTACAATTTCAATTCCAATAAAACATTAAAAATTAGTCATTATTTGTACATATCTTTTGCATGCATCAATCATTTTTTTTTCTATTTATAGCTTTCTATGCATATTCCTCTTTCTCTCACTCCATCTGCTATTTTAAGTCCATGTCTCTTTCAGAATGTTTCCCTCTACAGCTCTCAATACTGGCACCTTATACTTTCCTGCTTCTTTGACTATCCCCGCTTTTTCTTTGTATCTTTCTCTCTCAGAAATCCTTCAACTAAAAAAAAAAATTTTAAATCCTGTTTTTCTAAAGAAAATAATCTTTGCAGAAACCTATTTTACATATCTTGAATTCCTGGAACTTTTGGACAACTGCACTGTTGCAGTACCCAAAAGAATTTAGACTCCACCATAGTAACAGTTGACAAATGCAAGAAACTCTATTTAACTACCCAAAGGTTCATTTAATACCACCACTTGTGGGTAGCCACTGAGAGAAAGAAAGAGAGCATGGAAACTGAGATGACTATGCTAGCAAGGCCAAGAGAAGCAACATACCCAGGTGAGAAAAAGAGAGCAGATAGAGATCTTGAATTTTTTTCCTGCTTCTAACATGCTTGTCCGCTAGGTCGCATTTAGTCTAAAGCTCCCTTTGGAGCGCACCTCCAAAAATGGGGCTCATAAACTTTAGTCTCCTTCCATCTTCGTGGTACCTTGTATTTGCTGGAAGCAGATTTTGCACCGATGTTGAACAAAGATATGCACCCATAGAAGGTGAAGCAGCAGCTATCAGCTGGGCACTTGAAAAGTGCCGCATGTTCATACTGGGTTGCCCCAATGTTATAGTGGTGACCAACCATGAGCCACTAAAAGGACATTTTGGTGATCGAGATCTCAGCACAATTCACAACCCACCTGCTGCATTAGGTGCTCTCCTATAAAATGAGGTAAGCTTAGCTGGCTTGCTTTTACTATGAAGATTCAAGAAGACAGCCATGTTAGAAGGTGAGTCATTTGACTTTACAGTAAATAGTGTGGCAGACTAGGTTCTTTAGCCTTGATTTGGCTACCAGTCTAGGAGAAGGAAAACTCTGAATTCAAACCTTTTAAAGTCCACTTAAAAACTGACCTTGTGTCACATCCCAACTGTGCAGAGGGGTTGGTAAATACATATATAAAAGTAAAGTTGGCGACAGTAATCGAAGGTGACTTTTAATAGCTACAAAACTGAGGTGTAGGGAATGGTGCCACTTCTTTCCCTGGATTGCTCCACTTTACCCTTGATCTGTACCTTATAATGCTGAGTGTTAAGCAAAGGGGCATCAAGTACCATTTTTTGAGTCTTTAGTATGACAGAAATATTTTTGAGTCTTTGGTATGACTTGACCTGGGATTGAACCCCAGTCTCTCGAGCAAGTGGCGAACACTCTAACTGCTAGGCCAATGGACAGTCAAATACATATATACTACTACCATAAATTGTGGCATACAAGTCAATTTTTACACTAGAAAAAATACGTACAAAACTAAGGGTAGACTTATACAGCAGGGCTAAAATCCAAACTTTTACCACAGAGCGGTCAAACAGAGACACAACTGATATACACAACTTACACTAACTCCAGTAGACTGCCACAAACATCAAACTCATGTTTGGTAAACATATTTTACAAATTAACACAGAGATTAATATAAAAAAAAAAAAAACTGTAATACAAATTATGCATTAACACTATTTCCAACAACTGATGCTCTGACTGTAAACACTAATCCAGAATATCACAACACCAAGGCAGCCAGTCTGACAACCACTGTATCTTTATCTATGTAATTTCAACATAATGCAATAGATGGTGAATTCATATGAATATAATGGTAGCTCTATGGTGTAAGATTTGCATGTTTCTTATATGGCTGATCTAATTCTGATTTCAGGGGAAAATTACATATATTTACTTACACATACATGCTGACATACACCACTGGAGCAATGATAGTTTAATGAGACATAATGGTTGGTTGGGTTTTATGGCGTATTAACCTTTGTAGGTTATTTCACACCAAATCCATTTTTATGCAAATAGTTATATTTGAAACAATTCAGTTTAGCATGAGAACACAGTTTAATTGACAAAACATTTCTATTTCAAGTAATTCAGTTTAGTCAAACAGTTCTAATTCAGCTCATTCAGTTTATTATAAGTACAGATTTTGTTTACACACAGTTAAATTTCAAAACTGTTCTATATTAAACAATTCAGTTTAGTGTAAGTACACTTTCAATGTCAAAAACAGTTCCATTTCAAACAATTCAGTTTAGCATAAGCACACAATTTAAATGTAAGTACAGTTTATTTGTAAAAAAAATAAATTTCTATTTCAAGCAATTCAGTTTAGTCAAACAGTTCTAATTCAAACAATTCAGTTTAGTATAAATATGCAGTTAATTTCATTCAATCCATACATAGGGCCCTATCAGATGCTACCATTCCGGGCCAGAGTGGACCTGGGAGCAATGGCAATGAAGGGGTGCTCCGCATTCCCCAAAGCTCCATTATCACCAGAGCCTCACCATCAGATCGTTTAGTGTCATATCTAGGACACTCATGGGGGGGGGAGTCTTACCCCTCTGCAGAGACGCAAGCGGTGTATTCTACACCCCCAGTCAACTGAGCAGAGACATAATGGTAGTTTATTGAATATACACGCATTGACATTATTACTGTACTTATATGGTACATTTTAAGTAAAGGTTACTTGAAGGTTGTTTTATTGATGATTAAAACTTTGATTCTAAGATACTGCACTGTAATTTTTAAAATGTATTTATATTTATAGAGGGGTAGGTTTACCTAAACTGATATGCTTTTGCTACAGGTTATTATACCATAGATAAGTTTGAGCCTACCAGTAGCCTACTGTATGTTTGGGGGTTAACCAAGAGAGCAGGTATAGGTCTAAACCAGAATTTTGAGCTAAAAATCCTGTCCAGCAGCATAAAGGTTATAGGTGCTGGTTCCCTAAGCTTCTAAGGAGACAATTGTCTAGTGGTTGCAGGTTCAATCCTGATTACAAGCGTGTAACAATACAGGAATACTTAACACTTGTTCCCATTTATGGCTAATGGAATCAGACCAGACGACCCACCGTGGATTCAATAAAGGACGTAGTTCAAAGTTCCGTGTAGGTCCCAAGTTCAACAAATACTTGAAGAAGGCCAGAGGACATATCGGCTGAAACATTGTGGAAATAATAATAAAAATGAAGACAATAGTCTAAAAACCCTTAATGATAAAAATCATCAAGCTTCATCTAAAAAATTCAGAGGTGCCCGTGGTGTAGTCATTATCGCCGTAGGAAATGAACACGGCGATACGAGTTCAAATCCTAGACGATACTGATTACATTTCACATAGCACTAATACCCTTGGGAAAGGTATGAATCCAATTATTCTCCCTCCAGCTATGGGTAAATAGCAGGACAGACTAGGTTCTTCAGCCTTGGTTAGGCAACTAGTCTAGGAGAAGGAAAACTCTGAATTCAAACCTGTTAAACTCCGCTTAAAAATTGACCTTGTGTCATATCCTGCCCGAGCGGAGGGGTTGGTAAATAGTATCTAAAAAATTCAGACAACTAAAAATCTTGAGGTTGATTTATATGTCAGGTCAACTTGTACGCCACAATTTACAGTAATATCAGTATATAAACTTTCCATGTTTTTTCTCTTCCTCACTGCCTGCATCTATTTTATGTTCATATCTCTTTCAATATGCTTATACCTCTCTGTCTCTCTCTCTCTCACTCTCTCTGGCCCCAGTTTGCTATAAGTAAAGTTTGTGACCATAGTCAAGAGTAAGCCGAAGGCTCCCTTTTCAATAGCTAGCACACCAAGGTGTAAGGGAGAGCGCTACTCCTTTCCCTGGATTACTTGACTTTACCCTTGATCCGTACCGTATAACGCTGAGTGTTAAGCAAGGTGGAATCAAGTACCAGTCTTTAGTATGACTCGACTATGGATTGAACCCAGGTCTCCCAAACCATTGGCAAACACCCTAACCATCATACCAATGTCCAGTAAACTCTTTTGGATTGCACCCTTAATCTCCATGAAAAATGGCAACAAGATTGGACTAACAACATAAATAAACTCTTCCAAATAAAACCCAACATCAGAGAATGGAAAACAGACTTCAGAAAGTCAAGAAAGGAACAAGTCACTATATCTTAATTAAGTATTGGTCATGAAAGAGTGACACACTACTTTTTACTCTAACAAGAAAACCAAACAGAATGCATAAATGTCAAACATCCTATAAACATTTTCTAAGAGAATATCGAGATTTTGCAGTTATCAGAAAAACACTTTTACAAAACAACATGAAAGATACATTTTAAGATATCAGTATAGATAAAATTTTATCCTTCCTGAAAGAAATAAAATTATACCAAAAACATAACAGTAAACTTGAACTTCAACCTAAAAATCTACCCCTCACAGCAGCTCAAATCCACTAGGCAAACCTACCCCACAAAGTGACTCTAAATCCACTCAGCAAGCCTACCCCTCAAAGTGACACTAAATCTACTAAGCAAACCTAACCTCAAAGTGACCCTAAATCCACTACTAAGCAAACCTACCCCTCAAAGTGACCCTACATCCACTACTAAGCAAACCTACCCCTCAAAGTGACCCTAAATCCACTACTAAGCAAACCTACCCCTCAAAGTGACCCTAAATCCACTACTAAGCAAACCTACCCCTCAAAGTGACCCTAAATCCACTCAGCAAGCATAACCTCAAAGTGACCCTTAATCTACTAAGCAAACCTACCCCTCAAAGTGACCCTAAATCTACTAAGCAAACCTACCCCTCAAAGTGACCCTAAATCCACTTAGCAACAAGCAACTAGAGACAATTTGTTATCAAAATAAGATCATTCCTTGAAAAACAATAAAATAAATCTGTCCCATACAATTTACCTCTAAGCATAAAATAGCCCCAGATGGGTTGACATGCCATTAAATCAAAACCATCAATCTGATCTCCATCTATTATAATTCTTTTTTTATGTATCTATCTAAAACTTCTCCAACTCCTAATCATCTAATTTACCATCAATGTATATCAACAAAATATCTCATCAGCGCTGAGAACTTTTGCATACACTTCATATAATTCCACAAGGTAGAGTTAAACTATTCATAAACCTTATAATGTCAAAATTAAAGTGACAAAATGCGCTTTCAATGAAATAATGCTGGACTTCACACATCTAATACCAGGTCCAAACAAACCGATTTCTAGGGCTTCATGCACCCGCAAAAAAACAATTTGTAATTTTACAAGTTTTTATTTTTAATTAAAGGGTCTAGACAAACCCATCCATATGACAACACATACACACACGCAGTCACACATAAAAAAATGGGGGGTGTCCTCGAGGTGTAATGGTTAAAGTGATGAACTGCAGAATCATAGTATGCGAGTTCGTACTCTAGTCGCGCTATTACATTCACTTTCGGGCAAATACCCTTGGGGAAGGTATGAACCCCCTTATCCTCTCAGCTATGGGTTAAATAGTAGCACTACTATTCTTCTAGGAGAATGGCTTTGGCATTAAATAACCTACAAAGGTTGATATGCCATTAAACAAAGAAACCAAACCAAACCAATCAAAAAAATATTTTAAAAAAAAGAAAAGAAAAAGATGAAACTTGGTTAAATTAAAGCATTATATAAATTTAATTAGTGACTGTATTATTTTGTTGTCAATGTCATAAAAGCGGAGGTGCCCGTGGTGTAGTTGTTATCGTCATAGGAAATGGACACAGCAACACAAGTTCAAATCCTGGACGAGACTGATTGCATTTCACATAGCACTAATACCCTTGGGAAAGGTATGAATCCAATTATTCTCCCTCCAGCTATGAGTAAATAGTAGGACAGACTAGGTTCTTCAGCCTTGATTAGGCAACTAGTCTACGAGAAGGAAAACTCTGAATTCAAACCTCTTAAACTCCGCTTAAAAATTGACCTTGTGTCATATCCTGCCCGAGTGGAGGGGTTGGGTAAATAGTATCAATGTCATAAAAGTAAAATATTTCCTCAAGATTGCAAGTGAATTGTATCTGTCTAAATTGCTGGTGCAATAAGTTATTTAGATTATTTACATGATTCGGACTACTTACATTTCGGGCACTGCACTCTACTACCTTCTTCTGGTGTCTTTTATTGTATTAGGTAACCTTCAGTGAATTTCGAACAGAATCCTTTAATATTTTGATACAATGCTGTGGTTGACGAGTCAGACAAACATAACATTATGCTTAAGAGTAAGATACTAAAAAATGGTATCTGAATTGTCCTAGGGGACAATCTTAGCGGGTAAAGGCCTTGATTTTAAAAACTTTCCATTGGAACCTTCCTAAAAGTCATGAATTCAATCCTTGCACCTAGATTCAATAGAAATAGAAGCAATCTTACAAGAGTGAAATAAGCAAATTAACACGATATTCCAACAATAAGAACAGTTTGCCCCTGAGATAGAATAAATGTTTAAGTTTGAAATTTCCAGAAAATTTCTGAATACAATAAAAGACGCTTGAAGAAAGACCATATAGCGGCCAAAATGTTTTTTCGGTTACTCAACCAATAACCACCTCTATAGATTAAAAATATTTTCACATATTGTAAGAAATTACACTGAAAATTTAATTGAAATCCATAATTATTGCAATCTTAATGAATGTAATAACATTTTACGGCTAGTGTTCGCCAATGGCCAGGGAAACCAGGGTTCAATCCCAGGTCGAGTCATACCAAAGACTCAAAAAATGGTACTTGATGCCTCCTTGCTTAACATTCAGCAATATAAGGTACGGATCAAGGATAAAGTGGAGCAATCCAGAGAAAGGAGTAGTGCCCTCCCCTACACCTTGGTGCAGTAGCTATTGAAAAGGGATCCTTCGGGTCACCCTTGACTAAGGTTGCCAACTTTACTTTTACTTTATGGCAAAGAAAATTTATAACCTTTAACACCAACAAAGAGAAAAGATCTTAGTTGAGGGTGACCCAAAGACCCCCTTTTCACCAAGGTATAGGGAAGGGCACTACTCCATTCCCTGGATTGCTCCACTTTACCTTATATCCTTACCTTATAATGCTGAATGTTAAACAAGGCAGCATAAAGTATCGTTTTTGAGTCTTTGGTATGACTTGACCTGGGATTGAACCCCAGTCTCCCAGACCATTGGCGAACATTCTAAAATTTCGTATATTAATTTTTTCTGAGGGAGTTTTACCTGTGACCTAAGTGTTTGGTTTCGGTTCCCTT
>OY757945.1:39826787-39861787 GCA_963585895.1 Sepioteuthis lessoniana | reverse complement strand
AGAATACTTCAAGAGTAATCGAGAACTAAGAATTTTTACTGTCACTTGGATTCGAACGAAAGTCATCAGCTAGTACTTAAAAAAGAGTGGCAAAAATAAATAAATAAATGAAATATGGTACCCATCTATAAAACCCCACTGAAGAAATGTCTGTAGTAATATACAAAAAAATTTAATGAAAACTCTGGATAAGAACCAAAAATAAAATAAATTATAATAAATCTATGTTGTTGTTCAGAAGCAATAAGCCTTATTGGCAGTAAAGATTAGTAATATTTTTAGGTTCGAATCCGAATGGTAGAACAGTCTGCCACAACAAGTAAAAAAAAGTGTTCGTCTTGTGAAAAAAAAAAAGAAAGAAAAGAAACTTGACGATTTTTCGAAACAGTAAAATGGGAGGCTACTCTCACTTCGTGTATCACAACAATCGTATGTGTAAAAGTTGCCATCTCCTTCAATTTGAAAAATACCTGGTTTCACTGGGAGCTTTTACCAGACACCAGACAAAAATATTGTACATTGAACGAACGATCAAGTTATATGATATTTAAATACAGGAATGTATTTTTCATCAAATTCGAAATAATCTTTTAATGAATTTCGTTTTTTTTTAATTTGACGTTAATGTCTGCTGCAAACATGAAGGCGCTGGGAAATCTTGCGCACACAAATTTATAATTAGCCAAGTGGGAATAGCCTCCTAATTTACCAACATTCCTGAAAAATCTCTGAATCCTTTAAAGCATCAATGATAGCAACTAAGATTGGCTGGTTGGTTGGTTGGTTGTGTTTTATATATCAACCCTTGTAGATTATTTAATCCCAAATCCTATATACATATATATATATATATATATATATATATATATTGGATTTGTAAATGAATACTTTATAGGTAACTTAATTTTTAAACAAGCTCGAGCTTATTTGTTTGCACTCATTTAAATAGTTTCAAATATAGCAAATGATTAAACAATTTTATTTGACCGATAGATGGGACCCTAACAGGAACTACCACTCCGGGTAAGAGTGGATCTTGGAATAATGGCAATAAAGGGTTACTCCACATTCCCCAAAGCTCTAGCATTACTGGAGCTTCACCATCAGATAGTTTAGTGTCATATCCAGGACATATGTTGAGGGGCGGAGTTTTACTCCTCTGCAGAGATGCAGTCAATGTATTCTACAGCCCCTGTCAACTAGGCAAGCTGATAAGTAAATGATTTAATTTATTTGTTAATAAAAAGTATGTAGAGAAGAGGAAAATCTCGTATTTTGGTTTGTCGCTCAATTTATTTCGACACTTAATTTCAACCAATCAGGATGACTAATCCTATTCAGCCCAGACCTTCATTTCTGCTCACCAAAGCTTGTAAGCCGCCAAACCCAGTCTCTTTGGGTTGAGACGGCGACCAGTGCAGACGTCCTACTGGCCGTTCTTCAATAGCGATGCTTTTTAGTTAGACAAGCCACCCAGTGTAGACATCTCGCTGCGGCTCTAACACCAGCAGCAGCAACATGGACACTCACGAGGGAACCATCTAATTTATGGATTCCTTATGAGGAATCCCAGTTGAATATAAATTAGATGCATACAACATGCCTCACACAGGCCCAACTTTGTGTCACCCCAAAATTGGCTATGTCGATCTGAGCGTAACTCCGCTCTCGACGCACTAGCTCCCATTTCACCTCTGGTCCACATTAATGGAGATAACGCCTACTCTCCCCAGATACCAGACACGAAACTCACGGTGTCATCCAAAGTTCAATTCCTACAACTGCAACATCTTTCATCAAAAATGCAAAAAACACAATCCCTCACATGTCCAACGACACACGCTGCCTTCTCAACATCTCATAACGCCATTTCGTCTCAATACTAACACACTTAAACTCCACGAGTCTAGCAGCACCAAAAGTAAACCAAATATTCCATGCTGCAAATAAAAAACTTTCTTTGTTGTGTTGTTAAAGAAAAGTTTCATCATTCATTTGTGTTGCCTAAAAAATATAGTATTAGAGAAATTAACAATTTCCCGAAACGCTATAAGTATTTTTCATTGCTTTTTAACATTTTGGATACAATACTTTCCAGTCTCTCATTGGTATCAGCTATATTATTCTTTGATGTGAAAATGCAACTGATACAGTTGGTTATGTTAATATTTACTAAACATTGCTAACTGTACTGTGTTACCCATTTAAGTAATGAGTAAGCTCACGGCTATTTAACTGACAGGAGCCAGTTGTTTCAGTATGACTTGACTACAAGTCAGTATTCATCCAACCTTCCAGCTGGTAGGATTTGAGACAAGATCATTTTAATGTGGGGAGCCATACACAAATCGAGAATCATGCATGGCAGATGCAAAAAATACTTAACCCCGTCAGCATTCCCCTTTTGAGGTGCCTCAGATGCTGAACAATAAACCCAATCCTGCAAAGCAGGTAAAACCTGAGAGGGGTGGCTCTCTGAGGCCAAGTTCACAAGTACAAATATAACCCTATTTACCCGACCCCTCCGCTCGGGTAGGATATGACACAAGGTCAATTTTTAAGCAGAGTTTTACAGGTTTGAATTCAGAGTTTTCCTTCTCCTAGACTAGTTGCCTCACCAAGGCTGAAGAACACAGTCTGCCCTACTATTTACCCATAGCTGGAGGGAGAATAATTGGATTCATACTTTTCCCAAGGGTATTAGTGCTATGTGAAATGCAATCAGTCTCGTCCAGGATTTGAACTCGGGTCGACGTGTTCATTTCCAACCACGATAACCATTACACCACAGGCTAATATAACCACCCATCATGAATGCCAGGTGGTCAACCTGAAGGCCTGGTACTAAGTCATTGAGATAGTTATACTGCACCCATCTCTGTCATCATTCTTGTCATGTCCAGTTACCTTTATAAGAAGATAGTATTTTTAAATACTGTCTTCTTATAAAGGTAACTGGACATGACAAGAATGACGATAGACATCCAAGAAAGGCCAAAAGATTTATAATGCTTGAATCATTAGCAATAAAGACACTGGCCCATTGGTTCTAATGGGTAGAGTGTTTGCCAATGGGTCGGGAGACCAAGGTTCAATCCCAATTTGAGCCATACCAAGGACTCAAAAAATAGTACTTGATGCCACCTTGCTTAACACTCAGCATTATAAGGTACAGGTCAAGGATAAAGTGGAGCAATCCTGGGAAAGGAGTAGCACCCTCCCCTACAGCTTGCTGCGCTAGTAAATGAAAAGGGAGCTTTCAGGTCGCCCTCGACTACAGCTGTCAACTTTACTTTACTTTATATATATATATATATATAAAATGACCTTTTTAAAACAACAGAACTGATATAGTGACTGAACATTTTCATGGATATATTATAGTTTAGACTGGATGCAAATGTTCTCACAACTAAATCCATAGTTATAATAAACAAGTTCATGTGCAGGAGGCTCCTTGCATAACTTACATTTAAGAATAGACAACAGGGACTCCCTATGGCATTGTGTCTAACATGCTGGATCATGACATCATAGTAAGTGAATTCAAACACCAGTTACACTGCTATGTTCACTTTTGAACTAATACCCTTGAGAAATACCCTTATCTCTCTAAGCTATAGGTTAAATAGTATCTCTGTTGCACTTCCACAAGAATAGCTTTGGCATTAAATAACCCATGAAGATTTATATACTATTGTAATTTACAAAGCTCTTTGCTTCAATGTGGCACAAGGCCGAATGAATGGGGCGCCCAATGAGAAGATTTATATACTATTAAACAAAGAAACCAAAAATACACAAAATTATCTCTCAATCTTTGATAAATTCAACCAATTATAGTCATTCCCAACAAAAATTTAAATTTCTGTTTTGAGCCACTTGAAATACATAAATTAAGCTTTTTTGATTGTGGAAATCTGACAAGACACCAGAACACACATAACAGCCTATCAACTTCAGAAAACTTGCCAGCAGAAAAAGCTATGGTGTCAATCATTTTATGTCTTATACATACATAATAGCATGTAAATAAATTTCTTCTAGTCAACACTCTCTTTCTCATACTCACATCTATTTGCAGGATAAAAACACTTTTATACAGGTTCTCTCACATATACAATCTAGGTCATTGGCCTAATGAGTAGAGTGTTCCCCTATGGTCAGGGAGACCGAGGTTCAATCCCAGGTCGTGTCATACCAAAGACTCAAAACATGGTACTTGATGTTGCCTTGCTTAACACTTAGCACTATAAAGTAAGGATCAAGAGTAAAGTGAAGCAATCCAGGGAATGGAGTAGTACCCTCCCCTACACAATGGTGTAGTAGCTATTGAAAAAGAAGCCTTTAGGTCACCCTTGACTAAGGTTGCCAACTTATTTATGTACTACCTACATACCTACCAATACACACACACACACAGACATATCTGAAATCAAGATCTCTGATACTCGTGCACACACTCTTATGTATACAAAGTACCCCGAGAAATTTTGAACACAATTTTGTAAGATATTATTTTCTGTCTTTGTATATCATTGTCATTATGATCAACATCATAAGTTATGCTGATAGCATGGTGTTCCTTGACTCTCCTTCATCCTCCATCTGTATTGTCCATCATTTTTGGCAGTTCCTCCTGACTGAATCCAATGTACACACAAAGCTGATATATTTAAATCCTTTCCTGAATGGCCAACACTGGCACATCCATGTGTAGGAATCCATAAGAGAATATCCCTTATGAGTTTGTCCTTACTTCACCAGCAGTACTCAGCATACCTGGTTCTTCTTATTTGGATAGCTTGTGAGATGAGAGGTAAGTGGCTGTACAACTTTTTTTGGTGGGTTGTTACTTGTTGGATTCACTTAAAATGGCATGTTGCATTCTTATGTAGTTCTCACCTAGCTTTTTCTCCATGTGATTCGTTAGCATCCAGGTGGTGCATCCATATAGTAGTACAGACACATCCACAACTGGGGAAAAAAAACAGTTTATTTTAACAGAGAGACCTAATTTCAATAAGATCAATAACTGGTCAATTACAGTCCATGCCTTTGTTAGACACATGTTGATATCGCTTTCAGCAGATGAGATATAGCTGTCGGCATGTGTGAACAGGTCCACTAATTTTAAGTGCTTGTCACTTAAAGTGGAGATGGTTCCTTCTTGTTTAAAATGCATGGACTCTGTTTTATTTGTATTCTCACAGAGGCCAATGTTTCCTGCTGTCTGCTCCAGGCTATGCAGCAGGGATTTGGCTTTGGCTGGTGTATTTGTAAGAAGTGGTCCATCATCTCTGTTGTCTACATCCATCATAGTTTCTGTCAGATATTGTGTGCTTCTTGCTTTTTTTAGTGTGAAACCATTTTCTTTTATTAGATCTATTGATGTCCATAGTATAAAATCAAGGCTGATTAAAAACATATGTTGTATACAGGGAAGAAGAACAAAAATGCTGATGAATAAAAATATATTCTGCTTCTTTTCTCTTTTTTTTATTACCCAAAATATACATATGGGTAGAGTAAGAATCAGAGATGACTGAAATGCATTCACACAAGGGTAATGGTGTGTTTTTTTCTGAGAAACCTCTCAGGACTTCTACAAACAGACATGGCAATGTTGACTGCCCAGCAAGAATTTATTTATTTCAGCTCTGGGCAGACACAGGATGTTGTTTGGGAAGACCTGGCAGGAGTGATTGAGAATCTGTGCTGTCATTGCAACTTGATGATGATGTTATTAGTAAGCCAATAGTTTGTAGGTAGAGATAAGTTATATAAGTGTGAAATCACATTTGTAGGATATGAAACACAGTCATTAATGAAGAAGACAGCATGATATCATGCTATTGTACAGCATGATATCAAATTGCATGATATCATAATACATACACAGTCCTAGGTGGTATTTTAAGAAGGGTTATTCATGAGTAATTTTTAATTATTTTTTTAGGTGAATTATTTAGAAGTTGCTTCATTCTGCTCAGGCATTGCTACAGACATTAGAACATACACCAAACTATTTCCCTGTTCGGGCAATAGATAGGTGCAGTTTGGGAAATGTATCTCTAGATACCAGGCTTCAATTAGATTAGAGTGGTTTTCCAGATCCGAAAACAGATAAGAGATGAGTTAATCATGATATTTTTTTCATGGATGTCTTGTATATGCACACTTCTGTCCAACCCAAATTGTTTTTAATTTTTATTAGCTTCATGCAAAGGATTTTTGCTAATAGATAGTTCAAAATTGATACTAAACAATATAATTGTTTTATAGGTGTTTTGTGTATATATATATATATATATATATATTGTTTTTTCATTTTCATACTTATTTCTCTCTTTCTCTCTCTCTCTCTCTCTCTCTCTCTCCTTCTCTCTGTATATATATATATATTTCTATTAATATATATATATATATATATATATATATATATATATATATATATATATTCCCAACCCATGAGCAGGATGCGACATAAGACCAAATTTCAAGTTGAATTCAACAGATTTGAACTCAGAGTTTCCTTTCTCCTTGGCTGGTTACCATACCAAAGAACCCAGTCTGCCCTACTATTTTCCCATATTTGGAGAATATTTGGATGTATACCTTTCTCAAAGGTATTAGCACAATGTAAAATGTAAACAACCTTATCCAGGATTTGAACTCAGGTCTCAGTGTCCATTTCCTGTGACAATAACCATTACACTATGAGCATCATCTTGCCTTCTATCTCTTTGAGCAGATGTTCTTCAAACTCCTTGCTCAGCCCACATTGTGTTTAAGATCCTAAAGAAAGAGTCTCAGGGTCAACTACAATATGTCTGGCACCTACCTAACCCTACACAGTTGTAAAACAGGTGATCTAAAAACAACTTGATTTTAATCAAAGAAAAAGTTGACTTTTTGGAAACAATAATTAAAAGTTTGAAAAATTCAAGCACTAACAAAAAGCTTGGAAGTGCTGCAAACAAATGTGTCAGTCTTAGGCAGTATGGGACCTCAAATTTTAGACTAATTTCAATTAATGGCTCTTCATTTATTTCTCTTAACTAGCTATGGTTTGGTTTGGTTTTATGGCAGAATTTGGCATGAAATTGCCTATAGTAGTTGATAACTACTGTAGGCTATTTCATGCCAAATTCTGTTTTTACATATTAAATATATAAGATTTGATTTGATGGCATATCAACTATTGTTGGTTATTTAATCCCAAATCCTGTTTTTACATATATATTGAATATGTAAGATTTGGTTTTATGGCATATCAACCATTGTTGGCTATTTCATCCAAAATCCTGTTTTTACATATATATTAATGTTGTGAACCAGTAAAAGGTCCTGAAGAAAGACATTAACTTGGCATTGGTAAAAGAGTGTTGAATGTCAGTCTGACTGCCAAAGTGTTAGGCTGGAGTTAAGTTAACACCGAGATGAATATTCTCTCGGTATTCATAGTAATAGGAAGAGTTCATTATAGTCCGTAAGGTAGGTACCATAACAATTAAAAATATGATTTGTAAATACATTTTGTAGATACACACAGTTAAATGATCAAACATTTCTCTTTCTAACAACTCAATTTAGCATGAGTCAACAAAGTTAAATGGTTCATATTATTGCTATGTATAACTAACAGTTCTATTTCAAACAATTCAGTTTAGCATAAATCATTTGCTTGCACTCAGGTTAAATGTCAAATGATTCTATTTGACCCAAAGATAGGACCCTAACTGGTGCTACCACTCCTGGCCTGAGTGGAGCTGGGAGCAATGACTCCACATTCCCCAAAGCTCCAGCACTACTAGAGCATCACCATCTGATGGTTTAATGTCATATCTAGAACACTCATTGGGTTGGAAGTCCTGTCCCTCTGCAGAGATGCAGTCAGCGCCATCCAACTGGGCTGTTAACTAGTTATCATTTACTTAGACAAAACTTGGCAAACTTCTATTCAGCTGAGTAATTGGTTTGTACTTCTAACAAGAGGTGGTCCCAAGTACTCTTCTTGCCAACTTCCGTATGTGATGATAAACTTTTCAATAGTGCACTTTAACTCTGGTTCACTTGTTTCTTACAGCTGCTTCAGCTAATAACTTCAGATCTGCCACAGCTTCTGTCAAGGGCTTCTTTTCTTCCTCTGGTTGGTTAGTTGGTTGGGTTTTATGGCATATCAACCTTTGTAGGTTATTTAATGCCAAATCCACTTTTTATGCCAATAATCAGTTCTACTTCAAAGAATTCAGGTTAGCACAAGCACACAGTTTAAATGTAAGTACAGTTTAATTGTGAAAAACACTTCTATTTCAAGCTATTCAGTTTAGTCAAGCAGTTTTAATCCAGCTAATTCAGTTTAGTATAAGTACAGATTTTGTTTACACACAGTTAAATGTTCAAACAGTTCTATATCAAGCAAATCAGTTTAGTGTAAGTACAGTTTCAATGTCAAAAAACAGTTCCATTTCAAATAATTTAGTTTAGCATAAGTATGCAGTTTAAATGTAAGTACAGTTTAATTGTGAAAATTTTTTCTATTTCAAGCTATTCAGTTTAGTCAAGCAGTTTTAATTCAGCTAATTCAGTTTAGTATAAGTACAGATTTTGTTTACACACAGTTAAATGCCCAAACAGTTCTATATCAAGCAAATCAGTTTAGTGTAAGTAGAGTTTCAATGTCAAGAACAGTTTCATTTCAAATAATTCAGTTTAGCATAAGCATGCAGTTTAAATGTAAGTATCTTCTTCCTCTGGGCACTGTCTGACAACTTTTGCTCTTGAAAAATCTTTGTTATGCATCTGATTATATGAAAAGTGCAAACCAGCACCTTCTGTTTCCCTGATATCCACTAGTTTATGATTTATTGGTTAAAACCTATCATATGATCTTCATTGGGGCCATCCTTATCCTCTGAAGTATTACATAACTGAAATGAATATTTACACACCTGCATTTACCTTGGAAATTTTCAAAACTCAAATTTCATTACGCACTCAGCTTGGGCTGTAGAATACACCGACTGCTTCTCTGCAGAGGAGTAACCCCCCCCCCAACAAGTGTCCAAAGATATGACACTAAACAATCTCATGGTGAGATTGGGGAATGCAGAGTACCCCTTCATTGCCATCGCTCCCAGGTCCACTCTGTCCTGGAGTGGTAGCACCAAATAAGGTTCCTATGAATGGGTCAAATAGAACTAAACTGTGTACTTATGCTAAACTGAATTGTTTGAAATAGAACTGTTTTTTACATTGAAACTGTGGACTTATAATAAACTGAATTGTTTGAAACAGAACTGTTTATATATATAAAAAATGGATTTGGCATTAATAACCTACAATGGTTGATGTGTCATAAAACCAAACAAAACTGAACCAAACCAAATCAAATTTCATTTTTCTCAGAGGCACAGTAAGAAATTTGTATATTTGACCCCTGTCATTAGAATGGTCAAAATATTGCCCATTGTTTTAGCCATATCATTTGTTCCACTTACCCATGATCACTAGTAATATGCTTTGATCCTTATTTCTGTTGTTAATTTTACTGATAAGTTTTTAACCTTGTCTTTTAAAAAAACTTCCCCCACCAAAAAAAAAAAAACCCAGATTGGATTCTGGAATAAAAAATTATTTTTATCCCTTTATTCTTGAGTACTATTCTCAAGTTCTCATTAGCTTCTAAAATCTGCATCACATGCTCCATATTGCCAAAATTTTGTTAAAATCCTGCTTAGAAGCCAGCACTTTATTGATATTACTTCGATAATTTATTAATATTGTTTCAATAATTTATTGATATTGCTTCAATAATTTATTAATATTGCTTCAATAATTTATTGATATTACTTCAATAATTAATTGATATTGCTTTGATAATTTATTGATGTTGCTTCAATAATTTATTGATTATACTTCAATGATTAATTGATATTGCTTCCATAATTAATTGATATTGCTTCAATAATTTATTGATATTACTTCAATGATTTATTGATATATTTTCAAAAATTAATTGATATTGCTTTGATAATTTATGGATTATACTTCAATAATTTATTGATATTGCTTCAATAATTAATTGATATTGCTTCAATAATTTATTAATATTGCTTGAATAATTAATTGCTATTACTTCAATAATTTATTGATATTGATTCAATAATTTATTTATATTGCTCCAATAATTAATTGATATTGCTTCGATAATTTATTGATATTGCTTCAATAATTAATTGATATTGCTTTGATAATATATTGGTTATTCTTCAATAATCTATTGATATTGCTTCAATAATTAATTGATATTACTTCAATAATTTAATGATATTGCTTCAATAATTTCAGTGAAAGAAATGTTGATAACTAAACAGAGTACACCTCTTTACAGTTATTCTAGCATTTCTTCCTCTTTTATTCTTGTCGCAGGATCAGTATATAAATGTGTCGATCCCATGGACCATTTGAAGTAAGTTGTGTTGTGTGTTGGGATTGACAGCGGACTGGACAAATGACAGAGACAAGTGGATATGTTTAAATTTCAGGTTTTATTGAGCAAATCACACATGAAAGGTGTATGAGTGTAAAATTGTAGGTGTGTCACATAGATATAGTTTCTGTTAGGTGTTGAAAGTCTGTGTTGTAGAAAATCATCGACTCACCTGTCTATTGGTTTGTGACAACAATGCGTCTACAAGGTTAGGATGGTCCCTGTGCTTGGTGCAGATTGTAGGTGTAGCTGTATGGTCGGGTTGTAGATATTGCTAGAGACAGTTGATGATGTGGACACATTAGTTGTAGAGGCTGGATGATTGATGTCCCGGTTTATTCTATCCTTGGTTAACTGGATGTGTTGATGTGGCCTTGAAGTGTTGGTGCTATGCCAAGCTAGTTCGTAGACTAGATGATGCAGATGCTGTTGCTTGGTTGCACAGGAACAGCTGCTGGGTTAAGCTGGAGCTAGTCTGCAGTTGGTGCAGTTGCTTGGTTGCACAGGAACAGCTGCTAGGTTAAGCTAGAGCTGGTCTGCAGTTAATGCTAGTGCTAGTGTCGTTGTCTCACGATATATGCCAGGAAGGTGTAGTGAGGAGACCAACTTTAATCTCGGAAGACTTTCTGAGATTAGCTCTGAGAAGAGCTGTTTGAATGAGATGGCTGCTGTGATTGGTTTGGTAGGCTGTGCTGGTCTGTGGCTGTGATTGGTTGGATTTTATATTGTCTGCTTTGGCTGGTGGTAAGGATGCAGACTCCACATTTGGCAGTTTGGTTAGGTGGTGAGGATGCAGACCCCATGCTCCTGGGAGAGGAAACAGATACCTCTCCTCCAGGCTCAGGTGATCCCGGCTGCCAACCTGATTTTTGGTTACTACCTGTTGTGTTAATATAGTATCGGCCACTACCACACTGCTGGGCCAAGTGAAATGTTTCTGTACACAGGAAGTTCCTTTGTTAAATATAAGTAATAATGAAATACTTCATTATACTTTGAAGAGGAACTTTTAAATATAATTTATTTTATCTTGTGGTTATAAATTTGTTTTCAAAAGGCTAGCAGAATTAAAACTTTTGGCAAATAGTTCTTGTGTTTGTAACAGATGTTCTCTCATTACGTATGTATAACGATTTTGTTGTCAGACATCATGGATGACTCATTTTTTTTCTAAACCAGAGATTTTAGACATCGTAGTTGGCACAGCTATGATATTCTTTATACCATCTTTGTTTAAAACTTGCAATAATATAAAAGAAATTTCTGAAATCCTTGTTTTAACTAAGGTTTGAACTTCACCCACTAAGAAATAGTATGAATATCCAACCTACCAAAGGAAGTTCCAGTAAAGTAGTGGCTAATGTGCTGGACTGTGACAGTACTAAGTGAGTTCAAACTCCAGTTGCACTATTACATTCAGACAAGTACCTTTGAGGAAAGGCATGAACCCTCTTATCCCTCCTGCTATGGGTTGAATAGAACTGCTACTATTCTTCTACGAGGATGACTTTGGCATTAAATAACCTATGAAGGTTGATATGCCATTAAACAAAAACCAAACCAAACCACCCTACCAATTTCAAAGTTACCATTCACTTATAATTTTTGCTTCAATTCAAAATTAGTCCATCTCTTGTCTGGAAGATGAATTTTTTTTTTTTTCATGAGGAGGCAACATGAGTGACATGGTAAAAGGCATGATGGTAGATTTCTTTGCTTAATATACAAAATGCAGAACTCTACAAAACAAAACCAAAGAACATTTGCTAAGAAGTTAAAATGGACTGTGTTTATTTTCTGTAATTAAACACACACATATTTGGTTCCTTCATTTCTGTTTAGGGTACCTTTGGTGGTGTAATGGTTTGCAACCTTGACTAGTAAACCAACACAAGTGAGTTCGTGTCTCATTGGGTGCCCCATTTAATCGGCCTTGTGCCACAACGAAGAAAAGAGCTTCGTAAATTACAAAAGTTGCTGAGTCATCAGGTATTATCTTTTAGATTTCTTCCTGAACAGAATTCACTGTTTTAATCATAGATATATTATGAATTATATATGATATAACCTTAATACAATTCTCTATATTTTAATTTCTGATAAAGATGTAACCTTCCTAACTGAACTTTAATATAATATTCCAGAAAATATTTATATTTTTTAGCTCTTTTGAGGCTACTGTTACTCATAACAAAAAATATGTAAAATTTTGAAAGTTGATTCACAACAGCAAAGAAGGTAAAAAAGAAAATGCATTTTTTATTTCAGATAAACATTCAGCCAAGATATTTTTATAACATAATGAGCAAATCCTGTGCCACATTTGTTTTAAGTAAAAATATATTCCTTGTAGAAGCAACTCAGTTTTTTAAACAAAATTAGATATTCTTCACAAACATAAAAAAAAATATGAATGGCTTGGATACAAATTTCAAATTGTGAAACAGCTTTTTAAAATTTCTAAAAATATCACAAATTATGCAGTAAGGATTCCAATATGGCATCCTCCCCATCAAATTTTTCACAAATCCAACATGGTGATAAGACAGCATGAAACTTTTTCAGATATTTGGCTATATTTTCTCCAACAAAATTCTCTATATCAGAATGATTTTCCCTGTTACCTTTTAAAACCATACAAATGAATAATTAAGAGGCATTACCAAAGTGATTTCTAGTCAATAATGTTGTTCATCAGACATTAAACAAAAAAAACCTACCTTAATGCCATGTTGATTGAAGAAGGTATTTAGGCACTAATAGGACAAGCACTTCAACAATCCTGAGAGTTACTATAGGTAAAAGTAACATAGTAGTGCTGGTAAAAAATGCACAGTGTTTTATTTATATAGTAATCATGTATATAATGACCTATTTGAAATGAAGAGGAGTCCCCATAGCATAGCGGTTAACATGCTGGATTGCAACATCATTGTAAGCAAACTCAAACTTCATTTGGATTATTACATTCACTTTCAGACTAATGCCCTTGAGAAAGGTATGAACCCCCCAATTACCCCAACTATGGGTTAAATAATACGGCTACTGACTTTCAGCAAGGATGGTTGATATCCCATTAAATAAAGAAACCAAAACGGCTCTCAGTGAATGGAAATGTCAACCTCATTAAAAATTCCCTCAGAGTCAATCTTCTATCCTGTGGATGATAGTTAAGATGGTACATCTCAACTATTTCTGCATTTCTACAAGTGAAAAGCTTCCCTGAATACCTATCTCAATCAAATGATGTTTTTCTTTAACCTATGGGGATTAGAAAAAAAAGAAATAAAAATAAAATAGATAAATTCACAAGTAACATTTTCCCCAAAGCCCTCTAACAGGAAGCAAAATCCACACATACCTAAAAGATAAACTTCCTAGCACTAAAGAGAAACCCTCACTAAGCATTCATGAGTGGTACTGGACAGACTTCTTTTCTCTCAATGGCTGGCAGGGTAACACACATGCTCACTAAGTCCTTAACTTAGCTGGAGGTTGTGTGGTCTTGTCTGTTAAAAATACCTCACTGAAAACACCCACTGGACAAACGACTAACTTCAAACTTTTAGCACCAAAAAGGACTCTAATATATTTCAACACAGTGTCTGAGAAACGGGACTACTTCTACTGTTATAGGAAAAAGTTTTCACCACAGGATAGTTGTTAAGCCTGAAAATAATGTTTGAGTTAAAAGGCATCCTTGTCTCTTTCCTTCCATCTTTAATTCTCTTGCAGCCTTCCACAGACAAAGAAGATGAAAAGTTAATTGGGTAAGAAGAAGAAAAAGGAGTCAGATACAGAACTCAAAATCCTCCCTATAGACCTCAACAACTGACACCACTACAACTACAAATGAATAACCAAACTTTCTTTTACCCCATAAACCCATTATAAACTAATTTCTTTAATTTTCCAATTTATAAGGAAATTACCTGGCCATTGGCTTAATGAGTAGAGTGTTCGCCTATGGTTCGGTAGACTGAGGTTCAATCTCAGGTCGAGTCATACCAAAGACTCAAAAACATGGAATTTGATGCTGCCTTGCTTAACACTCAGCATTATAAGGTAAGGATCAAGGGCAAAGTGGAGCAAGCCAAGGAAAGGAGTAGCGCCCTTCCCTACACCTCGGTGTAGTAGCTATTGAAAAGGGAGCTTTTGGGTTCTCTTGACTAAAGGGAGACAACTTTACTTATTATAAGGAAGCACATAAAAATGGATAGTAAAAACACTGAAACATAAACTCAATTACTGTATATATGAATATAAATTTTATTAATACAAAATACAATGTTTCACAATTTTTAAACAAAATAATTGGGCAAAAAATCAAAGACTAAAATAGAGTAATAGAAATTATATTTATTGAAATGTAAAGGGATAAAATTTTAGGATCTGCAATCAATTAGTCTCAAACATGAACCAAAAATGCCAAGAGGAACCTCGAGTACATACTCCAGATGTCTGCTGCAAAAATCTGGCTGACAGACTCTTGAACCCTGGTAACATTTTTGTGTATTTGAATTTTATCAGAGACCCAGATGATGAGGAACCCATTGCTCTATGACCTTTATAAATACCATGAGCTTCAAAATTCTTCATCAACTTTCCTTTTTTGGAAATGCATGGAAATTGAACTTCTTTCTGTATCTTGCTTGAACAATCTTGAAGAATTCATTTTGTTATACATCTTCACAAAAAAATCTCCTTCTACTCCATCATCCAAGGAATGTTTCACTATATTTGGTTAAATATATCAAAATGTTAACTCTTTCCCAGCAATAATCTGAAAAGAGAAAATGAATTAAGTCAACAAAGAATATCTGAGAGGCTGTTGCTTTGTTTCAACAATTGTGAAACATTCTGTATTCATTAAATAAACCATTTAAATATTCAATGAGATTTTCTTATTTATTTTAACAATCTTCAAACAAAGACGTTGTGTTAGAATTGGTTAATAACATAGTTCATGTCCATAAGATTCTTTCGGCATTTCAAAGGTCTCAGAACCAGTTTTGCCTTGGTTTTGGTAAAATCTAAAGCAAATTTGTTGATCAATATTGTTATATTCATGTAAGTATTTACCAATCTTTTTACACGAGCAGGATGTGACACAAGGTCAATTTTTTGTGGAGTTTAAAAGATTTAAATTCTGAGTTTTTCTTCTCCTAGTCTGGTTGCTGTACCAAGAGTAAAGACCCCAATCTGTCCAACTATTTTACCCATAGCTGAAAGGGGAATAGTTTTCATACTTTTCCCAAAGATATTAGTGCTATATGAAACGCAATCAGTCTCATCCAGGTTTTGAACTTGGCTCGCCGTGTATATTTCAATGATATCTATTACACTACGAGTGCCTGTTATATTCATGTTTGGTAATGCAAGTGAGAAGAAAAGAGAAAGAGAGTGAAAGGGGTGAAATCGATTTAACCTGGAATTTTGTACTTCCAGTTAGATGGCAGGGTTGGAAGAAATATTTTGGTTTCTTTGTTTATGTTGGATGTCCGATAACTCCAACTATTATCTCTTCTTTGTTTATCTTTTTTCTGTTCCATAATTCCTCAATAAAGTTTTCTCCTCTCTACATGATGCACATGTCTCGAGCCCTGGTGACTATGATGTATCTAGCCCACCCGAAGGTGGACCATCCAAAACTGGAGGCTTACAGCCCTAAGTCTGCCTTTGCTGGACAGAGCCTGCCAGCTGTTTGCAGTTTAAGGAGTACTACTTAAATGAGGTAGAGTTTCTCTTTAGTGTCGGTAAGTCTCCATGCGCTGCTCCTACTTTCAGTCAGAAGTTTCTGGGAACTGCTATACTTTTGGATTTTTTAAAAAAATTTTTATCTTTTTAAAAAAAAAAATTATCTTTATTAATCTTTACATATCGTAGACATGTGGTGAACTGAAAGAATAAAAACTGAACTATTATAGAACATTAGGTGTTATTTAGATTATAGGAATTTTATCGACCTCCCATATGAGATCAGAGAACAAAACACCAAGATACGTTTTGAAATATACGTTTATATAAATTGTACTTATTTTTCAGAAAAGAAAAAAATGTTACTTATCATATTCCTTTAGCGGTTAAACTTAACTTGATGGAACAAATTTTCAATCAGTTTCAGTGAATAGTAATACTTATCTGGAGGCGATCAGTACTTCTGATGTCTGCTGTGTCTCGATGAGGCAATAGAATTACACCTGTTTGGTTCGGTCTTCGGTGGTATGAATCCGACTTCCCACCAAGCCAGAATACGGCACAAAGCCATTTAATAGTGAGGACCGTTCTCGAATCAAGACTTATGCGCAGCAGGTGCAAAAGATACTTGGCCCAGTCGGCATTCTCCTAATGTGGCACCTCAGATGCCAAGGAATAAACCCAATCCTGCAAAGTAAGTAAAGTCCTGGGTGAGGACTGAGATCAAGAGTTCAAAAAACAACTTAAACAACTACCCACTGGGCATTCGTGCCATGTGGGCCTGCTCTGAGGCAAATGCGCTGTTTTGGTTCGGTCTTTGTTGGCGCCTGATTTTGGGTCTAACACATTATTACCAGATGAATAGACTCTTCCATCCCTTCCAAGGATATAAGCAACTTAGAAGAGATGATCTATATTTTTCAATTTTTTTTCATAATTTGATAGGATCAAGCAAGCGTTCACAATTTCAGTCTGTGATGCTTTCTGATTGGCCAAAAAAGTGATTTCTCACTATTACGTCTGCAGTAGTCAGATAGTGACTTTGAACAGCCTCCAGACTGTTTTATTATTTTTTAACATAATAATGAGTTATGAATCATAAGAAAATTTGATGAAGAGTGCAACAGCATTTTTTTGCCACGAGAAAATTCAACACATAAAAAAAATGAAGACGTGATCACAGCTAAGCAACTTATACAATAAAATTTGCAATGTCACGAGAACAGTTTTGACCAGGCATGGGCATTTTTTTTTTCTCAAAACGAGCAATATGAGACATAGTTTACCAAGAAACTAACAAAGGTATTTTTGTACCCACTGTGATTTGAGCTTTGGCTTGTGTCTGGCTCCCACGAAAAAAGACCTCGTGCCACACTCTGTCTTGGTGGGAAGACAGACAGAATACTCAATAACTACAGGGCCAGTGACTCCATCTTGATAACGCGGGCTTGTCCTGCTCCTGGTTTTCGGTGGAAGACTACATGACTTTCGCACCAGATGGGTGTTATTGGGCTAAATCACTTGGTCTCATGGGACCTTCTCTTCAAGCTATATGTGTCATATATCGGCCGAGAGGGAAGTCGGTTAAATAGCCAGCGACAGGACAAATGAACACTCGACAAAAGTTCTCTCTCGTAGCCACGAGACATACTTTTTAGCTACATGAACATTCGAACACCAGACCAAATTTCCATCTCGTTATCATGACACCAGTCAACAGTGATTTCAACCCTTCAAAAAATATTCCCAGATGTGGCAAAAGTAAATCTTACCATTTTTCTGTCTGTCCACTGTCATGACATGAGTTACCTTCCCTTGGAAGAAGCAGTTACTTCCCTAGTTTAAATAAATAGAGGTCATCGTCAATATACACACACAGTGTATCCAGCGTTGCGCTTGTCGCGGCCTGCTTACAAACATAAACACATCGGATTACTCGCTCGCCCTAGAAAAACAACATCCGGTTACGATCGGAAATGACGAAGCCCTTTTTACGACCTTGACTACTCTTTACAGCTAAAAAAAAGGGATAAATGAAAATTAACAACAATTACAGAATACTTCTGCCAGAAATAACTCAATAAAAATGTATAGCGGTTTTGATTGAATTACACTATTGTTTTTGGGCACACAAATGAATTACGAAACTATTCTTTAACAACACACAACGAAAGTTCTTTATTTGCAGCTTTGAATATAGTTTGTTCTTGGTGCTGCAAGACTCGTGGTGGTTAGGCTTGTTGGATGTTTGAGACGAAATGGCTTAGCTAGATATTGAGATGGCAGCGTGTTGTTGGACGTGTGAGGGAAGTATTCAAAGTCACCATGTAATTTTGTGTGTCTGGTGTTTGGGGAGAGTAGGCGTTATCTCCATTAAAGTGGCCCAGAGGTGAAATGGGAGCTAGTGTGTCGAGAGCGGAATAAAGGCATCGCATCGACATAGCCAATTTTGGGGTGACATAAAGTTGTGCCTGTGCGAGGCATGTTGAATGCGTCTAATTTATATTCGACTGGGATTCCTTGAAAGAAATCCATAAATTAGATGGTTCCCTCGTTGAGTGTCCATGTTGCTGCTGCTAGTGTTAAAGCCACAGTGAGATGTCCACACTGGGTGGCTTGTTTAGCTAAAAAGCATCGCTAAGCAGGGACGACCAGAGACACGTCTGTTCTGGTCGCCGCCTCAAGCCGAAGAGAATGTGTTTGGCCGCTCATCCGTTTTGCTAGCTGGAAATGAAGGTCCGGGCTGAATAGGATATGTCATCCTGATTGGGTGAAATTCAGCGTTGAATTAAATAGCGCGCCAAAACAAAATACGAGATTTTTCTCTTCTCTACAAATGGAAGTAATTATCTTCGCAAGCCTATATCAGGCGAATGAAGTACTTTATTTCTACACCCATTTTTTATGGAAGAACTTTCTATTTATGTACCCGGCAGAGTGGCGCTGCATTCCCTTTATACTAAAAAGGCTTCTGTGGTGAACTCTCAGGAGCCCGTTTGGGCTCCGCAAAGGAACAATGGCAGACTTGTGGCCGTAAGGCTCCCAGTTTCGGCTGGACTACCTCCAGGTGGGTGAGCTGCAACATTGACTCCTTTGTCCTCCATGTATAGCACTAGACCTTGCTGTCTAGTTCAAGCTATAACCCGACATAGGTGCCCGGACCCACATTTGGGTTCATGAAACTGCTTGCCTCATTAGACCCACATTGAACATAGTGGGTCAATGAGCAGCACAGACCAGCAGGGTTCGAGCCTTGGCTCGTTCCTGACCTTCCCCTCCCCCCTTTATCCCCACTTTAATCGGCCTTCGGGCTTTTGTCCTAGTGTCAAGCCTTGTCTGGTGGGAGACATTGGCAAAGTCTCACGACACTCTCAGGAGCCGCTCTCAGACCGGGCTCCGAAATGCTGAATCCTACATCTAGTGGTTGCATTCGCCTTCCCATCACATCGATATGCACAAAAGGTCCCTTTAAAGACCATAAGAGGTCTCCTTCTGTGGGTTAGAGTATCTTTGACAGTCCTAAACGACCAGTCGAAGTAGGACTCTAAGACCATCCAGTCTGAACCATTCAGTCGGTTCCACTCGTCTGTTTGGCTGCGCAGCACTAAAGACATGGGTTAGCCTTTAGCTACTGCTTCACTGTCTGCGCAGCGCTAAGATAACGCCAATTTTAGCCGCGGCCTCTGGCCTTGTTCGCTCGACAGTGCAGAGCTTTGGCATGGCAAAGCCTTAGCTACCATTCCAATACGTCCACATAGCTTTGGCATGGCACAGCTATAGCTACCGTCTGATACATCCGCATAGCTTTGGCAGGGTATAGCCATAGCTACTACCTCTGACACGTCCGTACAGCTTTGGCGTGGTACAGCCTTAGCTAACGTCCCGATACATCCGCACAGCTTTGACACGGCAAAGCCTTAGCCATCGTCTCCAATACATCCGCACAGCTAGGGGGACGACAAAGCCCTAACTTCACCGACTCGTTCGCTCAACCTTGTATGTTCTAAAGCCTGGCAAACCTTAGCCACGGTTTCCCCAACTGTTCACTTGGTCTGTAGTACTAAGACATGGCTCAGTCTTAGTTGCCAGCTCACCCGACTCTATGCGACCAAGCTGCCAACACCGATTTCGACCAGGACGCTCCAGCAATGCAGCATCCAGTTCACGTACAACTCGCTGTTACAGACTACCCTAGCATTGTAACATCTGGCCCACATGCGACTCACTGTACGGGCTAGCAACTACAGCGACGCACCCCCGGTTATCCCAACGTACTGTTAAAACCGAGATTTCGATTAACCAACCATGACCAACACCAGCTAGCGGCAACGATCGCCCTGCTGCATTCAACAACTCGACCGACCTCAGCTTCCCGCAACGATCGACCAGCTGTATTCTACGACTCAACCCACATCAACTACCAAGAACGATCATCCAGCAGTATTTTATGACTCGACCAATGACAGCTACCCGCATCAAACATCTAGCTGTATCTCCACGACTCGACCTACGCCAGCTACCCGCATCGATCATCCAGCTGTGCACATCTCCGACTGGACCATATCAGCTACCGACATCACCCGTCTAGCTGAAGACACAAATACAACTGCCACGGACTTTACACACACGTTTGTAATTCCGACAATAAATTGTCACTTCGCCTTTGTTTCCTTCATTGTCTTTTGGCTTTTCTTACTCATACGCTTCAACTTAAAACATTTGCGGGGGCGACGTGCTTATCGGCCCCGCAACACCCTTTTGTCTATCGCCTTTCTTATTTTCCTACTAACAAAAACTATAACATCCACTTTCTTTTGGAACCACCTTAATCAGATTTCATATATCTCCACCTATCCACACACACACACACACACACAGAGTCAGCAGCCAAATATATACTCACACACGCGCACACATATACATACATTATATTGCCTGATACTAACTCTTAACAACAAGAATTTTGACGAATTTTTGGTTTCTTACGACCACAACTCGACAAAGTAAAACTTACTTGTTAAATACAAATCTTCACGTGTCTATAAATGTATAATTATTTCAATCTGGTTTTCTTCTTGTCTACAAAAAAAATTTGAGGGTTGTTTCCTAAGTTTGAGTTATGATTGTGGAGAAGACACTCGAATTTAATTTTTTTCCTTTTTAATCTTAGTTATCATCATCATCATATCGTGCTAGTAGCACGGATATCCCTGACCCTCTCTCGCCACTCCTCCCTATCGTTCATCGCCCTAGGTAGGTCTTCAGGACAACATCCTGTATCCTCACATAGCTGCTGAATGTACGTTCGAGCTGGTCGCCCTGCTTTTGCGCGGCCATGTGTGGGGATACATAAGAGTACATCTCTTATGAGTTCATCTCTGCTTCTCCAGCAGTGTCCTGCATGTCTGGTTCGTCTAACTTAACCTTAGTAGACTAAAACATTTTTACTAAAGACCACACGCTTAAGCATTTGTCTTTAAAATAGGAAATAGTTGATTTTTCTCTTCGGTAAGAAGATCTTTTCTATTAAAAAAATGAAGTTTTTTGTATAATTGTTACTCAAAAAACTGCTGTTCTGATACATTACGGAATAATTAAAAGAAAAAAAAGAACACTTGAAAAATCAGTCAATCAATGTATCGAAGAAAAAATTGAATATTTTCATAATCCGTGAATTAAAATTTTATCAAAACTATTTCTCTAAATTACAGGTGCATATTTTAATAAACATAGTTTTAATAAACATAATTTTTCAAGGCGAGCCATTCAGAAAATACCGCGGGCCGCAATTTGCCCATGACTGGTCAAGACGAATCTGCCAGGATAAGAAACTCATTAAACCAGTCTCAGTACTTTTTGAACGCCCCTGTATTCAAACAAAGCAATTATAAAAATCAAATTTGATAAGATAAAAATGACATTTACAGAAAAATAATCTTTTACTTTATAGTTTTCTAAATCTAGTAAAACATCTATTTAAAAATAACATGAATTAACTTAAATGTTCAAATTCAAGTTATTGAATATTCATTATTAATTTCTTCTTGCGGTTTCAGTTACAAAATGGAAAATATCGCTGTTGTTGCTCGATTATTTTTTGTTTCACATTTTTTTTTTTTTTTGCTTTCATTAAAACTCCTCATTTCCCCTTCATTTGGAGAAATATTTCAAGGACCAAATTTAATTATTTATTAATTGCATAAACAAATTACTAAACTTATTTTTATTTAACAGAAAAGTTCGTATTTTCTGTTTGAAAGAAAAAAAAAAAAAAAGGAAAAAAATGATTTTCTCAAAATAATAGGAAGTTTGAATAATTTTTCTTTAAAAATTAATTTAAAATCTCTCTTTGTCTTTCTGCTTTCCCCCCTCTGTCTTTCTTTCTCTCTCTCTCTCTCTCTCTCTCTCTCTCTCTCTCTCACACACACACACACACATACACACACACAAATTGTTCATCATACGAATTGATCCAACCAAAGTAAAAAAAAAAATTAATTAAACTAAAATCGAAAGATCAAATGATCATAAATACATTTTTGTTTATATTAACGGAAAGTTTTATGATTGATTGTTAAGACGTTTAATAGGGTGCCTTCATATAGTAAACCGAATTCGTAACAGTTCGGAAATTCCTGTAAGTCCGTTTCCAAATTTTCGTTTAAGTAAAAAAAAAGTGTTGTTTTTTTTTTCGGATAAAAATTAATCTAACATTTTTATTATTTTCTTAATCAATTATTATCCCGGTTATTATGTTTCTTAATTTCTAAATATTCAAAAAAAAAAATTAATTTAAAAAATCCCATCATTCGTTTAATTCCATTACGTGTATGTTGTTAAGGGTATTCATTTTTTTTTTCATACCGTTTATTTTCTCATCTGTACCCTAGAGATTTAATTTCCGAAAAATGGACAATTCTCCTTTTCAAAATGTCCCTTGTACGCCTCTCCTTTCTTCCAAAAGACAGTCCAATTATTCTCCAGTTGCTGTCGTTCCTCAATCGGTTACCGCAAGTTCTTCGGCAAAATGTCTTTGGTTTTCGACATCTCTTCCTAAAACTCCCACACCTCTTTTAACTTCGACACCAAAAAGATTAAACGCCAAATTTCGGGAAGTTCCTTCAATGAATGAAAAATCTTCTCCGAACATGAAGAAAGACAGGATATGCCCCGATTCTTTAGAAATATTTCTGAGAAATACAGAAAAAGATCAGCAAGTTCCGTGTAGTCCATCATCCAATGGCTACCCTTCTTCGACTTTGGGTCTTTCTTCATCGAAAAACAGAGAAGAACTTTCGAAAAGCAGAAATTTGACGCTTCTTCCCCAAATGAAAGAGAAAGTGGATCACAGAAAAACTCCAAGGGACAATTCCAACTTGGATTTATTCGACAGAGATGATTTTTTCTTATAACTGAGTTAAAATCGCCCAATTAAAAAAAAAGGAATTTCACTAATTCCATTGCTTGTTCGATAAAATTTTTTAACACTAACACTAACTCATGCAACACAATATTTATATATATAAAACCATCTGCCTTTTAAAGGGTCTAATTGTTGATAATTAGAAAATTAATAGTCTTTTCTAGAAGTACCAAAGTTTCTTCTGTATTCATAGTTTGGGGGAGTCTCCCTTGTGTAATGGCTAAGGTGCTGAACAGCAACTTGTTATGTTTTCAGTTTCGAACTCTTAGAAAGTTTTGGAAATTTACTAAGCTTCTTGCTTAGATGTGGCACAAGGCCATATGAAAGAGGCACCCAATGAGACTCGAACTCACTCATGTAGGTTTGCTAGTCGAGCTTGCTAACCATTACACCACCAGAGGCGCCCACTCTTAGAAAGTTTTGAATTCCCTTATCTCCTAGCTTTGGTTTAAATAGTATCACTGCTGTTCTTCTACAATGATAACTTTGGCATTAAATAAACCACGAAAGTTGAAATGCCATTAAACAAAGAAACTAAACCAAATTCATAGTTCTGGAGTAAATATGTCAGAAAACAAAATTTGGCCTTCATAAACTATAACGTCCAAAACTAATTTTTTATTTCAGAAATTAAATTTAAAAAAATGCTCGAAATAAACCACTTCTTCAGTCTCATAGTAGTTACATTTAAGTGTTTCAAATTTATATGTATATATATATATTATTATTATTATTATTATAGTATTACTTCATAAATATTGTAATGCTAATTTTATTTGAGTTTACTTGCTACATCTAAGCGAAAAAAAAAGAAGCTTAGAAAATTACTATTTCAGTTTGCTTCTACAACGAGGAAATTTCTTAGTACTGAAACTAGTGGTAGGCTTCCAAGTAGTATTAATTAAACAAACCTTTATTATAACAATTAACAAGTTATTAATAAGTAAAGTTGGTGACCGTTGTCGAGGGCAACCCGAAGGCTCCCTTTCAATTAGAAGGGCGCTACTCCTTTCCCTGGGTTACTCCATTTACCCTTTATTCATAACCTTAACATGTTGAGATGCAAGGCAGCATCAACTACCATTTTCTTTTGAGTTTTTGGTATGATTTGGCCTGGGATTGAATCCTCGTCTCCCGGGCCATTAGCGAATACTCTACCCACTAGACCAATGTGTTAAATGCTATACGATGATTTTTTACAAAAAGAAATTTACATGTAAATTTGTAAGAGTTCTTTAATTACCACTTTTTTTTGTTATGGTAACACAACGCTTGCTTGCTTTGAGTGAGGCCGAGTGTACTTCATGTTACCATTAAGTATTTTCTTATTACTAGATAGATAGATAGATATTGGGTTTTATGTATTCAGTAAATTAAACATAACGAAAATTGATAATTGTGTTTTATAAGCCGCCATAAGCTTGACATTTTTTCTTAACATTGTTACTACACATCTTCAAAGGTGATGGAAATAAAATCATTTGGTTTGATAAATAAATAGATGTTTTTTTTATTTTTTTTTATTGAGGCGATGGATTCAATCATACATTCATCTGAGCGAGTGCTCCAAACAGTTTTCCCCTTACTCACCTGGCACAAGGTCTCTAAAAGTGTTGGGATTTTGGGGTTTTTTTTTTTTTTTGGTTTGGTTTTACTTTTTGTGCTTCTGTGATGTTATTGAACTAATTTATCAATTTCCGTATTGTTATTTATTGACCTATTCCATTTATAATTTATTTTAGAAAAAAGTTCCTTAGTTCATGATTATTTAATAATATCCTAAAAAAAGTCAATGATATGCTATAGTACAAAGAACTGTTTTATCACCGTGTGTGTGTGTGTGTGTGAGAGAGAGAGAGAGGGGGGTTAGTAAGGCATGAAATAACTGTTTTTTTTATAACAAGTGTGTGTGTCTCAGAGAAAGAGAGAGAGAGAGAGAACAATAAACACAGCATAAAAGAACTTATGAAATTCGGTGTGTGCGTGTGTGTTTGTCTCAGAGAGAGAGAGAGAGAGAGAAATAAATAAGGCATGAAAGAAACTGTTTTTTATAACAAGTGTGTGTGTGTCTCAGAGAGAGAGAGAGAGCACAATAAACAAGGCATAAAAGAACTTTAGAAATTCGGTGTGTGTGTGTCTCAGAGAGAGAGAGAGAGAGAAATAAATAAGGCATGAAAGAACTGTTTTATAACTCAATGTGTGTGTGAGAGACAGAGAAAAATAATTATTGCATTCTTTACGTTATAAAAGTCAATCAGTCACCAAGCCATGTACCGTTTTAAATAAACATAACAACTGCGACAATTTTATATAATATTTATAAAGAATCAGAAAAGCACTATTAGTAAATTTAAAAAAAAAAACTTCCCTTAAGGCAAAAGAGGTCAAGATAAATAATTTTTTAAATGGAAATTATTCTTTAACAAAAACAGTGGATTGTATTTGGAACATTCTTGTCTTATTTGTGAAGAAATATTTTGCCCTCACAAATGGTTTTGTAAAAGTTCTTTTTATTTTGATTGTACAATAGCCAAATCATGAAAATTTACATCAGTATTGTTTTAAAGTACAAAAGATGATACAGAAATGTCATACTTGCATTCACCATTTAGATAAGAGTAAATTTTTGTCATATGCCTCATTTATTTTTCATTTACATTATTAAGTTGCAAAATAACTACTCACAGATGGCACACCAGCAAGTGGTTGGAAAAGGGAAAGACTGAAAAAAAATATGACTGTTGACCATAGCTAGTTGAAGATGTTATTTTGGGATTTAACTGATCAATTAAAAAAGAAGTACTGAAGCTAGTAACTAAAACTTATTCTTATCTGGACAGTAATTGTATGATCTCTCTCTCTCTCTCTCTCTCTCTCTCTCTCTCTCTCTCTCTCTTTGTACATTAAAACAATATAAATCTTTATGAGTAGGCTATTATTCTGTTCAAAAACTATTTAGTTTTCAAGCTCTAAGTGTGATATACTATTTTCTTTTTTTGTGGAACAACAGCATTTGATATTTTTTGTGAGATTGTAAAAAAGCAAATATGAGTACCAATACAGATTTTGCCACTATCACTTGCATAAACAAATTTGTATTTCTAGGGTGTGTCCAAAATTTTGAAATATTTGGGTAATGTGAGGTACAAAATCAGCAGCTCTGAATGCCTTGTAGATGTTGTGAAGATAACAAAGTACACTGGACTGTGAGATGCCATACTCGCCTGATACTCTCTAAGTGCTACTTACTGGATTTGCTTCAATGACTTGGAGCACGGTCTCAAAATCTACAGTTTTAGCCCTACCTGACATTGCCTGATTTTTAAAGTTCTTACATCCTGAGCAAAATTTCTCAAACCGTTTGGTTACTATACTTAGATCAACTGCACCTTCATCTTTCATGTAACAAATATTTTTGATTGCATCTGTGATGTTATTGCCTAATTCAAATTCATAAATCATATAAATTCCTACACGTTCATCTGTGTGGCTTTCAAATCACATACAGAGCAAAACAATGCACATGTCAGCACATCAACTACCACTAATACTACCAACCACAGCAGGTACCTTCCACGACTTGAACTGCTTGTGTCACATGATAGATATACTACAAATTAACATGTACCAAAATATTACAAAACTTTTGACTTACTGCAGTATAGCAAAAGAGAAACTAAACATACTTAATTTAATTAATAATAATTATAAATTAGATCTTTTCTAAATATATGTCTCCACATAATCTAAGTATCTTTAAACATTATTCAATCATTGAATTACTTAGACTGATACAGTCATCACTGTTATTTTGGTCCTGTTTTAATTAGTGTCCTCTCTCTCTCTCTCTCTCTCTCTCTCTCTCTCTCTCTCTCTCTCTCTCTATATATATATATATATATATATATATATATATATATATATATATATATATATATATATATATATATATATATATATATATATATATATATATATATATATATATATATATATATATATATATATATATATATATATATATATATATATATATATATATATATATATATATATATATATATATATATATATATATATATATATATATATATATATATATATATATATATATATATATAGGTGCCCATGGTGTAATGGTTATCGTCGCAGGATATGGACACGGCGACATGAGTTCAAATCCTGGACCTGACTGATTGCATTTCACATAGCACTAATACCCTTGGGAAAGGTATGAATCCAATTATTCTCCCTCTAGCTATGGGCAAATAGTAGGGCAGACTAGGTTCTTCAGCCTTGGTGAGGCAACTAGTCTAGGAGAAGGGAAACTCTGAATTCAAACCTGTTAAACTCTGCTTAAAAAATTGACCTTGTGTCATATCCTGCCCGAACGGAGGGGTTGGTAAATATGATATGATATATATATATATATATATATATATATATATCGGGTGACCCAAAAAAAACAGAACCCATAAACTTTTTTATTACTTCTACAAAAATATATGGGTTCCGTTTTTTTTTTGGTTACCCTGTATATATATATATATATATATATAACCCTCACATACCTTTGGAGCACTTCTCAGATTCTGCAGTCCATTCAGAAATGTTGATGTTATAGAAACATCAACATGGAGCTGTCAATACTGTTCACGTAACATCACTTCTAATTACAAACATTGATGATGCATTTGTTTATCTTTATGTTTAAAAGGAAAGTTTTAAATCTAAAAAGAAATAGAAGAATAAAAAATACCAGCATATTTTTATGGTATTATTATTATTTACTTATTAGAGTTTTTCACATCAGCATTAGCTGATGGTCTTTCACTGGAGTTTGAGTAACAGCAAGTCTCCAGGACTCTTATCAGTATTCTGGCCATTCTCAATAATGTAGTAGTTTGGCTGGTCTCCTCTTGTCTGCCAAGTCCTCCAGACCCTTTAGTAATCCTTTAGTTGCTGCTCCAAACTCACCAATTATAATTGGTATAATTGTCACCTGCATGTTCCATAGTTTTTTCATTTCCCTAGCAAGGTCGAGGTACTTATCCTTTTTTTTCACTTTCTTTTAGTTTTATTCTTTGGTCAACTGGGACAGTAAAGTCAACAATTTTGCAAGTTCTCTTTTTTTTTTTGTTGATTATTCTTCTGGCCGAGATTAGGTGATCCGTGTGTATGTCAAAATCCCATAGGAGTTTATGTGTGTTATTTTCTAGGAGAGGTGCTGGGTTGTGCATTATTATTATTATTATTATTATTTAAAAATGTTTTTAGTACTTTGAATTGACATCCAACAATAATTGAAAACACTTGAAATATATTGATCAAAAACATATCTACAATGTTTGTAATTATTTTGAATAGAGTGAAGAGTATTAACTGCTTGATGTAGTAGACATATTTCTGTGACTTCACTGCCTATTCCAGAATGGAACCAAAAATATGAATGCTGCTTTCAGTATTTATCCTCTTGTTTGTAGAATATAATGTGACAAACTGACTTTAACAAAGGGTCTGTTTGTATTCACATGAACAATAATAATGTTTCTTTTTTTTTTTTATATATACATCTGGCCCAATGACAAGAACATGCTACACTTCAATCCCAGCATAGAGACCAAGCTCTGATGAGTGTCAGTTTAAAAAGCAGATCTTCAGTCTCACAGCTAGTTACATGGGGCTTCAGCAGTTTTTGACATATAAACTGGGATAAGTATGATTCTTTTACACCGTTTTACTCTAGGTTGAAGCTCTTGGATCATGGAAACTCATGATTGTTTTACCAAAGATAAAGCAATTAAAAACAAGTTGGCTGACTGTAGTCAAGGGCAACCAGAAGGATTCCTCTTCAATAGCTACTACACCAAGGTATAGGGGAAGGTGCAACTCTTTTCCTTGGATTGCTCCACTTACTCTTGATCCATACCTTATAATGCAGAGTGTTAGGTAAGAATGCATCAAATAATATTTTTTTGAGTCTTTGGTATGACTTGACCTGAGATTGAACCTTGGTCTCCTGAACCATTAGGCAAGTACTAACCATTATGCCACTTGGCTGGTTGAGAACATGAGCTTAAATAACAAGTAGTAAAATGGTTGGAAATCTATAAAAGTGTTTAAAAATTTCTTGGCAAATAAATATCACCGAACTGGAGAAATCTTCATGGTTCAAGTGGTAAAAAATGAGACATTCTATCCTTTTAAAAACAGTCTCTTTTATGTTTTAGATTTTTTTATAAACTAATTTTTGAAAAAGTTTTGAAAAAAATTGTTGATGTGCCAAGAAAGAAAAAAATTTTAAAAGATTACCTTTTATTTTTTGTAAATTATTATTTTAAACTTTTTTTTTTTTTTTTTTTTTTACATTTGATAAATTGATTATTTTTCAAAAATTTCAGAAATGATAATCTTGTATAATTATTTTTAATGTCTTTCCAAAACAAGTAAAGATTAATCATTTTATTTTGTTGTTCCCATTGTCCAGAATAAACTTCAGGATTTACCTATTTTTAAACTTGTTTTATTCTAAAAAAAACAAACTTTCAACTGGCAAAAATGTGACAATTAAATTATTATTAGTGATCAAATAGAGATCCTTATAATTTAATGTAATTTGTTCCTTTGTCTTCCTTGTTTATTTACTTGATAAATACATTTTTAAAAAAAGGATATTCTCAACTTTGAATGAATGGTATTTGTGAAATAAGTAATTTTTCTTATGCTTATTGAGTACCTCAAAAAGGATATTCTCAACTTTGAATGAATTATTGAGTGCCTCAAAAAGGATATTCTCAACTTTGAATGAATGGTATTTGTCAAATAAGTACTTTTCCTTATGCTTATTGAGTGCCTCATAAATCTAACTTTGTACCAATTTTTGCTTAGTCCAATAAATATCTTCTGCTTTCTTTTTTTTATGCAAAGCCTACTATCAGTTTTAATGCATTTTATTGCCATATTAACTAACATTTTGCTATTGCCCAGTCAGCTGGGGTTGTAGAATACACTGACTGCATCTCTGCTGAGGGGTAAGTCCCCACCAATGTCCTGGATATGACACTAAACAGTCTGATGGTGAGGTCCCAGTAATGCTGTGCCTTGGGGAATACAGAGCACCCCTTCATTGCCATTGCTCCCAGATTCACTCTGGCCCGGCGTGGTAGCATCTGATAGGGCCCTATCTATGGGTTAAATAGAACTAACGGCATGCTTATGCTGAATTGTTTGATTAAACTGAATAGCTTGAAATAGAAATGTTTTTGACAATTAAACCGTACTGACATTTAAACTGCGTGCTTATGATAAACTGAATTATTTGAAATTGAACTGTTTTTGACATTGAAACTGTACTTACACTAAACCGCTTGAATAGTTTGAAATAGAAATGTTTTTGACAATTAAACTGTGTACTTATGCTAAACTGAATTGTTTGAAATAGAACTGATTATTTACATAAAAATGGATTTGGCATTAAATAACCTATAAAGGTTGATATGCCATAAAACCCAACAAACCAAACCAAATATTTTGCTACTTTGCAAAATTAGTTGTGTAATATCCTCTTTTTTAGATTTGTATTTTGTCTTCATTTTGTCCTATACATTGCTGTGACTAATATATGGTTTCTAGTTTTTTGTTGGATTTTTTTTAGGCTTTCGGAGATGATCTGGTCAGAACAATTCTAACCCTTCTTATATATACATATATAATAAGCATAAAGAATCACCAAAAACCTGACAAAAAAAACAAAACAAATTAGAAACGATATATTAGATACTCATGCAATGCAAAGCTCTTCTAATGAATTGAGCACTTTGGTATCTGGTAAGACAGAATGTAAACAAAACAAAAGTTAATACATAAGGCATTATAATTCCTGAGCTGATGTATGTTGCCTTATGGCTGAGGGGTAAGATACTAAGTCTGACGTAAAGTTGGGTGGGTTTTGATCCCAGCTTGAAGTGTCCTGCGTGTCTAGCCACACTGAAGAGTTGTGATACAATGAAACAGTCTGTCTGTGGATGACTATATATATATATATATATATATATATATATACACACACACACACACACACACATATCAATTATTAACAAAAATATAGTGTTTATAAATGAAATAAATCTTATCACTGTATCATGAATGAAATTTATATCAGAATGATGCAAAAAGAAATCAAATAAGTTTGGGTGGGTATGATTTTATGTAGGTGTAATTTTTCCTTCTTTCCATAAATAACTTTAAAGAAATCCATTAATCAATTAGGACCAAAAAAAAAAGATAATCTTCAAATCCACCTAATCTTGATCAAGATTTCTCTGGTGCCAAAGCAACAATACCTAAGTAGTTTTAATCTTTCCCTCTTTACACACAAAAAATTAATAAAATATCAGAGAGATTAGTGTTATAATTTGGCTCAAATTAATCTTATATTATCTTTATTTACATAATTGCTTCATAAGCTTGTAAAGTCATAATGTTGTTTAAAACAGTAAAGTGTATGAAATGGTGCCTAAAAATTCTTGTCAACTTGTATTAGATTTGTTTCAGCCAATTAAAATAACTGTCTGGATGATAAAAAGAATATTTCTTATGTGTTCGTCTATAGATATTAATGGTTTGCTTTTATTGTTTAGTAGTGCTACTATTTAGCCTATAATTAGGGGGGTAAGGGAGTTCATATCTTTCCTGGGGGTATTAGTCCAAAAGTGAGCATAATTGTGTTTACAATGATGTCACAGTCCAGCTCATTAACCACTACACTATGGAGACTCCTCCCCATAGATATTAATGGGTTCACTTGATGTAGCAAAGGAGTACTAAATATTGGAAATTTATGAAAAAAGATTTAAGAATTGATCTTAAAATATTACTTATATTGATACCTAGTTTCCACCATATCCTTTGAAGAGGTGTTTTAATTGCCCCTAAGGGTTTGAAGTACTTATCTTAGATATTCTTTAAACAAAGTAGATTGAATTATTTAAATTGATTGTATCATTTTTTTTTCTCCAAGCTATGCTGAGGAAAATATTATGGAATAACCTTCTTTCCCAAGCTATGAGTAAATAGTTGGGCAGATTGAGCTCTCTTGGCTTATTTTCAAGTAGAGTTTAACAGATTTTAGAGTTTTTCCTTCTCCTAGGCTGGTTGCCATACCAAGGTTTAAGAGCGCAGTCTAAGCTACTATTTACCTATTGCTCGAGAAAGAAAAGTTGGATGCATACCTTTTTAGTCTTAAAGGTAGGGTGGTAATTTACTAAGCTTTTTGCTTAGATGTGGCACAAGGCCATATGAAAGGGGAGGTAGGTGTTGGAAGTAACAAGAAAGGGAGATAACTCCAAGGTTATTAAGAGTTATCCCACTGGAAATGGGCGCATGCCGCGTGACCACTGATGTCAACAGAGACAATTCAAGATGGTAGACTGACATTGAGCACGTGTGGGTCTCTCTCTCTCTCTCCATTTTCCACAAATTCCATATGTAGAGTAGTGACCCTTAATTATTATTTTATATAATAAAATACTGTTAACTAAAGACATTCAACAAATGCACCACTCGGCATAACACAAACACAACAGTAGGTAAACCAGCTTAGGAGAAGGAAAACCTGAACCTCTCCAAAAAAATAACAACTCCACCCCATAAGAACATACCTGTTATTGGAACTAGTGTTAAGTCCCAGTGACTACAATAGTGGACTGCTTCATCAGAGTAAGTGAGTTCAAACTCCAGTCGTGCCATTAAGTTCATTTTCTGACTAATACCCTTGGGAAAGGTATGAATCGTCTATCCCTCCAGTTATGAGTTAAACTGCATGACTATTGTCTTTCAAGAAGGATGGCTTTGGCATTGAATAACCCATGAAGGTTGATATATCATTAAACAAAGAAACAAAGCTATTGAAACTGACAGACCATTACAGACATGTAATTTCCACAAGAAATTTACAAGATAAGCAGCCATTCAAAGATTAATTCTAACATTTATTTTTATATTAATCAACCTGGTTCTCCAATCAAACATCATGTAGAAAAATTCGTTCTGTCAAAATAAAAATGATAAATTTTAGATGTTGCTTTGGATACAAATTAAAGCACATATATTGGTTAGTGTTTGAAACGAATGTATACATATACCATCTGTTGTTATTGTCTATAAAATGAAACCAGTTTCAAGTTTAGGGATTTTGTTAGGCCTACTCATAATCAACAGATTGATTCAAATAACAGCAGTAAAATCTGTTCCATCGAGAAACCAGTGATTTACCCCCCACACACACACACACACACATACACCCTTTTAGGCATCTATTCATGTGACTTATGTAACACACCAACTTTTTAGTCTATGAAAATGTAAAAAGGTATTTGGTTTGGTTTGATTTCTTTGTTTAATGGCATATCAACCTTTGTAGGTTATTTAATGCCAAAGCCATTCTCCTAGAAGAATAGTAGTTGTACTATTTAACCCATAGCTGGGAGGATAAGGGGTTCATACCTTTCCTAAGGATATTTACCCGAAAGTCAACGTAATAGCGCGACTGGAGTACGAACTCGCATTCTACGATTCCGCAGTCCATCGCTTTAACTATTACACCACGAGGACACCCCCGAATATGTATTTGTATATCATACTTATACTGAACATGTTCAAAGCTTAAAATATATTTGTCTTTTGTTTTGGGGGGTGGATTTTTTCACTGTATAATTGTTGTAGAATATATTTTTAAATAATTTAGTCTGTAACTGGGAAGTAGTAGTACGAGGAAGAGAGAAAGTAATCTTAGCAGTCATAAAAAATGCAATTTCAGAAGAGGCAAGGTGTTGTAACCAAACAAAAAGGTTACTGAATGAGAAATAACCAAAACCGAGGTTGAAAATGAAATGGAAATCTTTATAACATTCACAAAATAAAATACTTGGCAGTGGCATGAAGAAGGTAGCTGTTACTAGCAGTGACTACTTAGTATATTTTTACCCTGTCACAATAGTGTCCAATGTATTTATAAGGAATGGAACATACCCATTAATGTTCAAAGGTAGGGTATATAACACAAGACTATACTATCTGAAAAATATTTTGAATGTAACTGCATTTTGGTGTTAAACTAAGTTCAAACTTGGAAAAATATTACAAAAAAGCATTATTATGAAGGAAATCTCATATTACCAAAAGTCTGCAAGTGTTGCAATAGAGGGATATAGTAAAGTTGGCGACCGTAGTCGAGGGTGACTCAAAGGCTCCCTTTTCGATAGCTACTACACCAAGGAGTAGAGGAGGGCACTACTCCTTTCCTTGGATTGCTCCAGGCTTTACCCTTGATCCTTACCTTATAATGCTGAGTTTTAAACAAGGTAGCCTTGAGTATCATTTTTTGAG
>OY757945.1:39814287-39821787 GCA_963585895.1 Sepioteuthis lessoniana | reverse complement strand
ATTTAAGTATCACTCTGCATTCCTCAAAGTCAGTTCTCATCTCATCCAGCTTCCCTCTGCTATGCTTGGCAAATGAGTGAATAATATTGGCTTGGTTCCAGTGTAGCATAGGACCAAAAAACATTGTGCCTAAAAGAAAGGCATTAGCAGAAAAGAAAGACTCAAAACTTGAATTTCAAGGAACAAAATAGTAGTTGCTTTTATTCTTGGGGACTACAGCGGACTGTAGTTAAAAAAATTTGTTCAAGAGTGTTCTTCCTTGTCTTCTCTTTTTTTTGTCGCTATCAAATGTCTCCTTTCCCTCCATGCACTTCAGCTAGCGTACGTAGAAAAGGTTCACTCTCCTCTTCTTGGCGATGACGGCGGCGTTGCTGTCGTTGGCTTGTTGATACTTTCATATCAGTCGAATTGCTGACAGGCTGGGTATGACATTGGTCGGGGTGTCATGGACCTCTGTTGAACCTGCCAGGAAACCTGTCTTGAACTGCCAAAATCTCGCTACTTGGTTTCCTTATATAGCGATTTGATGGATCAATTCAAAGGTTCAATGATCACCAGTGAAAATAGTAGTGTAGCACGTGAAAGTTCACGTGTGATTATATTAAAATCACGCTTGGACTCTACAAGTCACTCTGCCTGCACGAGCGAGGTTCGTGACATTTTTGATCGTCAGACCCATGTACCCAATGACTGATGACAGCTGATGTGCTCATGCATTCTCCAACCTTGAGACTGCTGCAATTCAATGGTGGCGCCGTTCGTAATATTACACCAGGAGGCCTTCCTTCACTGACAGTTTCTGTTTGTCAGGGTTGAATTCATTGCTTAGAACTCCAAAAGAGGAATGCTGATGGGATCCAACATTTTTTGAATTAGCCATGCATGAGTTTAAATTTGTGTGTGGCTCCCCACAATAAAATGACCTCTGTCAAATCCTGACTGGGGGTGAAGTTGGTTAAATACTTTCTTATCTTACCTGAAACTTCTACTGACAGTGACTCCTTTGTGCACCACAACCACAAAGACAACACTAGAGTACATCCCTTTGGAACCCATGCTGACCTACCATCCACTGTTACTGGTGCCCCTGGTGTAATGGTTATTGTCATAGAAAATAGACACTGCAACAAGAGTTCAAATCCTGGATGAGGCTGATTGTATTTAACATAGTACAAATACTCTTAGGAAAGGAACGAATCCAATTATTCTCTCTCCAGCTATGAGCAAATAGTAGGACAGACTGGGCTCTTTAGTCTTGATTTGGCAACCAGTCTAGAAAGAAAACTCTGAATTCAAACCTGTTAAACTCCATTTAAAAATTGATCTTGTGTCATATCCTGCCTGTGTGGCGGGGTTTGTAAATATATACCACCCATTATTTGTAATTCCCATTCATATCACATATGTGAAATCAAAACCTCATCTTTCTTCCTTTGACTGACTGTCCTAAAAACACAACCATAACATAAACAAAATTCGTAGTCAAATAGACTCTTCTTATATCTGTATTGCCTTTTCTAATACATTCACAAATATACCTTGTTTTTAACCTTTGTTGTTTATCATTCATTTCTTTACTCTCTCATTCTCTCTTTTTCACTCTCTCTTCATCACTCTTTCTTTGTCATCTCTTTATCACCTTCTCTTTGTCACCTTTTCTTTATCACCCTCCTTTTTCTCTCTCTCTCTCTCTCTCTCTCTCTCTCTCTCTTTATCACCCTCTCTTTGTCATCCTGTCTTTATCATCTTCTGTTTGTGCTTCCTCTCTTTATCACCCTCTCTTTATCACCTTCTCTTTGTCACTCTCTCTGTCTCCCTCTCTTTATCACCCTCTCTTGTTCTCTCTCTCTTTGTCATCCTCTCTGTCTTCCTCTCTTTATCACCCTCTCTTGGTCTCCCTCTTTTTATCACCCGCTCTTTGTCACCTTCTCTTTGTCACTCTCTCTGTCTCCTTCTCTTTATCACCCTCTCTTGTTCTCCCTCTCTTTGTCATCCTCTCTGTCTTCCTCTCTTTATCACCCTCTCTTGGTCTCCCTCTTTTTATCACCCTCTCTTTATCACCTTCTCTTTGTCACTCTCTCTGTCTCCCTTTCTTTATCACCCTCTCTTGGTCTCCCTCTCTTTGTCATCCTCTCTGTCTTCCTCTCTTTATCACCCTCTCTTGGTCTCCCTCTTTTTATCACCCTCTCTTTGTCACCTTCTCTTTGTCAATCTCTCTGTCTCCCTTTCTTTATCACCCTCTCTTGGTCTCCCTCTCTTTATCATCTTCTCTGTCTCCCTCTTTATTACCCTCTCTGTCTCCTTTATCACCTTCTCTTGGCCTCCCTCTCTTTATCACCCTCTCTGTTTGTCTCTATCACCCTCTCCTGGTCTCCCTCTCTTTATCACCCTCTCTTGGTGTAATATTTTGACCTTCGACCTGGCCCAAAAATGCTATTCCAAGGTGAGGCACCGGAAGGAAGTGACACATTCCAATGACCAATAATCAAAAGAGATCGTGTGGGCGGATTAAGGCTGATAATATGGGACAAGGTGAAGGTCCCACTGTGCCACTACAGAGTGATGCACCGGAAGAGAGTGACCTCTGAACTGCATAACAGTTATTTCCGCTTGATGACGATTAAACATTCAATTTCAAAGATCGAGTGGGCGTCGAATGATTATATAACTGAGTTGAGTTCCGGTTCCAGTTGAGTTCGGCCAGCCAGAGAGTTGGAGTTCGAGTCTGAGTGGAGTTGCCAGTAGAGTTCCAGACAGTTGGAAACGAGATGTGGTAGGGAAAGCCACACCCAACTGAGGGGACCCTCTGGAACCCCGGTGGAGTTTGGGGTCCAGAGAAGATGCTGATAAGATGCAGTAAAGAAAGCCAGCATCCAGCAGAGTGGGCCCTAGGCCTCCGGTTGAGCAGCCCTAGAGAACAAGAAAGACACAACAGGATGGTCATAACTGTGGGGTCAAAATATTACAGTTTATGTTCGGTCTCCAGCTCCCTCTCACAGTAAAACCCCACACAACCTTTTCGAACCCTTGCAATAAAGTGTGAGGTAAATATTGTTAAAGAAGTCTTCCTGCGTGTGTCTTTATCATTGTGTCTGTCTTTCTTATTGTGGGTTGTGATGCTGTAGATGAGAATATAACATTGTTCTCTCTCTCTCTCTCTTTATCAACATGAACAACATGAAGATGAATAAGACTAATAAGCCTTGATTTGTTTATGTTTTTTTAGAATATCTCCAGAAAAAAATGAAAAAAAACCCTGATTAATCTCTACAAAAAAAATGTCATCTTTGGTTGTCTCATTTTGAATTTTCCTTTTTCTTTTTTCTTTTCTTTTTCTTTCCATAAAGACCAAAGAAGAGTGGCAGCATATTCCCTGACAGCTGCAGCTTACAGTAAGTATATTTTGAGATGCTTGGCCAAAAAAAAAACTTTGTGCCATACTAAAGACAAGTACTTCTTAAGTGGATGAATGATTTCCTCAAGCTATAATGAAATTATTCAGGATGGAAATGGATAAATGAAAGTAGGGGACTGAATGAAGAGTAAATGAAACATGAAAGTTGAAGGATTTTAACTGAGTCAAACATCTATATTTTTTCTATATTTAAAAAAGTACTTTGTATTGCAATAATTGTTACATTTGCATATAAATTCTGAATGCTAAATGTAACAACTGTTATGGGACAGAGAGTGTAAAACATTGTTTTCTTAAGTCCTAAAACTGTTGTCTTATTTGTCTAATTTTCTGAAATGAAGCTTGATAATTATTATTACTTAGAATATTTATTTTCATCATCTGAAGGTTACAGGTTCAATCCCAACAACAGGTAAGACTAGCAAGGAATTGTTACTATAACTTAACACTTGTACCAGGTCATGATTAACAGAATTGGAACAGTCCACCCCCTGTGGTTCAAATAATGAGTTCAGTTTGAGATTCTCTATGGACTCCCGAGTTCGACATGAAACACCTGAAGTAGGCTGAAGGACATAGACAAAATGTTTCATTATAAAAATAAAGATGAGGTCAATAGTCTGATGAATATTCTAAGTAATAATAAGCTTAGCTTAGTATAGTAGAAGGCCAAAAGTACAGTGCACCCAATGAGAATCACACTCACTAATTATGGTTCATTACAGAGAGAGGGAAGGGGAGGTCAATTCCCTTACCCTTCTTTATTTGAATCAACAAGCAATAAGACTGACCGTTAAAATGGTAGGGGAAAGAAAGGGCAAGCTTTCTGCACTCTGTGCCCTTTAGTCTGTTGAACAAAAAAAGTCTAGGTCAATCAGGTGGCGTGACCCGGCGAGGTGGTGGAAGAGGAAAAGTCTGACAATTGGTCCACAGGCTCTTCGTGCCCAAAAGGCCATCATGCTTTAGAGAAATTTGAAGGAGAATTTTAGTTTGGATAAAGCTAGCGTTAGAACCAGATTGCTGAGGTCAACTAGCTCTAGGGAAAGACACTCACCTGTAAAAAAGAGAGAAAGAAATCTGAAAATTGAGAACCAGTCAAAGATGATTACAACTCAAACCATTTTTCCTTCTACAATTCTTAAATGTTGGAAAGTTATATGTATTAAAAAAAAGGAGAGAAACTGTAAAGGTTCTGTTTCATCAATAGTTAAATTTGTTGAATGAACATTGCTACCTGCTTCAGTCTGGCAGCTTAGACACTTTTACTCAAGTAAGAGAAAAAGAAAGAAGGAAAAAAGAGAAAGAAGAAAAAGGACTGTTGAGAGACATTTTTTGTTTGATGTTTTCCTGTTGGCTTGATATTGCCAGTATTTTAAAAAGAAAAAGGAACTGTTTCTTAAATCTCATCATTATTTTTTTAATCATCACATATTAAAATTTTGTTGTATTTTAAATGCACCCTTGTGTTGAAATCATTTGGTTGTGTTATTTCCTCTATCGATTTGTCTCCTTTTGCATGTATCTGTCTCAGCCTTGTACCGCTTTCATTAATTCTAGCTAAACGTCTTATTGCTTCCTTAAACATTACAAGAGAATTTTGGAAATTTGTCTACAGTTAATATTATCTCGCCTAGAAGTTTGTTCTTCCATGATATCTGAGAGGGTAGGATGACAAAAGACATGGTGGTGTATGTGAAAGTGAATTGGCACCCCCTTAACAACGTCTGAGGTCAGTCTAGCCCCGAATTAACCTCCACATTATTTTTCTGTTTATTATACGCCCGAAATAGGAGTCTTGACCGGGATTTATTTTGTGGAGTGTCAAGTGCCAGACTGCCCTCAGCGATTCACATTCTACGTAACAGCCTTCTACAGAGGACAATGACTGAGATATCGATCTCTTCAGGTTAGAGTAGAATTGAATATAACACTAGCTTGTTAACCATTACACATTAAGTTCTAAGACTTGCTTACTTACCTTATGTAGTTATTTACAGCCCCCCTGCACATGACCCCCTGATACCCCCCACCTCAGGAAGATAGGATTCAACATATTGTGACGGCAAATTGACTAAAATCCCAAAACGGGACTTTATTTTTCGCACATGTGAAGATGGGGCAGGTTGGCACTTGATCCCCTATATAATAAGTCCTCGTTCAGAGTTTTTCTCTCAGGCATATAAGAACTGGCATATTACGTGAGGGATTAATTTAGGGCCAGACTGACCGCCGCTGGCAAGGGGTTCCAAATTTCACACTATCCACACACCCACCAGGCTGCTTTCACTTCCTTCCCCAAGATAATGGAAGAATATGGACCTATAGGTTTTAGTCGTAATAATATTATATTGTAGTAGTCGGCAACTCCGGTTTCCCGTGTGATATTTTAAAGGAATTAATAGGACAATTCTAAGCAAGATAACATAAGGCGAATAGAAGCTGAAAAGGAAGCATGAAGTAACAAATTCGTGGAAGAACTGCAAAGAACAAACTTAGACCACGTGGTAACATAAAAATATATGATTCCTTTACTACAGTTATATACACTTTCAAAGTGTCAAAACATATAATAATTGGACAGTCCACGAATATAAATGTCTCTTCTTGACTTTTGTTTTTCTTCAAATTGAGAGAGAGAGAGAGAGTGGTATACAAAATTTGGGTATAAAGGAGAAATGGCCCCAAAGTTACTTATCTTATTTTTCAATGGTGTTCCACTGGGGAATCTTTCTTCTTTCACGGGCTAATAGACTTTATTCTATTTTTTTACACTGGCTTGAAGAACCTGGGGTCCCTCGTGTCTCAGGTATTCTTTTGTCTTCAACCCGGAATACTGGCTATGGTTCGTCTGCCCGCTACGAACCCTGCTCAAAAACTGACTTTCTTATTATTTACTTCCGCTGAGGGGAAGGAGTCCCCACTTCCGTTTTGGGGTCCCAGCCAATCATTTGGCTTCTCTCTTTTCCCCCTTGGTGTCCGGCGATCTGAGGTTACTAAGTACCAACATCTGGTCTCCCCTGTGTGACCCACATTCCTTCCTAACGGTCACTCTTTGACGGCTAGATACTGCTAATTCAAACACGAGGAGTAGTAATTTTATCTCCCTCCTCCCAGTGGGATATCACGTGACACCCTCACCTTTAAGAGAAGAAAGGGATAACAGAAATACCATTAAAAAAAAGGCAATTCATTTCACTGTTCTCTCTCCTTTTCTTTCTCTCCCCCCCTTTTTTTTTCACTTTACTTTTCTTTTATCCCCTTTCTTCATGCTTTGACGAATTCTCTTCCTTTTCCTTTTTTCGTCCTTCGTAATTTTCATCATAGAGGAAGACAATTCTTTTTCTCTTTCTTTCTCTCTCTCTTCCTTTCTTTTTCTTTAATCTTGTCTTCCTTTCCTTTTCTCTCCCTGCCTTTTTGGCCGTATCATGTTTCAACCATAAGAAGGTAAATTCCTTTTTCTTTCCTTCTTTGTCATTTTTGATGACTTTATACTCTTAATTGTCAAGCTTTGTGAAGAAAATTTCCTTTTCTTTTCTCTCTTTCCTCTCTTCGTCACTTGTTGACGAATCTCCTTTTCGTTTCTCTCATATTTCAACATTGGGGACGAGAATTCCCCTCCCTTAGTTTCTCTCTCTCTTTCTTTCTCTCAACAACTATGAAAGAATATTCCGCTACTACATTTTCATAGGGCGTTAGAGAAATAAACCTGGGTATTTTTTTATTAATTTCTCTAAGCCCTCTCTCTCTGAAACAGACAACTGGCTTAATTTTTCCTCGAATTTATTCGGCATTTCCGAGTTCTTAATTTTTCGAGGTGGGCCTTCTTGACAGACATATTTCTTTAATTGGTTTGCATGACACACTTGTGTCTTTTCCTTTCCCTCGTTGGTATCAATTCTATATGTCCTCTTGTCTATTCTCTGTGAGATTACGTAGGGACCTATATATCGTCCACCACAGTGTGGTCCTTTATTTGCGGATAGTAGCAGGACTTTGTCGCCCTTTCCAAATTCTTCCTTGTTAGCCACTTGTGAGGGTCCTCTCATCTTTCTCTTATCCTCTCAATAAGTATTAGAGAATCCATT